>JAJHZJ010000298.1:1003202-1376962 GCA_023548195.1 Bettongia penicillata ogilbyi | reverse complement strand
CCTTTCTCCTTTTCTCGCCAGTATAGTTCTATGCTACTCCCATTTTTGTTTTCTCTAAAATACAGAAAAAAGGAAAAACCATCACAAGATCCTCTATCATTTTAAGTTTTCTCTGTGACCTTAAAGATATTAGGATTCTGAGAGGATATTTTTTTTTATCCTCACATTAACACATAAACAATTTTCCCCATATATTACCTTTTTAACTAAGCATGTATAAATCTTTCTATGTTTTCTGTACCAATATTTTCACTTCAAAATATCTATTCAGTTCTGGCATTTTCATTAGCAATAACCAGAAATCCTCTATTCCACTAAACATCTATTTTTGACATTGTGGTATAGGTATTTCAACTGTGGCCAACTCTTTGTGACTCCATTTGGGGTTTTCTTGGCAAAGACAGTAGAATGGTCTGCTATTTTTTTTTCTCCAATTCATTTTACAGATGGAAAAAGGCAGGCAAACAGGGTTAAGTGACTTGCTCGGGATCACACAGCTAGTAAATATCTGAGGTCAGAACTGAACTCAGGTTTTCCTGACTTCAGGCCTGGTTCTCTAGCCACTGTGCTATCCAACCACCCTTTTGACCGTGTAGGATTATACTTACTTCTGCTGGGTAGGTTATGCTTAGTTGAAAACTTTCCTCTCTTGCCTCTTGAAATATCATATTCTCACATCTCAAGAAATCCAAAATGAAAGGAAGTTTGTTAGTTATAGAATAGGACTTCAAAATAGTAGAGTAGAAGTGTCTGGGAGACATGGAGTCAGATATTGTTAGGGAGCTGTTAGATAGGAATAAGATGTAGACAGCTGGGGTTGAAAAATGGTTTTTGGAGGGCATTCAGAGGGTTCAGTATCACTGGGATGGAAAAAATAAGAGGGTAGAGTAGAGTATGCTAACCCTTCAGAAATAAATCAAGTTAGAGTATATAGAAAGAGGTCCTCTGGTGATGATAAGTTATTAAATGGTTCAAGAGCTACCTCTGGACTCAACTATTACCTTCCCAGACTTGAGAGATTGTAGAACCATATCCAGGATGCATCCAGAAGCCTAGCCAGGAGGCAGGAAGTACCATGTCCTATAATAGCATAGAATTCTGCCTTTTATTGAACTTGTTCCAAATATGTTGCAGAAGTTACACTTATTCATTTTTAAACAAAAAATCTTTTATCCACTCGTACATTGTCCACTAAACATTAAACATAAAAGAATAATTTTAGGATAGTGATTTGTTCGAAGACCATTTCTATTTAAATTTCATCTAAGATGTGAAAGAAAATAACAAAAATAAACAAATTAATTCAAAAAAATCCCACAACTGACATTTAGGTAGAGGTTTAAGGGTAATAGAATCATGGGATCATAGATTTAGTGCTAGAAGAATTTTCAAAGTGTTTTATGAATATTCTCTGTTAGAGAATTACACAGAACTTCCGAATTGAATTGAATTACACAGAACTTCAGAGTTCAGAGGACATCTAATCCGACCTATATTTAAATAAATATCTAATGCACAACATATTCAACTGTGCATTCAGTCTTTGTTTGAAAATCTCTAGAAAAGTCAGTCAACAAGCATTTATTAAGTACCTACATTTCAGGCACTATGTTAAGCACTAAAACACACTAGCTCCCAAGGCATCCCACTCTACTTTTGCATTGCTGAAATTGGTAGGATTCCCCCCTTCCTTCAATTTTAAGGTTAAATCTACCCCTCTGTAACTTTTATCCATTTCTCTTAGTTCTCTCCCAGTGGGTGAGACAGAGTAAGTTTGATCCTTCTTCCATTTGTCAGCCTTTCACATACATTAAAGCAGGAATCATATTCTCACCTGTGCTCCTCCATCTCTTCTCTGTTCAGGCTAACCATTATTAACTCCTTCAACCAGTCCTCATGATCTTCACCATCCTGACCAGTAATTAATTCCCAGACACTTTCTAGTTTACTAATAAATCTCCTAAAAGAAGATGCACAGAATTTAAGATACTACTTTAGGTACAGTCTGTCCAAAGTAAAGTACAGCAGAACTCCAACTTCCCTTGTCACTAACACTTGGACTTCTTGAATGAAATCAAACACTGCATTTGCTTTTTTTGGGGGTGGGTGGGAGGGTGGCCTCATCCTGTATTAATGTTGAGTTTACAGAAATACTCTAAATCACTACTGATTAGAGAAATGCAAATCAAAATGACTCAGAGGTACCACATCACACCTATCAGATTGGCTAACGTGACAAAACAGGAAAATGGCAAATGTTGGAGAAGATGTGGGAAAATTGGAACATGAACACATTGTTGGTGGAGTTGTGAACTGATCCGACTATTCTGGAGAGCAATTTGGAACAATGTCCAAAGGGCTATGAAACTGTGCATATTCTTTGATCCAACAATACCACATCTAGGACTGTATCCCAGAGAGATCATAAAAATGGGAAAAGGACTCACCTATACAAAAATATTTACAACAGTTCTTTTTGTGTTGGCCAAGAACTAGAAGTGAAAGGATATCCAGCAGGGATACCCAATCAGGGTATGGCTGAGCAAGTTGTGGTATATGAATATAATGAAATACTATTGTTTTATGGGAAATGATGAGCAGGCTTACTTCAGAAAAACCTGAAAAAACTTAAGTGAATTGATGCTAAGTGAAGTGAGCAGAACCAGGAGAACATTGTACACAGTAACAGCAGCAGTGTGTGATGACTGGCTTTGATAGATTTAGCTCTTCTCCCCAACACAAGGATCTAAGACAACTCCAAAAGACTCAGGATGGGAAAGGCTCTCCACATGCAGAAAAAGGACTATGATGTCTGAATGCAGATTGAAGGATACTATTTGCTCTCTTTTGTTGTTATTTTTGCTTTCTGCTTTATCAGTTCTTTCCATTAGTTCTAATTCTTCTTTACAACATGACTAATGAAAATATGTTTAATATGAATGCCTATGTATAGCCTACATCAGATTGCATGCTCTCTTGGGGTTAGGGAGAAGAGAAAAGGGGAAAAAATTTGGAACTCAAAATCTCATCAAAATGAATGCTAAAAACTAAAAATTAATTAATATTTTTTTAAAAGTTAAGCTTTCAATCCACTAAAATTTCCTGATCTTTTTCAGACAAACTTCTGTTTAGCCATGACTCTGACATTATAAATTCATGGAGATTTTTTTTAACCTACATATACAGTTTTATATTTATCCTTTTCATCTTCTCAGATTTATTCCATAGTTTTCATCTTGTAACATCTTTTTGGAACCTAATTCAATCATCTAATTCTTTCATTGTCCCTTCTAATATTATGTAATTTACAAAAACAAATAAACAAAAATAGGCAATTTTTAAAAACTAAGTTAAATAATGATAATGTCAAATAGCCCAGGGAAAAGAATAAATCCTTAGAGTGCTCCACTGGAGAACTCTTTCCAAATTGACATTGTACCATTAAAAACTACTCTTTGGATCAGGAATTTCAACTATTTCTTGATATACTTAAATGAACCATTCTATCTCATGTTGTCTCACCTTGCCCCTATGGACATTGTGAAAGTAACTGTCAGATGATGTTCTAAAACCTAGGTAACTATGTCAGCAGCATTCCCTTGATCTGTCAGTCTAGTAGCTGAGTAAGCAAAGGAAATAAAGTTAAGGTAAAATATTTGGTCATGTTGAAGCCAGACTCTTTGAAAAGCTGATTTCCTGATACTGATCAGTCATTTTCATCATGTTTGACTCTTCAGGACCCTATTTGGGGTTTTCTTGGTAAAGATACTGGAGTGGTTTGCCATTTCCTTTTCCAGTTCATTTTACAAATGATGAAACTGAGGCAAATGGGTTAAGTGACTTGCCCAGGGTCACATAGCTAGTAAGTTTTCTGAGGTTGGATTTGAACTCAGAAAGATGAGTATTCCCGATTCCAAGCCCAGCACTCTGTCCACTACACCACCTAGCTGCATTGCAAACATTTACTAACATCTCTTTAATGATATATTTCAGAGTATTCTAGGAATCAAAGTCAAGCTCACTATCTTAGAATTTGTAGACTTCATTCTCTTTCATTATAAAAATAAGTATAACATTTGCCCTTTTTCAGTACTGTGGTATATCTATCCCATTCTTTAAAATCTTTCAGAGATGACTAATAGGTATATAATAATCACATCTGTCAGTACTTTCAGTAACGAAGGATAGAGTTCATATGAACTTGGTGGCTTTCAGTCATATAGAGAAACTAGGTACTCTCTTACTATCCTATTACTTACCTTGGCTATCAACTCCTTATTAACCATTTAAAAAATTCTGTGCTTTCCAGTCCAAAGATCTCTCTCTCTCTCTCTCTCTCTCTCTCTCTCTCTGTTTCTCTATCTCTGTCTCTGTCTCTCTCTCTCTGACAAACAAAACAGCAGGAAAATTACAGTTCAATAGCTTTGTCTTCCTTCTGCCATCAGTTATAGATATGCCCTATGCAGTGAACCTACTCCTTCTTTGACTCTCATGTTTCCTATTGCAATTAAAATTTTATAGTTAAAAGGAATAAAGAAAATGTGTTGTTGTCGTTGTCATCCTAAGCTTTCCCTCCACTCCAGCTCATTCTCATGTTTCTTTGCAGTGGATATCAACAGTTACCTGGGTAGGTACATTACCATAGCTTCACACTTAGGCTGGAAAACTTCCTGAATTCCTTGATGCTTTGTAATCTTACAAACCAGACACATTGTCAAGGGGAAATGATTCTTCTTACAGCAAAAGTATCCAGTTCTCCAGGGAAGTGGAATCTGGTAAGAGTGTTCTGCTGGTTTTATAGTCCTTGGTGCAATGCATATTATGGAAAGGAAGCTTAAATCTTCTAATTCATTGGAAAGGGAATCTTAGAACTCTCTACCCCCTCCCAATTCCAAGCATTATTCCCCGGTAGGATAATGATTAAAGTGAATATTTCTCAAAAACTAATGTTTGTGTCTTACCTTCAAGTAAATCTAGGAGCCAACAGTCACATGGGCCCTTTTGGCTGCTTTAGCAATAAGGTATTTCACAATCAAAAAGGTCATCCAAGTCATGTCCCTTGTGGTCTTCAGGTCTTTTCCTCTTGTCCATGAATTGAGGAAGAAAAACAATGCATTTCCATTCAGCTTTGCATTGATTTAAAGTTATCAGGAACAACTGAAATATGTCACTTGTTTTGCGTCAGACTAAGATCTTAAAAAGCACGGCCACTTTCTAGTTGCTCACAGATGTGGAAGAACAGTGATATTGCCTGAATTGGCCTCATGCATGGAATAGTTTCCTTATAGAAACCAAAAACAGATCTAGAGCCCAATCCTAGAAACCACAGGAATCAGGCCTCCTCAGCCTACCAGGGAACACCACCCAGAAACATGAGTACTGTGAACAGCTTGTGGTTAGTAACCACAATGTCAAAACAGCTGCTAATGCTCACTAATTACCCAGTGCTTTTCATCGGAGGGTTCAAACCCTTGTAGGAGGCCAACATCCTTATCATTACCATTTTACAGCTAGAAAATAGGAGGAGCATTGAAACCTAATTATCCTGCCTCCTGAATTTCATCTTTGAGACTGAAATGAAGTACAGTTAAAGGGTCCAAAAAGGGGAAGGAATTTCACCCATGTGACTTAATAGGCTGGTTTCCCTGAATATAATCAGTCAGTTGGTCAACCACACAACAAACAAATCTGTGATTTGCCCTGGGCATCCAAAAAAAGCAGTAGACAGTCCCTGTTCTCAATAAATTCACCATCTATGGAAGAGACAACATGAAAACAACTATGATTAAACAAGTTATATACAGGAAAATTTGGAAATAATCAATGGAGAGGAAGCACTAGAATAAAGAAAGATCAGGAAAGGATTCCTGGAAGACAGATTCTAGCTGAGACTCAAAGGAAGCCAGGGAAGCCAGGAGGCAGAGATGAGAAGGGAGAGCATCCCAGTATGGGACAGCCAGTGAAAATGGACTAAGAAGCAAGGAGATGCAATGTATCATTCAACGAAGAAGAAGGTCAGTGTCAATGAACTGACGAATACTTGGAGGGAGCTCAGGTATAAAACTGGAAAGGAGGGAAATCAGATTGTGAGAAGCTTTAAAATCCAAACAAGGGATTTGTATTTGACCCTGGAAGTGAAATGGAGCCACCAAAGTTTATTGAGTATCAGAGTAACCTGGTCAGACCTGTGCTTTAGAAAGATCACTTTGAGTGGAGGAGGGATGACAGTGGGAAGAGTTTGTAACAGCAGCCAACCAGCAGGCTTTTGCAATAGTTCAAGCATGAGGTGATGAGTAGCTGTACCAAGATGGTGGCAGTGACAGAGGAGAGAAAGGGACATATGCAAGAGATGCTACAAAGGCAACATTTACAGGAATTGGCAACAGATTAGATATGGGGAGGGGAAGGTAACAGGGAGTGAAGAGTTGAATAGGACACCTAGGTTTTGAACCTGAGTAATGGGAAGGATTACTCTTGACAGTACTAGGGAAGTTAGAAAGCAGGGATGGTTTGAGGTGAAAGATAGTTAGTTCAATTTTGGACCTGTTGAGTTTAAGATGTTTAAAGGCATCCAGGTCAAGATGTCCAATAGGGAGGTGGGAACGTGAGAATGAGGGTCAACAGAGATATCTGTTGTTCAGTTGTGTCCAACTCTTCATGACTGTATTTAGGGTTTTCTTGGCAAAGTAAAGGAGTGTTTTGTCATTTCCTTCTCCAGCTTATTTTACATATAAGGAAGCTGAGGCAAACAGAGTTAAGTGACTTGCCGAGGCTCACACAGCTATCTGAGGCCAGATTTGAACTCAGAAAGATGAATCTTCCTGAATCCAAGCTAGGCAATTCTAATCACTGTACCATCTAGCTGTCCCACCAGACACATTAGGATTATATTAAATAGATTTAAGAAATATCAGGCTAAGACATGATAATTGGATCCAGCATAGAAAAAAAATAAGATAGCCCAAGACAAAGACCTGTGGGACCTCCATGGTTATCAGGCAGGACCTAAATGAAGCAAAGGAGACTGAGAAAAAAAAAAAACCAATCACATATTGTAGCATCAGAACTTGGAGAGAGAGCCAAGAGAGAAAACAGTATCGAGGAGAAGAATATGATCAGTAGTGCCAATACCTAGAAGGAGATGAAGGAGAATGAGGATTGAGAAAATGATCACTAGATATGACAATTAAGGGGTCATTGGCAATGGCATGATGAGATTGAAAACCATACTGTAGAGAAGTAAGAAGAGGATGAGAAGAAAAGAAATAGAGGTGATTCTTGTGACTCCCCAAGGAGTTTATCCAGAAAGAAAAGAGAGGTATTAAATAATAGCTAGAGAAGATGGATGGATCAAGATTTTTTTAAGGATTTTTTTTTAGATAGGGGCATATCTCTAAGTAGTAGGTAAGCAGCCAGTAGACAGGGAGATTCTGAATATAACTGAAAGCATGGAGATGATAGAAGAAGCAATCTGCTGAAGAATGAAATGAAATGGGATAACTTGTTCATGTATAGAGATTTTCCTGTGTAAACCCATGTAAAACAGTGAAAAAAAAAAACAAGAACCACAAGGAAAGAACTGTAAAACCACCTTTCTCCAGGAAACTTGAAAAATGATGATGGAAAACTATGAGCACCATTGCCTCACAAAATAGGAAAGGGAAATTGAAGAGAATATGAGCCTGAAGGGAGAATGACATAAGGCTCAACTAAGCTAAATACCCTAAGAGCATTTTCGATAATATTGGAAAGGGAAAAGCAAGTAGATATGAAATGGAACACTCCTGTCAGTGTTTCTCTAATCATTAATTCTTGTTGAAAATTATAATGTAATTATTGCTTCTGAATTCTACCACTTTAGTACCAAATATACCATGCAAGGAGGTGGCATTGATCCTTCAGAATATGAACGTAGAAAATCAGCAGAGCCTGGCACAAAAACTAGAGTGCTGGGTCTGAAGTCAGGAAGATTCATCTTCCTGAGTTCAAATATGACCTCACACACTTACTAGCTGTGTGACTCTGGTAAAGTCACTTAACTTCCATTTGGTCAGTTTCCTCATGTGTAAAATGAGCGGGAGAAGGAAATGGCAAACCACTCCATCATCTCTGCCAAGAAAACTCCAAATGAGGTCACAAAAAGTCAGACACAACTGAAAATCAGCTAAACGACAACAAATTGTATACATACAGAATAAGCCTTTGCTGGAGGGAATAGAATTTTAAGAGTATTAAGGAACTAAATTTTTAAGATATATAAAAGATTCTAAAATGATGGAAAAATATTACTGATGATTTCTTTACTCCAAAACAACTGGAACAACAAAAAAACAGGCAGGAAGACATCAGTAGCTTTCAACCCATATCTATATATGATTATCTCTATAAAATTTTTATGAGAAGGGTCTGTGTACACTCATAGTATTTTCTAGAGAAAGCAGAAGATGGGAGCCTTCATGGTTTTCTATAGCAGAATGTATTCATCATCATATTACCTGACAGTGTAGAGAGTAGCCTATTCACTTTTTCTTTTTGTTCTTGTTGCTGTTGATTTTATTTTTTTCTTTTTTATATTATTTATTTGTTTTTCAGTTTTCTACAATCAGTTCCATATATCTTAGATTTTCTCCCACTCCCTCTCCTCTTCTTATCCTCTCCCTTCTAGCTCCCTTCCCGAGATGGTGTGAAATCTTATATAGGTTCTACACATAGGTGCTTATTAAATATATTTCCACCTTAGTCATGTTGCAAAGAAGAATTAAAATGAGGGAGAAACCATGAAAAAAATGACTCAAACAAAAAAAAAACATAATACAAGAGAATATGATCTTCATTCTGTGATCCAATTCCATAGTTCTTTCTCTGGATGTGGAAGGGATTTTGCCTCGAGTTCATTGGGAATTTTTTAGGTCCTTGCATTGCTGTGAAGAGCTAAGTCTACCAGAAAATTCCTCACACAATGTGGTTGTGGCTGTGTACAAAATTCTTCTGGTTCTCCTTTCACTCAGCATCAGTTCATATGAGTCTTTCCAGGCTTCTCTGAAGTCTTTCTGTTCATCATTTCTTGTAGCACAATAGTATTCCATTACATTCATACACCACAACTTGTTCAGCCATTCCCCAATTGATGGGCATCTCTCAATTTCCAGTTCTTGGCTACCACAAAGAGAGCTGTTATAAATATTTTTGAACGTGTGGAACCCTTTCCCATTTTTATGATCTCTTTGGGATACAGTCCTAGAAGCAGTATTGCTGGGTCAAAGGGTATGCACATTTTTCTAGCCCTTTGGGCATAGTTCCAAATGACTCTCCAGAATGGCTGGATCAACTCATAGCTCCACCAACAATGGATTAGTGTTCCAACTCTCCCACATCTCCAACATTTGTCATCTTCCTGTTTTGTCATGTTAGTCAATCTGATAGGTGTGATGTAGTACTTCAGAGTTGATTTGATTCACATCTCTCTAATCAATAGTGATTTAGAGCATTTTTTCATTTGATTATGGATAGCTTTAATTTCTTCCTCTGAAAACTGCCTGTTCATGTCCTTTGACCATTTATCAATTGAGGAATGACTTGTATTCTTGTACATCTGACTCAGTTCTCTATATATTTTAGAAATGAAGCCTTTATTACAGATACTATTCAGAAAAATTCTTTCCCTCCTTATCTTGGTTGCATTGAGTTTATGCAAAAACTTTTCAATTTAATATAACCAGAATTATCCATTTTGTATTTCATAATGCTCTCTATCTATTGTTTGGTCAAAAATTTCTCCATTCTCTGTAAATCTGACAAATACACTATTCTTTCCTCCCCTGATTTGTTTATAGTATCGATCTTTATAACTAGATCATGTATCTATTTGGACTCTATTCTTATATATGGTGTCAGGCATTGGTCTATGCCCAGTTTCCACCATACTGTTATCCAGTTTTCCCAGCAGTTTTTGTCAAATAATGAGTTCTTATCCCAGAAGCTAGGGTCTTTGTGTTTATCAAACAGTAGACTACTATATTCATTGACTACTGTGTCTTGAGTTCCTAACCTATTCCACTGGTCTACTTGTCTATTTCTTACCCAGTACCAAGTGGTTTTGATGCTTGCTGCTTTATAATATAATTTGAGATTTGGTAGGGCTAGGCTACCTTCTCTAGCATTTCTTTTCATTAGTTCTCTTGATATTCTGGACCTTTTGTTCTTCCAGATGAATTTTGATGTTGTTTTTTCTAGCTCTAGAAAATAATTATCTGGTATTTTGATTGGTATAGCACTGAATAACTAAATTAATTTAGGTAGAATTGTCATTTTTATTACATTAGCTTGGCCTACACATGAGCAACTGTTGTTTTCCACTTACTTGGATCTGACTTGGTGCGAAAAGTGTTTTGTAGTTATGTGCATATAGTCCCTGGGTTTGTCTTGGCAGGTAGACTCCCAGATATTTTATAGTGTCTCCCATAGCTTTAAATGATATATTTTTTCTATCTCTTGCTGTTGGTCTTTGTTAGTAATGTATAAAAATGCAGATGATTTATGTGGGTTTATTTTGAAACTGCTATTGATTTAAAAACAAATGTTCAAATAAGTAAAACAAAATTCTCCCTTAAAATCTCTCTCCAAATTGAATATTTGATATATCAAAGATTTTATAGCAAATGCAACCAAAGAGGATTTCCTCCCCTCCATTTATCTGTTGAGTAACCATATCAAGTGAAGCATAAAATAGAAATACATATCTACTTAAGGTTTTTGCCAGTATCATGGAAGCTACTGTCCACTGAGTACAAATAGAATTTCTTATGTATTGGGAGACTCTTTAAATGTTACTTTTCTGTTTTCAAATAACATTGTCCTAATTACATCTTGCCCCAAATGATGCTCAATTCGGTGTATAAATGTCAGAAAATGATCAGCAGGTTTGTAATTCTGATGATGGTTTAAGAGGAGTTGAGAAAATGTCCTTTCAGTGTCTATTTGCAGAGATTGGAGGTTATGGATATAGAACACTCAGACATGAGTTAAGTGTTAGTTGGTTTTCCTGAACTGCTTTTTTCTCTTTCATTCTTTAGTAACTGAAGTGTAAACTCCTTTCTTTCTTTGTATGCCCAGCCTTTAGTACAGTGACTATATTAAATGATTGATAAATTGCACATTGAGTGATTGATTAATCTTTATTATGAGGGATAGGTTGTTAATGCAGTGTATAAATACCACATTTATATCATATTTTATGTTCAAAGGAAGATAACCAACTATGATATTAAGTGTTGTTATTTTGGGTATATTATAAAAGTAACTTCACCAACTCTTTTATTTACTTCTCTGAGAGAATCTTTGAACCATTTCATTTAAATACAACTTCTAAATTTCTTGTGGTCTCATTTATAACAAGGATATTAACATGACTATAATTCACATCCCACAATAATAAATATATCACTAATAGGTCATTAGACTACATTGCAAAAAGAAAATACCAACAATTAAAATAATATTTTCCATTGGTTCAAGAACCATATTATTTTTATGCTGTTTAATTTTCTTTTCTAGCCCTCAATCATTATCCCTTTGAAAACAGATCATTTTGTATTTTTACCTGTTTCATAAGTCATTATAGCAAAGAAATAAAGGAAAGAAAAAAGAAACAAAATGCATCACCTGGTTGGCAAGTTTGTGGTGATGAGTCTTTTTATACTCTAGGTGGTCTGGTCAGTAGACTACTTGATGAAGAAAGAAGAAGAGGAAGAAGAAAGGGAAGAGGAGGAAAAAAGGAGGAGATGGAAAGAAAAAGAAGGATGAGAATGAGGAGGAAAAGGAAGAGGAGAAGAACAAGAAGAAAAAAGAGTAGGGGGAGAAAGGAGGGAGAAAGGAAGGAAAAGAAAGGAAAGGAAAGGAAAGGAAAGGAAGGGAAGGGAAGGAAGGGAAGGAAAGGAAGGGAAGGGAAGGGAAGGGAAGGGAAGGGAAGGGAAGGGAAGGGAAGGGAAGGGAAGGGAAGGGAAGGAAGGAAGGAAGGGAAGGGAAGGGAAGGGAAGGGAAGGGAGGGAAGGGAAGGGAAGGGAAGGGAAGGGAAGGAAGGAAGGAAGGAAGGAAGGGAAGGGAAGGGAAGGGAAGGGAGGGAAGGGAAGGGAAGGGAAAGGAAGGAAGGGAAGGGAAAGGGAAGGGAAGGGAAGGGAAGGAAAGGAAAGGAAAGGAAAGGAAAGGAAAGGAAAGGAAAGGAAAGGAAAGGAAAGGAAAGGAAAGGAAAGGAAAGGAAGGAAAAGGAAGGGAAGGAAAAGGAAGGGAAGGAAAGGAAAGGAAAGGAAAGGAAAGGAAGGGAAGGGAAGGGAAGGGAAGGGAAGGGAAAGGAAAGGAAAGGAAAGGAAAGGAAAGGAAAGGAAAGGAAAGGAAAGGAAAGGAAAGGAAAGGAAAGGAAAGGAAAGGAAAGGAAAGGAAAGGAAAGGAAAGAAAGGAAAGGAAGGGAAGGGAATGGAAGGAAAGGAAAAGATGCAGCAAGGAAGGGAGGAAGGAAGAAAAAGGAAAGGTGATAGAAAGAAATGAAAGGAGAGCTTATATTACCACCATATTTTATACTTTACAAATGATTTTTTTAATGTCTCATTTGATCTCCTAATAAGCCTGCAAGGTAGATTATGGTTTCCGTTTTAAAATGAGGAGACTAAGATTCACAGGAATTAAGTGACTTGCCCAAGGTAACACCATCTGTATGTTAAACTCAAAGAGGCCCTCAAAAAGATTATCATCCCAGTAACCCTGGCCCAGATTTTATCATGAAGGAAATCAGTCCATCAAGTCACATTGGTGAGATTCTTTCCCCTTTTCTGACACTTCCAACTGTACTTCATTGTGGTTGCAAAAAATTAGACTCAGGGGGGCAGGATAATTAGGTTTCAATGCTGTTCCTTTTTACCAGCTGTAAATGGTAATGATAAGGGTGTTTGCCTCCTACAAGGGTTTGAACCCTCCGATGAAAAGCACTGGGTAATTAGTGAGCATTAGCAGCTGTTTTGACATTGTGGTTACTAACCACAAGCTGTTCACAGTACTCATGTTTCTGGGTGGTGTTCCCTGGGAGGTAGAGGAGGCCCAATTCCTGAGGTTTTTAGGATCAGGCTCTAGGTCTGTTTTTGGTTTTTGTAAGGAAAATATTCCATTCCTCTCTCATCAATCACACTTTTCCAAACTCCAACTCAGGGTAACTTCCACTATCTCTTTCTTCCTACTAACGTGTTGCTCAATGGAACTAGATAACCATGTTGACGATCCACTGTACATTTGTATTTTTCATGTAAGGTGGGGTAAATGCATGTTGCCCATGCAGACTATGTGTGTTCACATGGGTCTGCCTAGATTTGACTTGCAGTGAAGCGTAATCAGGTATCTCTAAAGTGTCCTCTACCTACCCTTCTTCAAGGGAGATTTTGATCCCTGCCAGGAGTACAGCAAGTGATTGGTGCCAGAAACTGCCCTCTTTGCTCTCAGAGAGGTGGCATACCTGGCTAGATTTATATCTATCTGTTTCCATAAAAGTTGTTAACCTATGGGAAATGATTTTAGGTTTATGCTGAGCTTCTGGTTGATATCTCTTTTTGGGGAGAAGTGCTCCAATTTATATTTGCAATGCCTGATTCCTTCCCTACCACATGCCAGAATATACATAACAAATAGAAAATAAACCCATTTATTCAAGATACAGCAAATAGAATTTAGAGGAGATATACAGATAAGAATATATCAGATAATACACAGAGTGAATGAGCTCTTCTGCTGGAAGCTTGATTTGTCAGCTTAACCAAGAGAAAGTACCAGATCTCACCCCATGAGGGATTTCCCAGAGTCTCTAGTGTAGCAAGTTGGGGATGTGGATCGAGGTGGAGCCCCTCCACATTACCTTCTTCCCAGATTCTTTCTCTCCCTTTAGCGACTTCTCCTTGAAGAGGATCTGGAACCAAGTATCTTCTCTCTTGAAACTAGAATCCAGAAGACCACTATTTCTTTCCTTTCAAGATCTAGCCAACCTTCTGCTCACGCAGGCATGGAACATTGAGTAATTAATCTCCACTTTTGAGGAGAGGCCTATGCAAATGAACTCTGAATTGGCTTACATCTAATTATAATAGGGGCCTTACTAAAGCTGATCAATCCTTCTGTTCCTCATAATCAGTTTTCTATTACATTCACCGAACTAGCTGTTCCAAATCTTTTCTCTCAAGTGCCCCATCCTCTCAACCAAGAAACTCACTTCACACTTAAAAAAAAAATTGAGGTTATTTGCTAAGAGTTCCCAATTTCTCCCTCCTCCCCTTCTCATCTTCTTTGACATAATCCCCCACTATTCCTTTCTTTATTCCTTCAAACCTCTAATGAAAAGATGGCTTTTCTCCTTGCAAAGGCTACCAATTCCTTTTTGTCTTCTCTAGCAAATTGTACCCACAATTATCCCTACTCTTATACTAATTTTAATTCTCCTATCTACTAGTTCCTTCCCTGCCAAATACAAACAACTCAAAATCTCCCCTATACTCAAAAAAAATAGCAACCTCACTATACCCACTTGTAAGAGTAGAATCAAAAACATTCCTACTTCATTTTTAACCTCATACCTTAAGTAGATGAAAACACATCTCAATCCATCAAAAGACCTGAGACTAAGTGCACAAAAGGAAAAGGAAAAAACCTTTAAAAGCCTTTTGTGGAAGTGAAATGACCCAGACAAAAAGACTTACTACAATTGGCTGTGAGATTTTGTCCCATTCTCTGTTTCCTATAAAAGCATTGAGATGACTGGAATGGGAAATTCTTCCAGAATATTTATCATATAGCTTTTCAGCACACCCCTGAGAAGGAACTGCCTGGGAGGAAGGAGAAATTTTAGATCCAGCCTTGAGTGGGTCTTCTGCCCACACTCACTCACTCCCTTTACCTGGAAGAGGAGCTTCCAGCCTCAAAGAGTCTGGAGGGGATGTCACATTTGCCCTGTTCTCATAGGTATCCTAAATGCCTGACCAACTAAAGGATTTTTAATTGCCAAATCTAATGGCCTTTTCTCAGTCTGTATATACACACTTCTTGACCTCTCTGTAGAATTTGATACTGTTAACCACCCTCCTCCTCTGGATACCCTCTCCCTTCTGAGTCTTTAAATTACTCTCATCTCTGCATCTCTTCTTACATGTCTGACCCCTCTTCATTGTCCTTTGTTGAGTCATCTCCAAAACGACCATTAATCATGGGTTTCCCCCAAAGCTCTGTTATTAGCCCTCTTCTCTTTTTTTTTTTATACTCTCTCACTTGGGGATCTCATCAGTTTCTGAGTTTAATTAACATCTCTTTGCAGAGGACTCCTTGAGCTATATATCAAGTGCTAGTCTCTTTCCTAAATTACTTTTGCATTTCTAATTGCCTTTCGGACAATTCAAACTTCATTTTGATTATGCATCTCAAACTCAACAAATTCAAAATGGAAGTCATCATCTTTTCCCCTAAATTCACTCTCTACTTGAATCAGCAAAGATCCCAACATACACAGGAAGACCTGCTGTACAGATTCTTAGAACTGCTTTTCTAAAAGGAAAGCAACTTTTGAGGGGTAAACAATCACATCAGTCAAGGACATATATCATTCACTTTGTTCAGGGAAAAAGTCACCACCCTGAACTTCAGAGAAAATATGGAGAAATAAAACCAACAGACAGGGCTTCCAACCATCTGACCATAAGCAATACATACATAGTTACCAGAGAGAAAGCACTAAAATCTGGGTTTTCAAAGCTGGGGGACTCCCAGTGTCTCATCTGGCACATACCTTCTTCCAAAAACTAAGCCCCAAAATAAAACCCCACCTCCGAGTACTTATACACTTTTCAGAGCCAGAGGGTCTCACAACCCTTGAGGACCAGTGCCTCATTAGAAATTTTAAAAAGGCATGGGCCTCCCCTAATCAAACTTCCCTTACTGGGCAGGTCCATCAGTGGGTGGGGAAGATCTTTAACTCTAATTAGCATTACACTATTGAATTTCTCGGTTATTATTGAGGGCATCACCATCTTCTCCAATACACAGGCTCACAATTTCATCCTTATCCACTTCATATATCTATCCAATGGCCAAATAGAAGTATATGGGCAAATATAGGTGTGACGTTTTTTGCAACCTGATTTGCTGATGACACATTTTCAGTCACTTTTATGTCAAGCTATCTCCATTGTCCTGGTGTTTTCCGACTTTTGTTCATGAAGATTTTTTCTTTGGTTTTGAATCTTTTTGCTCTTGTCGTAGACCTAATTCATTATGTTACTCTCTTTCCAGCACTTTGATTTGTTACTATTGATTGGTGGATTTGGTTTTTTTTTTTTTTTTTTGGTTCCTGGTTTGACTTTAGCCTAGGTAACAGGCATAGTTTCAATTATTTCATTGCAAAGCATGAATTGAACAATAACCCTGGGTTTCTTAAAGATGAACTCTCTAAAATTATACAAGGCGTATATACAAGGAATATATACAAGGCAACCTTGTATACCTATCACTAATTATTCTGTTTCTGTAAACAAACTCATATAACTCACCTATTTTGTTGTATTTTTCTTTGGCATATGTTAATAATTTTACATTTATCAAATCCAAATAGTGTTTTTATATCAGTGAAGAAAGCTTTCATGAGATGAACAAGTTTTTAATGTGTTTTTCAGAGAGGCCACATAACATGAAGTCATCCATGTACATCAATGCATTAATACGATATTTTGGTGCAATTCCTTCTTTGACTTGGGAGCCTCAGTCCTATTTAGGAGAGACAATAATGGATTTGAGGTTAGGAAGAAGCACAAGGTACTTGGGCTATCTCTTTGAAGAAAGATGCCATGTTCTATATCAATGATTCTTGACATTATTGTGTTGGTACAATGTTTCAAATACAGAACCATTTTCCAAGTATGAATCCAATCATCATTTATCATTTTATTATATCAGGGTCAATTTTGTATATTTCTACTATATTAATAAGCCAGTTAGGTGGTACAGTGAATAGAATACTGATCCTGTAGTCGGAAGGACCTAAGTTCAAATCTAGCCTCAGACACTTACTAGCTGTATAAGCCTTGGCAAGTCACTCAGCCTGTTTGTCTCAGTTTCTCATCTGTTAAATGAGAAGGAAATGGCAAATCACTCTAGGATTTTTGCCAAGAAAATCGAAAATAGGGTGTGAAGAGTCAGACATGACTGAAATGACTCAAAAACAACAATAAATTATTAAATGATCATTATTATTGAAATTTATTATTTAAATTATATGGTGATTAAATAAATGGTTCTGAAACACATCCCTATCCCATATTAACAGGATTTTTCATACAGGGTTCTCTAGACAATTTTACCCATTGATAAAATTATGACTTTTTGTGGATGACAAAGTATTATGATATAAACTAATATCCTTCCGACTCATTGACAGCACCCTTGATAAAATTCTTGTAGTATAAAGGATTATGGGATGATGATATGTCCCATATTCTGTTACCACATTACTTCAGTATTTTCTGATATGTCTCTATAGTTTCAAATCCATTTGTTTCATATAGCCTGGAAATCACAAGAATTTGATGTGGTGATATCATTAGCTATGAATTCTCAGCCTGAAAACTATTAATTGGAAGAAATTGAAAATGAAATGACCAACTCTATTCTAGCCAGCCCTATGTCTCATCCCCAAATGGGGAAATAAAACATATTTGCCTATCTATGATGGCTCTGTATTCACTTAGAAATCATAAGAATATGGTAGGGAAGGATGATAAGCTGCAAGTAAGTGGTGAATATTTTTACTAGCAGTGGGTACAAGTAGGAAGTTACCCGATTCAGCTCAAGGCAGTCACTGAATTCAGAACAAGATATTCCCAGGAACCAGGATGAAGGAGAGAATGGATTTATGTTCCATCCACCAGATGACTAATGGATTGTACTTATTTGTTATTAGTTTTCATTTGGCAGATGTCTTCCCAATTGTACCCTTTGTCATACTCTGATTGGTTAAAATATAGCTCTGATCCATGACAGTCTATAACACAATTCTTGGGCTTGCTGCCTGGATGAGCTTCATTGCTAATAATGATCTGAGCAACAACTCTTCAAATGTTTCCAAACTGTCTTTATTTACTAGAATAAATTCCTTTGAATTTCAATCCTAAGCCATTAAGATTCATGTTGCACAAATGTAGTTGAAAATAACTTTGGAAAGTGAATATTTGATTTTTTCAAATAGCAGTAAACCAAGTTTAGAGGATAAAGCACTAACAGCATACACATAAAATTTACTGACTTGGATAGGATGAAAATATGGGCCTCATTCCATATTGTTCAGAGCAAACAGCTTTGAACTTGATCAGACCACAGAGGAAAAGGCATTCCAAAGACACCTGATTCAGATGCTTTCAGAAACTCTTCAGATCCACTAATGTCACCATGTTTCATTTTCCATTCTTCCCTCAATTTTAACCCCCAAATTTCCAGTATTCCTGTCATCACTTTGCAAGTGTCATTGGCAGTATTCGGTTGGTGATTATTACAGAGAGAATTTTTGTCATTTTATATTAACAATAGTTTTGGGAGAAAGATGAACTATTGATTAAGGATTAGTGGAATATGAGAATGCCAACCCCATTTTGGCTAATTGAAAGTCCCCTGTATTTGAAGGAAGATGTTTTAAATTCAAATTCCAAATTCATTTATTACTTTGAATATAGTTTCACTGTCCTAATATATAAAATAAAGGATTTAGAAATTATGTGATTGCTAAATTCCCTTCTAGTTCTAACTTTTATGACCTAATATTCTCCAGGTAGGGAAGCTATCCAGCCCAAAGGAGATTGGAAAAGCTGAGAATCTGCAAGCATGTAATTCCTCGATCCTTGATTGTGTGGGGGTAGGGGATCGAAGGAGTGTTAAGAATGACACAAAGGAAGAAGTGAATTGGAAAGCCTGTGAGGCCCAGAAGATAAAAGCCAGTCTAACCATTCTTTATTGACATGGACAAATAGGAAATAATTGGCCAAGGGAGGGCAATAGAATTAAGAAAGATGAGAAAAAAATTCCTGTAGAAGGTGCTATTTTAGTTGGGATTTGAAGGAAGTCAGGAAGTAGAGATGAGGAGGGAGAAAATTCCAGGCATGGGAGACTGTCAGTGAAAATATATAGAGCTGAGATTTGGGATGTCTTGTTCATAGAACAGCAAAGAGACCAATGTCATTGGATTAAAAGTATTGGGGGTCAAGTTAAAGAGACTGGGAAGAGGGTAGTAGTGGCTAGATTATGAAGAATTTTAAATGCCAAGTATAAGATTTTTTATTTTCGAACCTGGAAAGAAAATTACAGCATTCCTTCCAACAGTCACCATTCATAACATATTTCCCATACCCCACTGCTTGATCCCTTATTCTCATGCCTGTTAACCCATACCTCTTCAATATCCTGTCCCTAAGCTACTCACCTCATCTGGAATGCCTGCTCCCTATACATCAAATTTTTTTTCATCTTAAATCTTTTCCTGTTCCACTCTTTCCATTTTCTGGTTTTCAGTGACACCTGGCTCCAACCTGATGACAGAGTCTCCCCGGCCATCTTTTCTAGAATTTGTTGCATTTTACTCATCCCCACTCCCTACTTGCTGTCTGAGGGGAATGGGGATTAGAATATTCTTTGCTTCCCATTCATCTTCCATGTCCTCTCTTCCTTCACTCTAGAACTCCTCCATAATTCTAGAACCACCACTCTAGAACCCCACCTCCTTTGAAATTGACTCAATCCATACCTATCATTCAATCAAAATTCTGGTAACTATCGCATACTGGCTTCCATACTATCTCCAGAACAGTCTTCTTCCTTCCTCAATGAATTCAGTGCCTGACACATAATCTTCCTGTCCTCTCATGAGGCAACTAGGTGACGCAGTTGATAAAACACTGAGGCTGAAGTCAGGAAGATCTGAGTTAAAATCTGGACCCAAATATGTACTTGTGTGAACCTGGGCAAGTCACTTACCCTCTGTGTGCCTCAGTTTTCTCAACTATAAAATGAGGATAATAATAGCATGTATCTTACATGATTATTGCATGGATCCAATGAGATAATCTTCATAAAACTTTTAGCACAGTATCTTGGATATATTAGATCCTTAATAAATGCTTATTCCTTCCCCAACTCCTGCTTTCATATTAGAGGACTTCAACATTTTTTTCCCTCAAAAATTCTATGTGGCAACATGGATAGGGTGCCAGGCCTGGAGTCAATAAGACCTGAGTTCAAATCCAGTCTAAGACACTTACTAGCTGTGTGAGCCTGGGCAAGTCACTTAACCTTGTTTACCTCAGTTTCCTCAGCTGTAAAATAAGCTGGAGAAGATAATGACAAGCCACTTCAGCGTCTTTGCCAAAAAAACATCAAATGGGGTCACACAGACACGAGTGAACAGCAATAAAAACCCTAACCATCAACTGACTCATTTTACATGACCTACTCCTCCTCACCTCAGCCACATGCTTTATAATCATCCTCCAATGTGCCACTCCCATGTTCATGAGCTTTGAAATTCCTTTAACTTTTCAACATCTATCATCATTCTACCTCTCACTCTGCCTTCTAAACCCAAACCCTGTTTTTCATCCATACCTTGATCTCTTTCAGTATCTCAGTTCTCCCAGGCTACTGCAAGAGCTACTCTATCCTCTTTGTCCTTCACTAACCCCTTGATGAACTAGTTAAACACTACATCGTCTTCTTCTCCTGAGTCCCTTGACCCCTTACATAACACTGATCTTGTCCTGCCAAGATTTAGCCTTCATTTACTAACACCATTTTGTTGCCTTTATAGGTTGCTGAACAAAAGTAGATATAATTCTGAAACTATATTGACTAGGTCTATCACAAATTTATGTTACAAAACTTCAACTGGTTCTTCACTTTTACAAGGTGATCATTTTATACCTCCTTAATTAATTTATTATACCTCTCACCACACTGGGTTCTTCCAAGCCTTTTGATTCCCACTCAAACTTGTCGTGGTTCCTTCTTTACCCACTCTCCCAGCTCACAACCTTAAGTGACTTGCCCAGGGTCACATAGCTAGTATGTCTGAGACCAGATACGAACTCAGGTCCTCCTGACTCCAGAGTCAATGCTCTGTCCACTGTACCAACTACCTGACCCTTCTATTTTCCTCTTAGCTCTCTATTATCTAGCTTCCTACCTCATCATTCAACTAAAATTACTCTCTCCAAAGTTACTAATAATATGTTAATTTTCAAATCTAATGGCCTTTTTTCAGTCTTCTTCATTCCTGACTTCTCTGCAGCCTTAAACACTGTCAATTATGCTCTTCTCTTTGAAACTCTCTTCTCTCTAGGTTTTCAGGACACTACTTTCCTGACCACTTCTTCTCAGTTTCCTTCTCTAGTTCATTTTACAAATGAGGAAACTAAGGCAAACAGGGTTAAGTGTTTTGCCCAGGGTCACACAACTAGTTCAATGTCTGAGGCTGGATTTGAACTCAGACCTTACTGACTCTGGGCCTGGTACTATTTCCACTTTGTCACCTAACTATCCCCTTACTTCTATTACTATAGCTACACTGAAGAGACCCATCTGCGTGTTTCTTGTTGACAATCAACCCATAGACTTCCTGTAGTAAATTCTCCAATAAATACACACAACCCATGAGGAAGAGTGTGCACAAACTTAAAGTATAACACATATAGGGGTCCTATGTGGCCAACAGAATTCACAATTTGAGGATTGTAGAATCCTCTCTAGAGTAGAGCATTTCTTAATGGAGTCCTCATAATGTTTGCTGCTGGATGAGCTGTTTACTTTTTTGCAGCAAGGCACATCAATTCAGAGCAGGTTTCTATGCTACTACTACTCTTGCTCCTTACAAGAATTGCCTCTCCTCTGGACAGTCAATCTACTGGATTCCTTTGTTTTACAGAATGACTTGCAGTGACTTGCCTCCACAATCTCCAGCTTCAAATTCCAATGCAAAACTGGTTAGGCACATAAAGATGGGGAGGGGGAAGAGTGGAGAGTGGTGTGCTCTTTCAGAAAAATCAGAGAGAGAGGATTCTGGGAAGATGGTGGAGTGGGTCAGAAAATTCCAACCTCTCAAGATTTTCCTCCACAAAAGAGTTAAAATAGTACCTTAGGGCAAATAAAGTATGGATAAAAATAAGTAAGAATAGGGGTACAACAATTCTGGGACAATTTGAGAAGATTGGAAGAAAAATCCCAGGATGAGATTTGGTCCCTGTGAAGAGTAAACCCTTCCAGGCTAGGTTCCATTTTAATAATGAGCAGCAAGGTACTTCAACACAAACAAGAAGTCCTGGGGTTAGTTGGTTGGAGAGGCTGCATTGGTCCCAGCTCCTGGAACTTTAACCTCCAGGGGAGTGAGAGGAGTTGGACATTTGAGCTCAGAAGATTGAGTGAACCTATGCTGATAAAGAATGCCAGACTCAGCTGTGCTGCAAAGAGCAGCAGGGGTGAGAAGGAACCAGCGCATCCCTGGTGAGTGCAGAAGCAGCGGGGCAGAAAGCCTCTGACTGTGTGCACATACAGGAGTTTGGAGGTTTGGTTTGATTCCAAGCTAGAGGGGAACACCAAAGATCAAGGGTAAGAGGCATCATTTTTCATACCTCAGGGCTAGAGGTGATTACAAAAATTAAGCTATTATCACAAAAAATGCACAAAGGAGAAAGAATCCAATCATAGAAAGCTATTACGGTAATAGAAATGAGCAGAGTTCATTTTCAGAGGAGGATAGTGAAGTAAAGAAACTCCCAAAAAGTAATGTCAAATTGTCACCTGCCCCACAGGAATTCATAGAAGATTTTGAAAAAGGCTTTAAAAATCAGATTAAAGAGATGGAGAAAAAACTAAAAAAAAAACAAAAAAAACCCCAGAATAATCCAAGAAAAACAAGAAGGTTATGGAAGGAAAGTCAACCAATTAGAAAAGGAGATCTAGAATCCTAACAATGATGACACCTTGAAAATTAGAACTGGCCAAAGTAAAGCCAGTGAAATTATAAGAGATCAAGAAATAATTAAACAAGATATGAATAATGAAAAAATGGAAAGTGAAACATAAGAAAAAAAGTATTTGGAGAATAGATAAAGAAGAGAAAACATAAAAATAATCAGACTAACTGAAAATTGTAATAAAAAAGAATTGTGATACAATAATACAGGAAAAGATTAAAGAAACTTGTCCTGAAGCATTAGAATCAGCAGGGGTAGGGGTGGGAATCTATCAATCACCCCTTAAAGAGATATTATGAGAAAAACTCATAGGAATATCATAGTCAAATTCCAAACCCCCCAGTTCAATTACAAGTATTAAAAGCATCAATATTAAAATAATTCAAATATGATGGTGCCATAATTAGAATTACACAAGACCTAGCCATGGAGACATTAAAGGACTGCAGGTCTTGGAATACAATTTATCGAAGAGCCAAAGAACTGGAGCTCTGGCCAAAAATATCATACATTGTGAAGTTAAGTATTATCCTGAATGAAGAAAAATGGATATTTGATAAACTCTCAGACTTTTAAGACTTTTTAAAAAAATCCTGAACTTAATAGAATATTTGATATAGAACCAAGAGAAATATAAAGTATTAACCAAAGATTGATTATAAGGTATTCATAAGGATAAAGTGTTTACTTTTTATGTATATAAAATGTATGTCTAAAATTCTTTGCAATAATTGGGTGCTCATAAGAAAGACTGGGGTAAACCTGAGCACAGTATGAATTTAAAAATCAAAACCATTTAGGAACAGCTAACAAGAGTAATTATTTTATACAGATGAAGTACAAGGGGAAGAATCAATACAAAAGGATTAGATGGAGGAGGAAGACTAGTAGATCTGGTCTACTTTGGGAATGAATTTAAGAGGGAACAACACATATGCTTAGAAGAGCATAAGTGTTCTAAATTCAGAAGAAATAAAATAGTAGAGGCATAGGAAGGGGGAGAGGACAAGGGAGGGATCTTTAGAGGGGAGAATGAGGGAGTGGATAAAAAGGGGTGATGGAAGAATGTTTAGATTTATGCAAATGGGAGAATAGGGGAGGGAACCTAGGAGGGGGATAGGCAAGTAATAGGAGGGCAAGGTATTGGGTAGAAGTGAAGTACAGGAGGCAGGAGGGATAGGAAACAAGAGATATGCACAAACATAAAAACAAAGATTAGGAGCAGAAGAAGTTTGGGAAAGTATATATCTATATAGGTATGTATACATGTATATGTATATGCATATGTATATATCTATAACTATAGAGAAATAGATCCAAATTTTATTGTAGCCTTCAAGAGGGAAGGGGAAAAATAACAAAGTAAAAAAGTACATAGCAGACAACAAAAGAAAACTCACAAGGAAGAAAAGAAAAAATGGGCAGTTCTCAATACGTGTGTCATTCATCATACAGGCTTTCTTGACATGAAAAATTTTTGTTACATATTTTTGAATCATCTATTATGTTCTGCTATGCACAAGCTTTCTTTCTTATTTTGTATTTAAGTTACAATATTTAAGTTTATGATATGTTTCTGTTTCTTTTCTCTATTCTGTATTTGTGTTCCAGTATTTGAGTCTGAAATAAAATAAAAAAAAAAAATCAGAGACTCTTACACTGTATTTGGCCAAAGCTTTTCTAGTTCTAGTTCCTCAGGGCCTCAGTTCTGAAGGCTCCTCAGTGCTTAGGTAAGAGTATGAGCTCAAATCCAGAGACACCACCTTGTAAAGAAAGATCTGTGTAGTCAAAGTAATGGTTTTTCTGGTAGCAATGCATGGCTATGAGAGTTGCATATAAGGAAACCTGAATGCTGCAAAATCAATGCTTTTGTATTATGGTGCTGGAAAAGACTTTTGGATGGCAAGGAGAACAAATCAATATTTTAAGAAATAAATTTGAGCTGTTCACTGGAAGATCAAATACTGAAATTGAAGCTTAGATATTGGCCATATAATAGAAAAGATTGGTGCTGGGAAAAACTAAAGGCAAAAGGAGGAGACAGAAGAGGATGAGATGGATAGATAGTATCATGGAAACAATGAACATGAACTTGGACAGATGTCAACACATAGTGGAGGATAGAAGGACCTGGCATGCTGTGGTCCATGGGGTCATAAAGAGTCAGACATGACTGGACAACAGGACAAACATAAGATCAGGAATGTTGTTTCTCCTTTCAATAACTCTTCCTGGTTTAGGGCTGGGCTCCCTCAGTGAAAGACCTCACCCTAACTTCTGGTACCCATCCAAGGCATTTACAAGATTTCTGAAGACTGGGCCATAACTGGGCAATGTCCATGTGACAAACAACTCTGTGATTTTTTTTTATCTCTAATGTTTTCCAGTTGGCATGTTTAAATGAATGTTTGAGGGAAAGATATTAAATCAGTCTCCATCCTTGGGTCAAATGCATTGTTTCTGGCCTTTTGTTACACAAATGAGATTCTCAGAACCTCAGATCCTTTTTAAGGTATGGTATGATTCAAAGGGCTTTACCATTATTTCTCATTGCCTTGGTTCTAAGACAAATAAATTACAGGAAGAATAAAAAGCAGCAAAATCTATACCTATTGACTCACTGTTTCTCACAAACTGCAAGATCAGTCATTCATTCAGACCCTGCTATGTGGTAGCAGGTGCACAGTGGGTTAGCAAGATAAAAAAAGAGCTAATGGACTAAGGACATGGTCTATCCATTCCTCAAATGGGATGAAAGCCATGGTCAAAAGTTCTATGTTGAAGGCAAAGAGAAAAAGCATCATTACACCCAGTGGGGTTCAGTGGAAGGAAAGGTCATTGAGTTGAAATGATGGAACTGGCAAATGGGAAAGAGCTGGAAATAACACAAAGAGATAAGGGCAAGCCAAGGTCAGAAAAGCCAGTGAAATAAAGTCAGAAATATTAACTTGGACCATCGGTGGAATCAATTTATTGTATTCAGTGCTCTAAATCACAGGTGTCAAACAGGCAGGCCAATAGCCCACAATAATTCT
The DNA here is from genome assembly GCA_023548195.1 of Bettongia penicillata ogilbyi. Classification (NCBI taxonomy): domain Eukaryota; kingdom Metazoa; phylum Chordata; class Mammalia; order Diprotodontia; family Potoroidae; genus Bettongia; species Bettongia penicillata. Next base: position 1,350,906 of record JAJHZJ010000298.1, on the reverse strand, counting down.
GAGTGTTGCCAGAATGAGATTAAAATGTAATTGGGAAATAGTTAATGAAACAAAGCTCCAGTAAAATATAGATAATGTTACATTTTAAAACTAAGTCAATATGTAATCCATGGGGATCTTTATGTAAGGCTTAATGGGCCTTGTTTCTATTTGAGTTTGACACCATTGCTCTAAATCACAGGAATTAGAACTAAAATGGACTTTTCTGGCTGCCAAGTCAAACTATTTCATTCTGCAGATAAAGAAACTGAGACCCAGAGAAAGAAATGATTCCCTTAGGGTCATTCCCAGATTCACATGCTCCAAATTAATTTCCCATTTCATTATGAAATGGTCTTTCAGCAATCTCCTTCTGTTCCTTAAGGATCCAGGCCTACCAAACTTTGTTCCAGACATAGATATCTGGGTGTACTCCAGCGAATAATCTCCTCTTCTTCTCTGCTTGGTAAAGGGTACGTATCAACTTCAGGAATCTGACACTCCATTTTTTGAGAATTGTCAAGTGTGTAGATTTGAGTGGGAGGGGAGGAAAAGGGTGATTTCTAAGGCTGAGAACACATGCAAGCAATTATATGGATAATGTTCCACACCTATTTTAGACTGCAAGCTTCAAGGGGTGGGGGAGGGCTAGGTCTTCTAAATACGTTTACCACCGTACCAGTAGCATACTGCTTGATTCATTTGTTTGTTTATTTTTCATGAAGAGTGCTTGATTGGTAAAAAGGATGATACTGCATTCCTGAATTATGGGAGAAAGTCTGTTAAAAAAATTTAAATCTACCAACACCCAAACTGGCTACTCTACTTTCATGATTCATATGGAAAAGATTTCCAAGGAATTAAAAAAAAAGTTCTCTGATTGGGAGGGAGAGGAAAAGGATGACTGGAGGGGGAAGAAATCAAAAAAGCTCAGTTGCTTTGGAGAAATCTAAGTTTAATATGTTAAAAATAAAAAAAAAACTACACTGATAGAGGATCAAAGGAATTAATTCCTATAAATCAGTTAGGCAATACCACAAATAATGAAGAGAAACATATAAGAAAATCTACATGGATCCCATCCTCCAAATAAACCACATGGGTCGAAAAGAGCAAACCAAACTAGAGATGAAATAATTCTTGAAAGAATACATATATTCTTCATTTTCTCAAGCTTACCTTTCCTTATTATCTCCAACTTGGTGCTAGTTAGTTCTTTATTCATTGTTGATTTTAATAAAAACTAATTATATACATTTAGCGAACCCTTTGTTGAGCTCTATTTGTATTTCTGGTATCTTCACAGTGATTCATTAATGTGTCTATGAATTCTCCCTCTAGCTTTCTATTATCCTTAAACTGAACTATACCTTCCTTGCCCTGTCCCAGTCTCCAGAAGCCTACATCCATCATGGACCACTTCTTGTCGTGTTCGTCCTTCGTTGCGGAAGAAGACCATGGCATCAGAGAAATGATGACATGATTTACATTTGACTTTCTTTTGAGTGAGGGAGAGCTGTGCAGGTCACCATCCTCACTTCTTCTCCAGAGCTATCCATGGGGGGATACCTCTAGTGTTCTGTGAGTGACTGATTTATGGATGAGTGACATAATGCCCCCTAGCCACACCCACCCCCAGCTTCTGGCACTTGTTCATGAGCAAAATAAATGCTTTTTCTATTATATTTCTTACTGATCCTCTCAACATCATTATCTTAGATTATTTCTATCCTCAGGAAGGTGGCACTGGGAATAAACATTTCTATAGCACCTATTCTGCACCAGGCACTTTGGTCCTCAAAAAGACCCTTCGAGATAGCTTCTTGTTATTATTCCATTTTACAGATGAAGATCCTGAGGCAAACATGCCCAGGGTCACACAGGTAGTAAGTATATGAGGCCAGATTTGAACTCAGGAAGATGAGTCTTCTTGACCCCAAGACCAGAACACTGTCCATTATGCCACTTAGATGCCTGGATGGGGAAGAAGAGATATTTATTATCAAGAGCATCCCCAATCCAAATACCTATGTATGGTGTAGAGCCCAGCTTGACCAACTTGGCCCTTTAAGGAGTATAAGAAACATGTTAAAAGGACACCATGGCATAGCAAAATGAGGACTAAATTTGGTATCTGAGGATCTGGGTATGACTTCGGGGAAATCTGTTCTGCCCTCTAGTTCTCATTTCTTTATCTGTAAAACATCTACCTCTGTCCTATGAAAGGCTCCTTCTACTTGAATTGTGTTCTTAAAGGTCAATTAAATCTATACAAGATGGTGTACTAATCTAACAAACAAAGATTATGAGTCTATTAGCAACAAGATATATCTGTAGATAGAAAGACAAAATAAAACAAATCACTCCCTCAAGGAACTTACATTCTTTTGGGGGAGTATAAGATATGAATACATAAGTACATTCATTTAAATTAAAGAGATTCAGAATTCTTTCTCATAGCAAATGGTATATGAGCTGTACTTGGAGTGAAGCTAAGGTTTCTTAGAATTATAGAATTGTTCTTGGGTTTTATCTAATGTATGTAAAGCCAATAGGGAGTCTTCATTAAAATTCATTGTGAGGCAGAGTTATTTACCACTTTACTTACTGTTACCCTCCTTTCTCCTCTCTATCCATGTCTTCCCCGAAGCCCATCTCTCTTAACTCCCATCTCCCATCCTGCTGTGCAAATTATCCATGGAATGGAGATTGGGCCCAGGAATACCTAAAAATGTGATGTAGATTACTAAATTCCACCAAACAATAAAAGATGTTCTCCATTGGCTAACAAGGATTACAAACATCTACCATCTTTGTATGCCCTTCTAGATATTTTTATATTTACAATGCATTTTGAAAAACAAAAGTTATTCTTTACTGAGTGATACGTGCAAATACTCATCACATATATAATAATACACAATGGAATGGTAGTAAACTAACTCTAGATTATACACTATATTACTTCTCTCTTAAAAAAAGTTTTATTTGCTTCCTTTTGAGCTAAGTGGTATAATGGACAGAGTACTAGCCTTGGTGTCGGGGAGAACTGAGACACTGAGTCCTGATCCTGCCTCAGATACTTATCAATTGTGGGACACTGAACGAATCACTTACCCTCAATTTCCTCATCAATAAAGTGGAAATAATCAGGATACCTATCGTACAGAGTTAATATAAGGATAAAATAAGCCTTCTATAAAGCTTAAAGCCCCATACTAAATGTTACTGTTCAGTTATTTTCATTTATATCCAACTCTTCATGACTTTTTACGGGTTTTTTTGGAAAAAGATACTGGAGTGATTTGGCATTCCCTTCTCCTACTTATTTTATCGTAAATAGGTTCAAATGATTTGCCTAGAGTCACACAGCTAGTGTCTGAGGCCAGATTTGAACTCAGATAGATAAGTCATCTTGATTCACATATAATAAATGTTAGCTACTATTATTATCATTATTCATTCCATAGTCATTTCCAAATACCCCATCATCTCTACATAAATACATGCAACCTTCCATTATAATAAATAGAAATGTAAACAAACCAGACCAACAAAATGACTGTGCCTGATAGTAAATGCTACAATCCGGTCCTGTAGTTTCCACTTCTCCAATTCAAGGAAGGAAGTGTATTTCTTTGATATTACTTCTTATCAGAGACTCACTTTGGAGAGTATTTTTTAGGTCACTGTTATTGTTGCTCAGTTATTACATCCTACTTTTCCATCCCAATGAGACACAGTGATGCCAGTCATACTTCATATCCATCTATAGGAACATCTGGCCCATGTCTAACGTTTAATTTCCACACCATTAGAGTCAAACAATACATGTACATCACTAGATAATGTAATGCATTATCACGCAAGGCAGAGAGCAGCAATTTATTAGCCTAATTTAAAATAGCCTTCAGCAAAAAAGGGTGCATCTTAATTCAAGGCTCTGAAAGGAATGACATGTTTTCTTGAAAATGCAAAGGTATGTACTCAGACAAGCTTAAAAAAACATTTTCCTACTTATATTGACTTGTGCATCCCTTATGCATGGCATATCAGCTCTCAGTGTTTGTTTTTTTTTTATTTGTCAGATTCAAAATCAATTTCATCCATATTAGCACAAAAGGAAATTTTACAATGAGGAGAATAGGAAGAAAAGATTTCTTTGTAACACAGAAAAGCTTGACTTCTTTTCTAAAAATGAATAATTTGAATTTATGGATTACTTGGAATTTCTTTGCACCTACTTAAAATCATAGAAATTTACCCACATTGACTAAAGCACTCATCTATTTCCTCTCCATGAGACATTTTTATTACAGTGTGTGAATTATAGATAATAAATATTTAGAGAGTGTCTATATCTATACTGGGCAAGCATGCCTCTTTTTCATAATAATTTAAATGAAATAATCATAGATGTTAACTGTATCATGCAGAATTATATAGCAAAATACCCTGTAGGGCACATAGTAGGCATTTAATAAATGCCTATGAATTGAATAATTGATTTGTAAGAGACTAAAAACAGTTGTCAAATTTCATTTTGACAGTTTATAAATGACAGTACTTAATAACCTTGGTCTTTTGATACCTCTTACTCAGAGAACAATGATAAAATCGAAATTATCAGAGCTATGGGCAAGCACATGGCAATCTGCTGTTCTAGGACTCTACTCACAATCTTTTTAATTGTTTAGAATAAACATCGCATTCTTTGGCCACCACCATGCCATGATGGTATATCTTTGATGTATTCTCCCTAGTAGAATTTAAGCTCATTGAAGGTACCTACTGTCTCATTTTTGTATTTATACTGGGACATGACATCATGTCTGGCACAAAATAGTAACAATAATATCTGTGGAGTATATTAAGCTATTTTAAAAACATGTTACTTATATTATCTCATCTGAACCTCCTAACAGTCCTGTGTGATAGGTGCTATAATTACCCACAATTTACAAATGAGGAAACAGGATGAGAGTTTAAGTAATTTAACCTAATTCACACAGCTAGTAAGTACCTGAGGAAGAATTTGATCGTAAGTCTTCCTGACCTCAAGTTCAGGGTTCTATCCACTAGATCACCTTGCTGCTAACATAATAGCCTCATATTGATTGCTTATTAATTCCTCTTTCCCTTTAATCAGAAGCAATGTCTCCCTTTTCTGAGCTCTTATAACACTTTGTACCTCTCTCATGCACTTATCTTATTATACTTTTTTTTATAGCCATTTGAATTTATCTTAACTCACTTACTTGATACTTGTAAAGTAAGGATCTTAATGGCAGGGACAGTATCTTAATCATATTTCAATAATACTTATCAGAAAGACAGCATCATATTGTAGAAAGCATGCTTTCCGTAAGATCTGGATTCAACAGACATCAATTTAAATTCAGGATTTGTAATGCATTAGCTTTACAACACTGGTTAAACTCCTTGACTTTCAGTTTCTTTGCTTATAAAACGGAAATGCTGCTGCTGCTGCTAATTATGGTTGCACTACCTATACCATAGGGTTGTGAGGAACAAAGCTTATTCAGATCTTAAAATGCTGCATGAGTTATTATTACTATTGTCAATAATAAATACTCACTGGATTTGAGACAAAGCAAATAGTTATAAGCCCTGAGATGTTTATCAATAATGGAAAGTAGTAAAATAAACACAAACTTTAGGAACACTGATCTTATTCAAATTTCCTCACATTCCATGCTAAAATTTAGTCTCACAGCCAATGAGTAAAGTATTTCAGAAAAAGATTTTTTGTTATTGTTATCGTTGAGTGTTTTTCAGTCAGGCTCAGCTTTCCATGACCTATCTGGGGTTTCCTTGACAAGGATACTGGAATGGTTTTCCTTTCCTTCTTCAGCTCATTTTGTTCTCAAAAAATTGTTTATTTGAAGATTTTAAGAGTCGTTCAAAATATTTGTTTTTAAAATTTAATTGATTTGTTTGCAGTTTTCAACAATCACTTCCACAAGTCTTAAATTTTCTCCCCCTCCCTCTCAAATCATTTTACAAATAAAAAACTGAAGAAAATAGAGTTAAATAACTTACCCAGGGTCACCCAGCTAGTAAGTGTCTGAGGCTGGATTGAGTCCTCCTGACTATAGACTCACTGCTCCATTGTAACAGCAAGGACCCTGGCATACACAGCAGGGCTTGTTGTACAGATTTTTAGATCTGCTTTTCTATAAGGAAAGCAACTTTTGAGAGGTCAGCAATCTACTTTAATCAAGCACATATATCATTCACTTAGTTCAGGGGAAAAGTCAGCACCCTGAACCACAGAGAAAATAGAAATAGAAATTGCAATCAGAAATTACAAACAGAAAGACCAACAGAGAGGGCTTCCAACTATCTGACCATAGACAATATATATATATATATGTGTGTGTGTGTGTGTGTGTGTGTGTGTGTGTGTGTGTGTATAAAAGCACCAACATCTGGGTTTTCAAAGCTGGGGGGACTCCTTAGCAGCTTCCCAGAGTCTCATCTGGCACACAAAACTACTTCCACACCTCAGAGTATATATATACACTTTTCAGAGCTGGAGGACACAACTCTTGTGACACAGGGCTTCATTAGAAATTAACAAAAGGTATCTGAGGCCTATTCATAGGCCTATTCATGGGCATGGAAGATCTTTAACTCTTCCCCCCACTATTAACCTTATATTAACATTACATCCATCCACTGTGTCACCTGCTGATTGTCAGGCTGACAATCTAGTCACAATAATAATAATATAATAATAAAGTTGTCTTTCTCCTCTCATGATAGCTTCTAAATGATTAGTTACTGTAGTTTCTCCTTCAAATAAGCAGGGAAATGGTGAAAAGTTTTAAGGATCACCAGGAACACAAAATTAAGGCACTCCTGATATCTAGAAATCTGGTATTAGACTGACCAATATAGCACACACCTATTAAATATGAGGTAGCTTCTTTTGAACAAGGCTTTCTGTTTCTGTGGAGAGAAGAGAAAGATCCATCCATAGTGACAGTGTGATCTGTTAACAGTATGACTTAACAGTATGTTAACAGTAACAGTCATTAGGTGGAGTTCAAGATCAGGTGTGTGCTCATGGAATCCAAAGGATTTTGGTTTCCTTTTTAACTTTCATATCACTGTCATTTCTAAATAGAAAGATCAGCTATCCTGATATGAGTGTATAAAGACAGAAATCCAGCTACCAGCTCATTAAGTTGAGGTTAGATACTTCTTATCAATTTAAAAAAGTTGCTTATTTGAATAAAAAGTTCTCTGCTACTGCTGCTGTTAATAAAAGATTATGTCATTCTGACCAAGTATCTGGATATCACTGGGAGGTTCCTCTTTAAAATGAAAGAAGTCAATGCTAAAATTTCTGAGCCAGTTTAAGTTTTGTCAGTTCTAATGGCCTCTGATAGTACTGCAACCTGAAAGTTTTATTCCCACCTTTTTTTTTTTGCTAGACTGTGCTCTATGTCAATCAGCAACCAATAAACACTTATTAGGCAATTATTATTTGCCTGGAACCATGCTAATTCATGAGAATACAAATGTATTCCCCTATTAGCAGGGGTCTGATGGATTAAAAGTTTAGTTTTGCTCAGAAAGTGGAAAGATTTGAAAAAAAGTCTAGGGTGTAGTGAAGCCTGAAACTTTTGGAGCTTGGTGGAAAGAAGGGCCAAGAAATGATACCTACTAGCAGTGAGTTGGTTACAAGTGAACTACCAGACCTGAGACACTTAAGGAATTGCTCTGCCTATCCAGAACTCAACCTTGAGGCTTGCCTAATTAGGCCTGCCTAGCTGGAATTGGTAAATTAATTACTTCCTCTCCCTCTACTATAAGGTCAACAGTTGAGTTGTATTACCTTTCTCCTCCTCTTCTCTCCTCCCTCTATCATTTTCTGTCTTACTGTTCTATGCACCAGGGTTGATGATAGTTTATGTCATGTTCTTTTTTCAGAAATGAATTTGTTTCTTTTGTCTTCACCCATGTTGTTGTGAGCATAATGGAATGGTCCTGGGGATTTTGATTTTTTATTTCGCCAATATTCTACTTTAATACCCTAAAGTTCTTGTGGGAGATTAAAAGACTTCTCTGAGGGCTATGGAATCATAAAGGTTTAATTTTATGAATGACTCTTTAAGTCTCCCAAGCAAAACCATAAAACTTGAACTGAGAACTCCCTTAGATTTAACAGAAAGGGTGAGCCAATTCAAGTCATGGTTCACATTCTCCCAAGAGATGTGAACTCCAGTCTAGGAGGTTAAACTTTCCCCCCTTTTTTAACTTGAAAGGAAGAAGGGGAGAAGACTGAGTCACTCTATATCCTTTGGTCTTCAAAGCAATACTACACACAGAAAGGCAAAAACACCCAGTCTCCTTTCCTCAAGTAGCTTACTTTCCAATGGAGGTGACAAAGTAAATACATATAGGTACCCATTACTATATATACAAAGTAGATAGAAGATGTACTTAGTGTGGAAGACTCTGGTAACTGGACAAACCAGGAGAGGCCTCCTGTAGGAAATGATAATTTAGTTTAGTACAGTACTTGGCACATAGTAGGCACTTAATAAATGATTATTGACAGTTAATTGAGTTGAATCTTAAAGGAAACCAGAATTCCAAGATGTGAAGGTCAGGAAGGGAGAAGATTTCAGGTATGATGGGCAACCACAAAGGCATGGAGGCAAGAGATGAAGTGTCATGTGCAAGGAACAGCAAATAGGTCAGTATCACTATATTGGAACATTTGTGGAGAGAAGGAAATTATAAGAAAAAAAGAAAGTTAGGAATATGCCAGGATATGAATGACTTTACATGTCAAGCAAAGAACTTTATAGTTTATCCTGGAGGCAATATTGAGCCACCAAAATATGTTGAGCAGCAGTATTTACGACTCGAAACCCTGTTCCACACTCTTGGGTTTCCCAGTTCTCATAATGCTTAGTTTTCCATTTTTCATTTTGTTATATGTTTATCTCACTGGAAACGATAAATACCCCACAGGGTGAACAGTTTGACTATCATGTAGAACTACCTTGGTCAACTTTATGTCTTTCTCTGTAGATTCTAATAAAAAGACAAGTTAGATACTTCTTGGTCACCTTTTTGGCCATTCAAAATTCACATTGTCATGGCTTTCTTGAGTTAAACAGTATCATGGAAGAGAAGGGGGCATATACAAGAGATGTTGCAAAGGTGAAATTGACAAACTTGATAACAGATTAATTACAGTGGATATGAGAAATAGTGGGAAATTCAAGATGTCAGCTAGGTTGTAAGCCTGAGAGACTAGGAAGATGGTATTGCCCTCTATAGCCATAGGAAAAGTAAGAGAGGGAAGAGTTTTGGGGAAAAGATAATAAATTCCTTTTTGGATATATTGAGTTTAAGATAACTATTGAACATCCAACCTGAGATGTTGAAAATATAGTTGGAGATGTGAGACTGGAGATCAGCAGAGAGTTTGGGGTAGAATAGATAGATAGATAGATAGATAGATAGATAGATAGATAGATAGATAGATAGATAGATAGATAGATCTGAGAATCATCAACATGGAAATGGTAATTAAATCCAAGGGAATTGATGAGATCAACAAATTATCAACAAAAGAATCCTGAGGGACACCTATGGTCAGAGGGAATGATCTAGGACAGGATCCAGAAAATGAAACAAAGAAGAAACAATAAGAAATGTAGGAAGAGAACCAGAAGAGAATGGTAGCTCAAAAACCTAGAGAGAAGGAGGAATAATATGATCAATAGTGCCAAAGGCTGAAGAGAGGAGAGGTCAGGGAAAATTAGAATTGAGAAAAGGTCATTGGATTTGGCAACTAAGTAAGCATTAGTAACTTTAGAGAGAACAGTTTCAATAGGATGATAAGGTTGGAAGAGAGACTGTAAAGAATTAAGGAGAGAGAGAGAGAGACAGAGACAGAGACAGAGACAGAGACAGAGACAGAGACAGAGGAGAGAAAGTGGAGGTATCTATTATAAGCAGCCTTTCTGAGAAATTTAGTTACAGTGGGCAGAAGAGAAATAAGATGGTAGTTAGCTAGGATGGAAGGAGCAAGTAACAGTATTTTTCAGGATGGAGGAAACATGACTATGTCTATAGGCAATAGGAAAAGAGCCACTAAACAAGGAAAGATTGAAAATGAGTGAAAGAGGGGGCATGGTAGAGGAGGCAATCTATTGGAGGAGAGGGAATGGAAGTTAGAGGAGTTAGCCTTGGTAAAGAGTAAAGCTACTTCATCCTGTGAGACAGTCAAAAAGCATCTCAGATTCACCTGAAGTCACCTCCTCTATGAAGTCCATCTCTACTTTGTGTTGTCCTTCTGTTTTCCTTATCCTTATACTTTTTTGTGAACATGTTGTTTGAGCCCAATTGAATGAAAATGCCATAAGGGTAGAGATTATTTTGATTTTGTCTCTGTTACCCTAGTGCTTTAACAGTAAGAGGATCTCAAAAGATGTTCATTTAATTGAATTTGATATTCCAAGTTAAAGAAATCTTTGGTGTTCAATCTTGTGGAAAGGAAAATACTTCTAGAAGACTCATGATGGCAATTGTCCAAAGAGAACCCCAAGTTCAATTCAAATTTATATTAGGTAGTGATAGAGGTCCTGGGAAGCCACATTTGTTAAACGTCGAATTTGGGAAGTATGTGGCTACTTTAGACATTTAGATTCATCCCCTTGTCATATATTAATAGAGATTATGTTAAATTAGCACATAGGACACAGTTGGGGAAGAGAATTTGGTGTTCTGCGAAATGACAAGCTCAGTAGTGTGTTGCCATCTTGTTTAATGTAACTTCAAAAGTCGCCTTCCATTTCTGTACTTAATGTAACATCCAGCACCATTTACAAACATATATCTTTATCTATCTATCATCTATCTATCTATTCATCCATCTATCTATCTATATCTTACTGTACTAGAGATCTGGCACAAGGATGTGAAAAATATCCCTATAGTTTTATATACAATGACATGAAAAGTAAGAATAGAGGAGTCAAAAAATATTCCTTTTCTCCCAATGGAAGAAAAAAATTCTGGTATTGTGATACCTTGGCTAAAAGTGACTTCAGTTTTTACAAATTTGCTTTCCTTTGGCTTGCTTGAAAAGTTATTGAAGCCCACAGAGAGAAGGCTAGTTTCATAGACAGCTATTTTGCTATGACATTCACAGTACAATATGTTTACCCCTTTGCAACATAGCTGAACAGAATATGTGCTTAATCTTTGGGATAATAAAGTGAACAGGGCTCAGAATGAACATAGAGCTTTAAAACACAATTCATGTTTTGGACCTGTGTATTTACCTATTTGAGGTCACAGTTATCTCCCTCTTGAATTTGGAATATCAGATCTGATGTTATCCCATCACAATATTAGATGAGACGTCATGTTTGGTACTCCTTTTTCCATTTCTTTTTCATTTAAAATATAACAAAGATATATTTAAAATATGTTTAAAAGAAAAAAATCCCTTAGGATCATAGATATAGAGCTGGAAGAAATCTTACCTAATTTATCATCTTATAGATGTGAAAACTGACTCCCTAGGAAATGAAAGGACTTATCCAAGGTCACATACGTAGTAAACTCTCAAGTAGGGATTGAAACTCTTGCCCTTGACTCTAAATTCAGCATTCTTTCCGCTGTATCATGCTACCTTTCCTTAAATTAGAGGTTCTTAACCTTTTTTTTGTATGTGCATGATGAACTGCTTTGGCAGTCTCACAAAACCTATGGATTCGTTATCCAGGGACCATGAGGTTCAACCTTATCATTCTATTTAGAATAATAGCTTTATATACTCAAGATTACGAAGGAAATCAATATTTTGAAATGCAGTTATTGAAATATATTTGTAAAAGTCCAGAGACTCCAGGGAAAGAAACCCTGACATAAAGGAACTGGAAAGAAAAAGAATCAAGAACTAGTGAAAATCCATATCATTCAAGCATACATTTTGGAAGTTTGCCTCTGAGTTTCCCACAATGTCTGATTTTCATTCCAAGAAAATTATCTTTCCTGATACCCAAGCAAGATCTTTCTGATATATATTGGGCACTTTAAGCACTATATTGACAATTTTAAGTCATTAGGATAGGTATTGTTCAAGTGCGCTAAATAATCGCTTGTTAATGCACCTCTAAAATTGTCTCACATCCCCACTAGGCTGAGCATCTGGTTCAACACTTCATTAATCTACAGAACACTCCATGGAGTAAACAAGTGGAAAGCTTTAGAATCTTTATTTTCAGATGGGGGAAGCAGAGACAGAGTGTGTCTTCCTAGACTTGCTATGTGACCTTGGACAACAGAAAAAACCTTAGGATGAGACCTTAGCACTCCTGACTCAAGTCTCACTGTTCCAGCCACATGGTGTGTTTATGATTTATTTAAAGAGAAAAAAAGGATGACTTTCTGATGGAACCGTCTTTCATCCTCACTCCACAGAAATCTGAGTGGGACTTGGAGGTCTCAGTGCAAGTGTTTGGGTCTGGGGGCAATGAGTTAGAATGGTACTTAGTCCACTTCACAGTTCATCTCTAGCCATGGAGTCAACCATAGCAGCTGGAGAAAACACCTGAGACACAGGACTCTAGAGGAAAGAGGCACTGATGCCATAGCAACACTCCAAAGCATGCATGGTACAAGACAACCAACTTCAAAACCATTGAATTGTACTGAGACCTGAGAATGATTACATTTGATTATCTTTTCTGGTAGATTGTGTTTGCCTTTTATTTACATCATCTTTTGAATGAATTGCTTCTATTGTGTTCCTTCTGACTTACTATGAGGACTAGGATATAAGAAATAGCTCATACTATTGCTCTCTCACATTATATCAATTTCTTTTGGTTCAATTTTCGACTAGGTCTACGATTTCACTGTAGCAGGCAACTCCCACAGAAGAGAGAAGCTCCCTCTACCAAAATCATTCAGTTAACTGTTCTGCCATGGATATTGTCTTAGAGAATTGCCTAGGATACTGAAAGATTAAATTATCTGCCCAGCCACATTGTCAGAATATGTCGAAGATGGAATTTGAAACTAAATTTTTCTGACTCTGAGGCCAACACTCCATTTATTACTGGCACTGCATGGAAGAAATGGGGCAATCAATATGAGAAGGCAGCATGGATAGAGGACTCTCATCCATGAAGTTTAATATCCGTGGGAATAAGGGGAAATAACTTAATATCTTTCAACTTTAGTTTTCTCATCTGCAATATGAGGACACCTGAAATACTTTCCTAATGGGGATTTTGTAAGGTTCAAACAAAATCATATGTTTAAATCACTACATAAATATCAGCACAATCTATATGTTGCTTGAGCTGCCATCACATACTAGAATACTGATGTCACAATGGTAACAACCTGGGTTCAAGCTGGGTTGCTACCCATGTTGACTGAGCAGCTCTGGGCAAATTATTTCACCACTCAGTGCCTCAGGCAACTCTCCAGGACCAGAAATTGCAGAGTATGTGGTAGTCTGCTGATTGGTAGAGTGGGTTTTCTATGCTAATGAAATCACAGTTTGAGAAAATAAAAATGGATAAATATTAGTTATCATTTAATATGAATATCTTAAAATATCACAGTGCCATTTATAAGCTCATAAAATGGCTTGAGAGAAAAGGGAAATCTTGAAGAAAGGGTGATTGGAATTTTCCAAATATACTTTCTCATACATTATTGCAGTTCTGCTCATCTCACTCTGTATCAGTTCATATAAATTTTTCTAAGTTTCTATGAATGAGTCAAATTCATTGGATCTTATGGTGCAATAATATTCCATTACATTCTGCTTGACTCTACTCATTTGTCATATCTGGCATTTATATAGAATTTCAAGATCTGAAAAAAAATATTATCACATTTATTCTTATAATAATCAGAAGAAGCAAGTGATATTATATTCTCATTTTACAGATGAGGAAACTGAGTCAGACAGAGGTTAAGTGACTTGCCCAGAGTCGCACAGCTAGTCAATGTCTGAGATCACATTGAAACCTAAGACTTTCTGAATCTAAGTTCAACATTCTATCCACTCTACAGTGTTTATTTGTATTTTTTTGGTGGCGGGGATGTGAGTTAATGTGAAGTGATAGAGATGAAAAAGAAAGAAAGAAAGAAAGAAAGAAAGAAAGAAAGAAAGAAAGAAAGAAAGAAAGAAAGAAAGAAAGAAAGAAAGAAAGAAAGAAAGAAAGAAAGAAAGAAAGGGAAAGAAAGAAAGAAAGAAAGGGAAAGGAAGGAAGGAAGGAAAGAAAGAAGGATGAAAAGATCATTAATAAAACCTTTGAAAGTACAAAGTAGAAAACCAAAAGAAGTTCAAGAGAGGACCAAAGCAGAGGAATTTTGTTACTATTGGTTAAATTTAACATATATTTTAAAAACAAACTGTACATCCCTGAAGTTCACAATTTCATATGCAACCCTATTGTTTTATTTGTATATTGAAATATACGTACTGATGATAAATAGACTCATGATAAAATAGTTTTTAAAGGAATCACTGATTGAATTTATCAGACACTAAATAACATTAGAATGGCTGTTTATGAAATCTTTTCTGTCTTGAATGTAGTTGTAGAAGGGACCTGCGCATTCTGTGAAAGGGTGAACTAAATGACTAGATGACCATAATGATGCCTTCTACCTCTATGATTCTATGGTATTTGTGCCCCATGTTGACAATCCAGTGCTAAATTTACCATCAAGCCTCCTTAATTATCCCTGTGCCTGAGGTATGTTGACAAGTGGGGTGCTGCTCAGCAGTGAGAAATTTTTATGGCAATGTTAGTTAGTAATTCCAGCATGATATGGTTTCATCAACCTCATCATGGCCTCAGGCTGGGAAATTTTTAAAATTCCATTTACTGACATAAAATAACTCTTCTTCAGTTTCCAAACATCACCATTCTTTAGTCCTCCCACCCACCCAGTTTCCAACATTTTTTTCCTCCAAATTAACAAACATATGGGAAAATAATAAAAAAGAATTCTTGTCTTCACATTATTATAGAATTAGCCATTCAGTTTTAGAGGCTTCTCTTGATGTTAATAACACACAATCTATGTCAGTATAGGACAGCTCAAATCCTGGGATTTTTTTTTGTTTCCACATTTGCATATGGAAGGCAGAAATTTAAAACAAAGCTCTCAGCAATTTTATCTAGACTTTTAGTTCTTGCCTTTCCCTCACTCATACTTTTATATAAAAAAATTAGATATGGAGGTTTGAGGGAATCCAAGGTACCTTAGTCATTTATTTGAATTTGGCTTTTCCACAGTGTTTGGTGGGGAGAGGAGGGGATAAAGGTTGAAAATCAGGAACTCACTGCAGTGAAAAGGGGACTTTATGATCCTAAGTGAGATAGGCTATGTTAGGAAGAAATGTATTTCAAAATACAGCCTAAAGGGCTGTGACATTATATTAACTAACTGGCTGATATATGTTCCAAAATAGCTTTAATGCTGGGTCCAAGACTCTGGAACCTGACATTATTTTCTTTTTATGTAGAAGAAGCCATAAAGATATGAGAGAGCCTGATTTCTTACTAAAGGAGCTGAAACTCAAGTATTATACCATAAGCTTAAAAAAATTAGATTTAGGGAGATGGCAGAATCAACTCCTTCTAGGACAAGGGTTCTTAACTTGGGATCCACAGATGTGGAAGAATTTCAGGAAGTACATGAGCTTGGATGGAAAAAGAATTTCATTTTTATTTTTACTAACCTCTAACTGAAATTCAGCATTTCCTTAAATAATTAAATACATATATAATCCATAGGCTTTATATGATGGGTGAAGGGACGCATGATACACAAAAGCTTTTAAAAACACTTGACTTATGAAGAAGAGATAACACCTTAGCTAAGACTGGAATTGTGCCCTGCTAGATGGCAGCAGAAAGAACAGCTCAGAAAAAGAAATAGGAAATAGCAGAGAAGACAATATACAGTATAAAGTAGGTCTGTGAGAGTAAGTGGGTGATCAGAAGACATCAACAACCTTGAAATGTTGAAGGTATGAGTTACTGTACCATATAAATGTTCTGAACTTGTGTATTCTATCTGTATATTCCCCCATACATAACTTTCTATGTATGAACATTCTTTCCTTTGATAATACATGTATATAGGGGAGAGCATGTCCCCAAGGTTGTGAGGGATGTTCCATTACTACTTTTCTTTACAATCTATAATTAAATGACTGCTTTTGTGGGAAGCAGAAAAGTTCTGTTGTCTACATTCGTAAGTGATGGGGGTTGGGACTTAGCATGGATAGGTTAGAGGTCAGAAACTAATGCCCAGACCCAAGGAGCTATGTGAGAAAGGACCTATCAGAGAAGAGAACATTGAATCACATGGCTATGGGAAGTAAGGAAGTTCTGTTGTCTACATTCCTAGGTGATAAGGGTTGTGACCTAGCATGGACAGGTTAGAGGTCAGAAACTAATGCCCAGATCCAAGGAACTATGTGAGGAAGGGCCTATCAGAGAGGAGAACATGGAGTCACATGGCCAGGGGATGGTGTCTTGGGAGATCCAGAGTTCAGAAAACAGTATAAGAAACCCCATCTTCCTGCATGTGTTGTAGTCTTCCTGTAACCTGACAGGGGAGGCTACCCATCCATTCAGGGGGAATGAATGTAAAGGTTAATAAAGACTTTCCTGATTTCACAACAGGTATTAATCTTTATTTAAAGTGAGCATGTTTCTCACTCTGGGGGGCTTGTTAGACATACTCACTTCTAACACTTTCAACTTGATGAAGTATGGGACCTGGACCCCAAAACACAACCCAAGTCCTTAACTTTTCCATACATCTCCACCTAGATACTCAATAATCCTTTCAGCTATCCTTTTATGGTGGCCCCAAACCCGCCCAACCCTCTATTCTGTGTAGCCCAGCTCTTTATTGTGGGTTACCTCTGGATCACCCCAGGCTATTTGTCATTCCTTGATTCCATCCCACAATCTTTTTCCCTATAAAAAAAGTCAATCTTGTCCTTACCATATGTGTAGACTCACTAGGAATCCTGCCTGCCCCAAACAATGCCTTAATAAACTACTTGGACTGAAAGAAGGCTTGAGTGGTCAAATTCTTTCCAGTCAGACCCGCACCCTTTGCCCTTGCATTTCATTGATTCCCACAAATTGATACCATTTTCTATCTGATAAGTAAAAATAAACACAATGGTATGGCCTCATGAGCCATGGTTTCAAGTGGTTACAAACCTACAAAGGACCTTGAACCTAGGGTTACTTTTCTGTAGGGATGGTTGTAAGGGGAAGTAACTAGGCACTACTGTTGAGGTTAGGGGTGCTGGGGATTCCAAAATACTGACACGCTCGGTTCTGCTTGAGTAAATTTGACACAAATCTTCTTAAAACCAAATAAAAACAAAGTTTATTAAAGATTCATCATATTGAGTTGACTCTTAAGCAGCCTCAGCATTTGTAAGGCTTGTATTAACAAATGGGCCAGATAGAATGTCAGCTAGACATCTGAGCTGAATTGAATCTGAGTGCCTTCATGGAGGAAAGATGGAACTTAAATACAGAAAAGACTGAGGGAAGAATCCAAGTGTCACCAAGCAGTCAGGGGTCCCAGGGATGGTCTTGACAGGGGAGGTGAGCCTCAAATGTAGATCAAATCCAGGGAGGATCCTGATGGCAGTGGCCGGTAGTCCAGACAATCCACAATCCAGGCTGGGGATTTGGACCTCAAGAGAATGCTAAGTAGTAAAAATAATATTCAAGAGAATGCTAAGCCATGTGACTCCATGTTCTCCTCTCTGATAGGCCCTTCCTCACATAGCTCCTTGGGTCTGGGCATTAGATTCTGACCTCAAACCTGTCCATGCTATGTCACAACCCTTATCACCTAGGAATGTAGACAACAGAACTTCCTTACTTCCCATAGCCATGTGACTCAATGTTCTCTTCTCTGATAGGTCCTTTCTCACATAGCTCCTTGGGTCTGGGCATTAGTTTCTGTAGTCCTGGACAATAGGATTTTGATAAGATAGGGAATATACAGCCTGGGCTACATGGACTTCAAGAGAATGCTAAATCAAATAAGGGGAATTCAAGGAGCCCCCCAAAGCCAGGCTTTCTGGGGTCCTTCAGGCAAATGGGACCACACAACCTTCCTGGTCCAAGGGACAAAGGTCTCAGCTTGGGCTCATCCCCCATTGCTACATCATGAATAGAAACAAAGACCGAGGGTAGAGCTATTAAATATCATAAATATCATGAACATAAATTTAGGATCAATCATATAGATTCTTCAAAATCCATTGGCCAGTTGCTCAGGGTTTATTTTCACACTAAACAAGTGTTAAGCTTAGTGTTTTAAATCATCTTCTAGTAGCTCTGCTAAATAAAAACACAGATGAATTAAGATTAATATTGGCTAATCCTCAGTTAAAAGTTCAGATTTCTTCTTCCTGTAAGTAGATGCTGATTTTCCTAGCTTCATTTTTCCCCCCTCACACTAAAGCCTTACTTGAAAAATATCTATGGTCAGCAATCTAGGAATTTCAGTCACAAAGTGCATCAGCCTTCTTTAGCAGGTAAAGAACATTCAGATACCTGAACTTCTCCCAAAAGAGGTTAAAAAAAAAAGACAAAGAGAAGGTGCTTAAGTTAAAGCTGCCTTGGGGCACTACCAAGTTCCGGGTTGGTGGGTTTTACAAGACTACTTACTATGCTATTCAATTAAAAAAGAGCAGTTTCCATAGCAACACCCACATCTAATGGCTCTTATGCTACCTCTGAGATACAAAACACCTTCTTACAGAGACGCATTGACCAATACAGCATGTCATGGGGAGTTTTATGCTTTATGTAGAGGTTTAAAGAGGGAAAATGAATTCCAATAATCTACCATATTTATAGCCCTAGGTTGTAATATTCATTTGTAACAAATTATTTTTACTCATTTTCATTCTCTTTTATTTCTTAAAGAGCCATGCATTTTGTTAAACTTGGTTGGTATGGGGGGGGGGGGGTTGGTGTGTAGAAGGGAAGAAATGCTTTTCATTTGGGAATCACATTGATTCACATTTGTAAATAAGGCCTTCAGTATGTCTGTGTTGATGGGCTTTCTCTACTCTGTAGCTGAGGGCCACCAGCTTCTCTTTCTTACAACTCCACATCTGCAGCAGAAGCCAGACCACTCACTCACACTAGGCAAGGTTTCAGATTGTGTCTGTGAATTTGAAATTTGTACTTTCCCACACCTCCACCTTAGTGTTGCTATCCACCTGTAGCTTTGAGCTTTTACTATCACCCATTTGATTTTACTTATTCCCAAATCATTAACTAGGGGTCATGAAAAATAGAATTTTCTGTCCTTAATATATGTATATTAGCAAATACTAATATTAAAAAGTATCCCTAATTGCTCCCTCTGAGTCTTGTGCCCTAAACAGCTGCCTAAATTGCCTACCCTTAACACTAATTTGGAGTTTTTTAGAAATTATCTTTGATTATCATAGCATCATTTTGAATTCTTATGTTGAAAAGCATCTGAAAGGATTATTTGTCTTAAAAGTATATAAGGAAGTAGATTGATTATGCTTATGGTCAAACAGAAAAGGATGCAGCCCATTTAAACCATATGAATAAGGAAAGATGAACCCAATTCTCCCCAGCATGCCAAGTGAAGCACATGAGGCCTGATTACAGAGAATAGAGGTATGTGCTTTGGGTTCTCCCCCACATTCAGCCAAACAGCTGGAGAGGTCTCAGCTCCTGCAAAATTTCTTATTGAATTACAAATATTAAAGATGTATTGCTCTCTATATTTTCCTGTCAATGGCTTACACAGAATAAATGAATGGAAAAACATTTGTTTATTTCTTATAGGACAAAAATCACAATTCATTTTAAGTTGCTCTTAAAATATGTATAGGAAGGTGCATAAATGTATCTTCCCTACGATAAGAGACAGCTCCCCTAGCCAGGGAGCCCCAGGAATGGGTAAACAATGAGACAATGCTCCTGTAATTCTTTCTTCAGGGAGTGTGGCTGATCTCTCTTGGTCTTTGAGTGAATATGGAGGCCTCTAGGAATTGAACTAGATATATCTAGGCAGTTTCTAATTTGCAAATGAATTGTGCTCTAAACATTTCTAAGTTGTTTCTTTGGGAGTGGGAAAATATAATGATTAAGATATAAAATAATATGATAAATAGTATTTGCTTGCTAGGCCCATCCACAAAAGCAGCTGCCACTGATGGATATAATGACAATAAACAGCTGGTAGTCTCATGTATACAAGCACTCAATGAAACAACCACCTCATTTCACAAATGAGGAAACTGAGACAGACAAGTTCCCTGATTTGCCACAGATCATATAGCTAGTAAGTGCCTGAAACAGGATTTGAACCCAGTTCTTCTTAAGTTCAAATTTAGCATTGTATCCACTATGCCATACTTGAGTAATTGGTTGTTGTCTTTAGTTCTTGAGGAGGATCAAAATGACATCACCATGATAAAGTGAAGTTTCAATGTGTCTGACCAGACCGATATGAGCTTGGGATATTCTACCATAGATGGGGCACAGATAGTCCATGTGAACATTTGGGGTGCTTACTCCAAATTTGCCCATCCTATATTTCCTTTATGCTGTTTTAATTCTGCTTTGCTCATAGAGCATAGCACCCTTTCTGATGTGGGCACACCATGCTGAGTAGTCCTGTGCCAGTGTTTCCCATGTCATACAATCAAATCCAAAGTTCTTGAGAGAGACCTTGAGAATATTCTTGTATCACTTCTTCTGACTACCATGTGATTTCATGCCCCATGTGAGTTCTCCATAAAATAGTCTTTTTGGCAAGTGTACATTTTGTATTTGAACAACGTGGCCATCCCATCAGAGTTGCGCTCTCTGAAGCATAGTTTGAATGCTTGGCAGTTTAGTTCGAGCAAGGACCTGAGTGTCTGGTATGTTATCCTGCCAGGTGATTTTCAGAATCTTCCTAAGACAGTTCAAATGGAAGCATTCAGTTTCCTGGCATAGAACTGGTAGACTCTCCATGTTTCACAGGCATACAGCAATGAGGTTGGCACAACGGCTCTGTAGACCTTCAGTTTGATAGTCAGTCTAATACCTCTTCTCTCCCAAACTTTTCTCCTGAGCTTCCCAAACACTGAGCTAGTTTTGGTAATTCTTATGTCAACCTCATTGTTAATGTGTCCATCCCTGAAAAGTACACTACCAAGGTAAGTGAACTTATCCACAACAGTCAAAACTTCTCCATTTGTTGTAATTGATGGTTCCATGTATGGATGGTGCGGTGGTGGCTGATGGGGCACCTGTGTTTTCTTGGTGTTAATTATTAGGCTAAAA
This sequence comes from Bettongia penicillata ogilbyi, assembly GCA_023548195.1. Lineage (NCBI taxonomy): Eukaryota > Metazoa > Chordata > Mammalia > Diprotodontia > Potoroidae > Bettongia > Bettongia penicillata. The sequence goes on along the minus strand of JAJHZJ010000298.1, from coordinate 1,329,526 downwards.
TTAGCACGGGCAATACAGAATTGATCCGTACTTTGTTGCATCTCAGCTTCAGAAGCTACATTGAGCGCTCAACCATTTGCAAACAGAAAATCATACACCTACACTCCCTCTGCTTTGGTCTTGGCTTGTTGCCTTTTCAAATTGAAGAATTTACCACCAGTATGTTAGTTGACCTTATGTTCATCCTCATTGAGAGCATTTGACAACATGGCTGAAAACATCATGCTAAAAAGCATGGGAGCAAGCACACAGTTGTTTCACTGCATTGGTGACTGGGAAGGCACAAGAGCATTGTCCACCATCCAGAACCTGGGCAAGCATGCCATAGTGAAATTGACGTACAATACTGATGAACTTCTGTGGGCAATCAAATTTTGACATAATTTTCCATAAACCTTCACAACTAACAGTGTCAAAGGCCTTGGTCAGATCTACATTGAGTTCAGTCCTCTGTTGCTCTCCTGTCATTTCCCCTGCAGTTGTTGGGCAGCAAACACCATATTGACTGTTCCTCAGACCTTTCTGAAGCCACACTGGCTATCAGGTATATGACCTTCTTCCAGGTGAAAGATCAACCTATTAAGGAGAACTCTAGAAAGAATCTTGTCAGCAATGACTAAGAGAGAGACCACCCCTCTGATTGTCACAGGATAATCTATTCCCTTTACCTTTATAGAGATGGACAATGGAGGCATCCTTGAACTCCTGGGGGATAACCTCCTCTTGCCATGTAACCTGGAAAATTTCAGTCAGTTTTTGTATGAGCAATGGTCCCCCCTACCTTGTAAATCTCAGCTGGAATAGAATCAGAACTAGGTGCTTTGCCACAAGAAAGAAGCCTAATGGCACACAAAACTTCTTTGGTTGGAAGTTTAGCTAAGGAGGGATTGACTTCAACCTGAGGTAAATGGTCAATGGCCTCAGCATTGATTGATGATGGTCTGTTGAAAACACATGAAAGAGTTCAGCCCATCTCTCTAGGATCATGTCCTTATCCCTAATCAATGTGACTCCATCAGCACTAAGTAATTGTGATGCATCATAGTTTTTGGTCCATAAATAGCTTTCAGGGAATGTTAAAAGTACTTTGGGTTATTATATCAGCATAAAACTGAATTTCATCTACCTTCTTACTGAGCCAGGAGTCTTGCATGTCTCTAAGCTTTGCCCATACTTTACATTTGATGGAATTAAATGCTGCCTTCTTAGAGATGGATGAACTATCCTGGTGGTAAATCCTGTGAAGTTCTCATTTTCATTCAGCAGTTTCTGGATTTCCCCATCATTTTCATCAAACCAGTCTTGGTGTTTGTGAGTGTTCTGAGCCAGATGAGCAAATTAGCTCTACCCCAAATCTCTGAAAGCTGCTCACTCCTTTTCTGCTCCACTTGCCAACTGTGTGTTGGCTCAACTTTCCCTCCATGTCAGCAACACACTGTTCACACTCAGAGAAGAGCTCTAATTTGTTGACATTAATTCTTCTGGTAGTCACTTTGCCTTGGTGTCAATGCTTTTGATGAATGTGAATATTTAGCTTAGAAAGGATAAGTCTGTTATCAGTCCAGCACTCTGCACCACACACTGCCTTCATTCATCACTCTTACATCTTGTCTGTCTCTTCTCCTTACAATCATATAGTCTATTAGATACCAATGTTTGCTGTGAAGGTGCATCCCTGAAGTTTTATTGTGTTTAGGTAAATGGAAAACAGTGTTGGTGATGAGAAGGTCATGTGATACACAATTCTTCAGCGGTAAATGATCATTGTTCTTGCCGTTTCCAACTCTATTCCTCCCTAGTACTCCCTGCCAACTCTGGTAGTCTGAGCCTACTCTAGCATTAAAGTCACCCAAGCTTGTCCTCTTTTGGCACATTGATGATAAGGGTCTCTAGGTCTTCATAAAATTTTTCTTTGACCTCATCAGGGTTTGTCATGGTGGGAACATAGGCACTGATGATGGTGGCATGGTGTTTTCCTGCAAGTAGCAATCACATTGTCATGAGCCTGTCACTCACTCCTTTTGGCAGGCATACTGTCTTGCTGACTGGATTAGTTTTGATTGCAAAACTTATGCCAGCTTCATGGTACTCCCCTTCACTGTAGCCACTCCAGAAAAATGTGTATCCATCTCCTACTTCAGTAAGTTGGCCTTCATTTGCCAGCCTTGTTTCACTCAGGGGTGCTATTAGGATGTGATACCTGTTGAATTCTCTTGCAACAAGAGCAGTTTGTCTTTCAGGTCTACTGGATTTTGTGTTGTCTATAAGTGTGCACACATTCCATGGGCCGATGGTGAGTGGAATCATTCTGCAGATGTTTTTGTATATTATGTACCTTTTTTTGTGTTTTGAGGGCACCTTTTCTAGCCCCCTTCCTCACACAAGGAGGTGAGCAGTACAATCCTTTGAAGGCTGCTCAGACACCCAGGGGGCTACTGAGTCCCACTGGTGCTTCCAGTGAGAAATGATCCTATGGCCTGGGCTGCCTGTGTGCAGGGTTGTGACTACAGCTCCCAGTGTATCTGCACCTACTGCTTCATCACTTGCCTGTCACACAGGACTTTGAGGTATAGTAGTAAAGTGAGGCAGAGTAGAGCGAAGTAATCAGCCTCACTCTCTCCTCCAGAGTTATCATAGTCCAGTGGCAGGACAGTCAAGATGCCCAGTGATGACTCAGGATGCAGTGGATGACTTTTGTGTCTTCAGCGCCTAACCAAGCTCTAAGCACACTACATCCCCTGCTTCAGCTGCCTTCATGGCCATTGGAACAAATTGTTCTCATTTGCTCATTTCACCAGGGGAAATCTTCACATGCTTGGGGTAGACACCCTGCTAATTCACCAGTGGGTTTGAGACCCCTTGGTTACCCTCAGCCTTGTTTGACCCACCTGCTAAATGGTTTATTGGCATGTGGCTGTTGCACATGCTGCAGTTTCTTGGAGACACAGGTGATAGTTGGGTGGAACAGGTGGGCACCAAAGGTGGAAAGAATCCTCTTAAAGACTCGGCAGCCATCACACCAAAGGTGTTGATCCTCCCTGAACACACCTGATGGTAATACTAAGAGCTAACATTTATATGGCACTTTAAGGTTTAAAAAGTACTTTATAAATAGTGTCTCATTATCTTCACAATTACTGTGGCAACCTAGTGCTATTATGGTCCTTATTTTGCAGAGAAGGAAGTGACTTGCCCAGAACCACACAGATAGTAAATGTCCATGATCAGATTTGTGCCACGGTTTTCCTGATTCTAGGTTTAACACTCTGTTCATTGTACCACCTATCTACCTTTGATAACAAAAAAGTTTGACATTCATACAAGACTTTATGGCTCTCAAAGTAACTTTGCTGTTGTACAGTCATTTTCAGTTGTGTCCAACTCTTCGTGACCTCATTTAGGGTTTTCTTGGCAAAGATACTAGAGTGATAAGCTATTTCTTTCTCTAGCTTATTTTTAAAAATTTTAAATTTAAATACAAAATTATAAACAAAAAAGAAGCAAATAGAAAATGAAACAATAAAAAAAATAAACATTGCCAAGTGTATAGTAGAACGTAACAGAGGATTCAAAGTATAAAGCAGTAAATTCCCATTGTATTCAGAGCTGTCCATCTTTTCTTCAGTCCTTTATAAGTTGTCCAGCTCAATTTTTGCAGATGAGGAAATTGAGGCAATCAGGGTTAAGCGACTAACCCAGGGTCATACAACTGGTAAGTGTCTGAGGCTGGTTTTGAACTCAGATCTTCCTGACTCAAGGCACAGTGCTCTATCCATTCTGCCAACCATCTACCCAAATGGCACTAGTAGTACAAGTGGTTTTTTTTATCTCTATACTTTTGTGAAGAAGGAAAATTAGGGGCTCAGAGTTGTTTAGTAACTTGCCAAAGGCCTAAGGGCCTGATATTCTACCCCACATCTCTAAAACTAATGTTCTTTCTATTGCAGTCCCCTTCCTGAAAGATTATGTATTTTAGACGAAAATAGAGAAAGCAATATAGCTTTTATATTGGTAATTCAATGAGACAAATAACGATGTGCAATTTCATCATGAATACTTGAATGCTTGAGGAAACTTCAACATTTCAGGAAAGAAACTCAATAAAGAATATTGTGGAGTTTCTGAAGGCTAATTTTGAGAACATTAAAGGGGTGGGAGGGAAAACACTGATTTCTCCTTTTGTTTGTTTTCAAGAGAGGTGGGGAGGGGGCTACAAAGATGGAATGTTGCAAATTTATATTTTGTTGTAAGAGATATCTCATTATGCGGAAGTGATATAAACGTGCATAATGTGAAAAAACACGTCAATAAAACTGAAAGTGAAAACACAACAAAATAAAAAGAAAAGAAGAGCAGAGGGAGGAAGAAGAAGAGGAAGAATTTTCCTTCATGTAATTGTGAAAGTTAAATCAGAATGCAGAGGACGAGGGATAGGGGAAGAACATTTAAGTGCCTACTATGTGCCAGGCACTTTACAAATATTATCTCATTTGATCCCCACCACAGGCTGGAGGTAGATATTATTATTTTCCCTATTTACAGTTGAGGAAACTGAGGCAGAGATATGCTACATGATTTGTCCAGGGTCACACAGCTGGTAAATGTCTAGGGTCAGATTTGAACTCAGATTTTCCTGACTACTAGCCCAGTACTTTATCCATCCTACAACCTGGGAAGGATTTGGAGGTGTATATGGTATGGAACAAAGTTATGGGTGAGAGCTGAGGTGGGAAAGGGATATTGGAGAAGAGGATTTGCAAATTTCGGAGAGAGACTTTGAATCATCATAGGTCCAGAACAATGTGACTGGTCTTTTAAGGTGGCACAGAGCCAATGTGACTGGTCTTTTAAGGTGGCACAGAGCCAGTCTTAGATAGTTATGCAATGGGGAAAGGTAGAGGCATGAACTGTGGAATTGTCTGTGTTATTATGTATGGGACACTCATAAGTTGGGTATTTGAAACAAGGGAAATATTTGTACTTGAAAGCTCTCCAAAATTAAATTGATCTCTTATTTGAAAAATATCATAGGAAGAAGACTATCTTAATACTAAGCGTTAAAAAATAACCCAGGGCACTTTTACACAAGCTGTTAATTGTTATCCAGAATTCTTGTAATATCTCTCTCCTTCGCGCAAAATTAACTACTTCAAAGATGCTGTCTCCAGAAGGGAATAACTGCTTTCTGACAATGTTCATCTAAAGAACAACAGAATATTTTTCTTATGGGTCATAGTATTTAAAAAAAAACCATTCCTATGCATCCAAATATTCAGGAAATCTAAACACGTCGTCTCTTCAACTTTACAAATTAAAGTTAGCCCATGTGGATTTTTATTTTATGAAAATATTCTATTGATATTAAGCAAAATGTGAGTAATTTTCTTCATTCCACATTACTAAAAATTGGCAAAATATGAATGTTCTACATTGAGTAAAGCCGATGTATTAGATATATCTAAACAATGTTACCTGAGAAAATGAACAAAAATATAAATTGCTTGTGTTGAATATTTAAACCTCCAAAGTCAGGCTAAAATTATCATTTGCATTAATGTATTCTGAAATATGAATTATTAAGTGATTCACATTGATGCAACAAAAGCTGGTTTGAAGAACCTGCTTTAGCCTGAAGCCGTCTGCATCCTTTCCTTTTCCGTCTACTTCAAACACTACTAAATATATAAAGGGAATTTTTCTAATTGGAACAATGTATACTTAGCACCTGTATGGGGAGAAAGGGTATTTTCATTTTGCCTTTTTGTTTCCTTTGGTCCCAATGTCAGAAAAACATTTGACTGGTTGAAGATCTTTAACATGTCATGATATTTTTCTTTGCATTTTTCTTCTCTCCGTTTATTTTTTAATACTAGACCCCAGGAAAGCTTGTCACCACTCAGCTATGTGGTCCCATTTCCCTGTTGTTTGGAGATCAAGGACAGGCCTTTGGCCAGGAAAGAATGAAACAGAGCAATACATGCGGTAAGATCTCCCCTGTCATCAGTCAGCCCAGAGGTTCCCATATTGGTGGCCTATCAGCTACAGGATAGAAGATAATCTATGAGCTCACCCACACTCGTGAACAAACCCATAGTCTTTCTCTCAAGGTGAAATCAGAAACAATCAGGCTCGGAAAAAACCCCTCCCCAGTTTCTTCCATACCCCCTCCCATCACAACCCCAACACCAGGAATTTCCTTTAAAGTAAGGAAAGAAAACAGAAATGCCATTTTGTCCTTTCTCCTCCAAGGTAAGCTCTGTAGCAAAGGTGAGGAAATAGAATAGCTGGAATTATAGAATATCTTTGCATTATATTGACAACCATTCTAAACAGGGGCTTTTCATTATGTCTCCTATATTTAGCTTCAGCTAGCAATGAAAAGGGTCAGTTCTGGAGTTGTTTCTGAACGTCAGCTCTACTGAAGACAAGGGGCAACATGCGATTGTTTCCTGCCAACCATTTTCAGATAGCATGTCATTCAAAGTCTTGCTTTATGCCGGGGCTGGGAGGCAGAAGCACTGTTATCTGGAATGCTCTTGGTATAGTCATATCTGCAATTGTATGGGCTGCTCTGGCAGCCCTGCCTTAAACACACTGCTTTCGTTTGTTTGCAGCATGCATTCTCATTCATTTCCATTTTTTCCAGGTGATTTTCTATTTGTTCTGATCTGTGGCATCTGTTTCACTTTAAAAAAAAAACCACTGGGAAAGCAAGGGAAAAGAGAGAAAGAAACTCATGGAAGAGTCTGCTGTGAATGATTCTTTCTAAAACCTAATTTGAGATACATGGCCTTTCATAGCTCTGGGGAAAAGTGATGCTATAGGAAGCACGGATAATACCATCTTTTGGAAGCGTATATTGCAAGAGGGTTATACATAACCCATCAGGGTCCAGAAGGCAAAGAAGTATCTCCCAGTTCTATTCCTCCCCAAATATGATTTTTATCTCAAACAACAAAAAAATAGGCCAGAAAACAAGATTACATAACATTTCTTAATGATAAGACAAGGAACTAACACAATGAGCATTCATGAATAGAGTGATATGTGATGGATGTAAGCAGTAGAATGCTGAACAGAAATCTTGGAAACTCAAAGAGATAGTGATTGCTGATTCCTGAGAAAAGGACAAGTTCCTACTCATTCATTTCCAGTGAAGTATCTTAGGATTGTATACCACTGTGCTGTACATAATATAATGTACACCATTGTACATTGTATTATATACATCAGTGGTGAGAGTCTCTAATCTATTTTTTATTTTAAAAATATTTTTATTGATAGCTTTTGTTTTTTACATTACTATAATTTTCCAAAGTAACCTTTCCCTTTTTCCTCCAAAACAGTGACCCCACATAGCAGATATAATTTTAAAGACCAAAAAAAAAGTAAAAGAAGAAGAAAAAAAATCAACACATTGGATTAATTTATTGAAATAGTCTAAAAATCTATGCAGTGTATCCCATTTGTCAACCTTCCACCTCTACAAATGAGGTAGGGAAGAGTTGTTTATTTTTTTTTTTTTTGTCTTTCTCCTGCTCTGCTTGCTCTTCAGAATTTTGCTATATTCACTTTTGACTTTTTTTGGTTTGTGATTCTTGCTGCCATATGCATTTTGTAGTCATTGCATATATTATTTTCTTTGGTCCACTTGTTTCAATCTGTATCGGTTCATGTAGCTCTTTCCATGCTTCTCTATTTTTATTGCATTCATCATAATCATAAATAGCAAAATTCTATTACTCTCATGAACCACAATTTGTTTAGCCATTCCATAATCAATGAGAATTTCCTTGTTTCAAAGTTTTTTGCTAGCACAAAAAGTGCTGCTATGATATTTTGGCATATATATGAATTTTCTGAGCGACATTTTCGGTTAAAATGCATGATCTAGAAGAGGGAGACAGAGCAGAGCTCAGATAAATAAGACGAAAACTAGGAGAGAATATTGTCTCCAAAATCTTGAGAGAAGAGAGTATCAGGGAGCAAAGATGATTGACTGTGCCAAAAGGCTACAGAGAAGTCAAAAAGAATGAGGATTGGAAAAGACCACTGGACCTGACAATTAAGAGATCAATAACTGGAGAGAGCAGTTTTGGTGGAATGATAAGATCAGAAGCCACATAGTAAAAGATTAAGAAGAAAATGAAACTAGAGGAAATAGAGAGACCTACCGTATACAACGGACAGAAGAGGCATGGGACAATATAGGATGGCAGTTAGTAGGGATGGAAGGATCAAACAAGGGTTTTTCAGAATGAGAGAAACATAGGCATGTTTATAGGCAATAGAAAATGAGGCAGTAGATAGAGCGAGATTGAAAATAAGTGAAAGAGTGGTGATGCAAGAAAGGGCAATCTGTTAGAGAAGATGAAATGTTTTGAACAAGTGGCCTTGACAAAAAAGTCAGTTCACTTCATCATATGAAGCAGGGGTGAAGGAGGAGATAGTGGCAGAAGGCACCTGAGTGATAGGAGATGTGAAAGAGGGGAGAAGAGGAAGTTCATGGCAAATAGCCTAATTTTTTTTCTGTAACATGTAGACCAAGTTCTTAGCTGAGAAAGTGGGAGGAAAGGGAGTCATAGGAGGTTTGAGGAAGGATGAAAAGGTTTGGAAGAACTGAGATTGATAAAGGAAGTATAGTAGGATTGCTTAGCAGCAGGGAGGGCCCAGTTGAGATTGTATAACATAAATTTTAATGGACCTAGTTGCATAAGTGCATAGTTTTTATCTTTCTTCATTCAACAGCTTATGTGTGTGAGTGAAGATAACAAATGCTGGGTGTGATCCAAGGCTGAGGGCTATCTGAATGTAATCTACCTATCCTGCTCCAAACTCTCTGTTGACCTCCAATTTCACATCTTCTCTGCCTTTCAGACATCTGAAATTGGATTTCCAGTAGACATCTTAAACCCACTATGTCCAAAATAGGACTCATTGTCTTTCCTCCTAAAACCGTCCTCCCTTCCTTATTATTGTAGCCAGGGGCTGGTAGGTGGTGCAGTGGATAGTGCACCAGCGCAGGAGTCAGGAGGACCTGAGTTCAAATCTCACCTAAGACATTTGACATTCACTAGCTGTGTGACCTTGGGCAATTTACTTAACCCCAGTTGCCTCATCCTGGGTCATCTCCAGTCATCCTGATGAATATCTGGTCACTGAATTCGGATGGCTCTGGAGGAGAAGTTAGGCTGGGGACCTGCACAGCCCTCCCTCACTCAAAACAAACTCAAGTGCAAGTTTTGTCATTATCTCTCTATGGCATGGTCTTCTTCGGCAACAAAGGACAAACATACGCTATACATGGCATCCTCCCATCGCCTCAGGCTCACAACCTAAGAATCAATCTGGATTCTTCACTATATTTCTAATCAGTTGCCAAGATCTGTCAATTTCACCTTTCCAACATTCCAACATTCTCTCTTCTGACACTACCACCCCTCTAGTGCAGGCCTTCAGCACCTCTCATTTGGAATACTGCAATAGTCTACTGGCCAATTTGTTTGCCTCAAGCATCTCCCCATCTAATCCGTTCTCCATTCATCCATTAAATGTAAGGTCTTAAAATGCAGGCCTGATTCTGTCACCTGCCTACTCAATAAATACCAATGCCTTCCCACTGCCTCTGGGAGTAAGTACAAAAATACTGTTTTGTAAAACCCTTCATAACCTAATCCCCTTATTCCTTTCCAGTCTTTTACATTCTACTCCCTGACCAGTAGTCTTTGATCTAGTGACCCTGACTTTCCTGGTTGTTCCATGGACAAGACACTTCATCTCTCAGCTACTAGCATTTCTTTTTTCTGACTATCCCCCATGTCTGGAATACTCTCCCTCCTTCACTCCAACTACTGAACTCCCTGGCTTTGTCTAAGTCCCAACTAAAATCTTACCTTCTTCAGGAAGCCTTTTTCAACTCCTCCTAATTCCAGTGCTTTGACTCTGTTAATTATTTCCTATTTGTCCTGTATGTAGCTTGCATGTTTTCTCCTATGTTGGATTCCAAGTTTCTGCAGGGAATGGATTATAGTTTGCCTCTTTTTGTATCTCTAGCACTTAACACAGTACCTGACTCACAGTATTTACTTAAATGTTTATTGATTGACTGATGAATATATGTATGCACACATATGCACACAGATACACATGAATATATAGAATATATCTCCATTGTATTCATATTACATTACATATGAAATATACATATATGTATATGTAAAAATATATACATACACTTGAGAATGATTATTTTTCTTATCTAAAAGAAAAAAATCATTCCATTATATATGTGGATATACATATCCAACTGGTTCATTTTACAAATGAGTAAAGAGACCCAGAAAGGTTAAAAGAATATTTATTTTCAAATTATCTCTCAGTGTTGGGGAGAAAGTGTAAGAAGTCACTGTTATAAAACTGTGGAGGAAGAAATGTTGGTAGGGACAGGAGAATTACATTCTTATCTTGTTCATAACATTGATCAGATATGTGACTTTTTGCCACATTGTTTCATGTCTGGTGTTCATCTGTGTAGACCATATGAACTCAAAGGATCCTCACCAAGATTTCCATGAGTCAAGGCCCCAGAGTTTGTTTACTTCCCTTCAGAGCCTAGTGACGGAAGGATCATAGGTAATTTTTTAATGTCTATGGCATAGATGCCTAGTGGTGGGCTTCCCCCTATGATTATCACTTGCCAACCGTCTGGTCAGTTATTCTTATATAACTTGTAGAAAGAAGTATTCAATGATATGCTTCGATAACAATAGTTGGTATAAAACACATCTGTCCACAAAATTTATGATATATTTTCCCACCAGTACATACAGAATCCAGAGGAAAGGGGGATTAAGTTTAGAAAATATATGTGGTTAAGTTTCTTGGTTGCTAGGTGCTCAAGAAGTTTCCCTTAGGCGTGGCATAGTCTCTTTGCTTGTAGCTTGTAGAGCTATAAATCCAATCTATTCATGGCTTCCAATGATGTAGACCTGATTGTAGCTGATTCAGTGATGTCATTTAGTACACAAAGGAGAATATGAGAGCTTCAATGTGACAGGAGAGGTCCAGCGTTTTCCACAAAATCTTCTGTGATCAAAGGGATATAGAGAAGAACACCAAAGACAAAGCCTTTAGTCTCTACGTGGTTCCTTGTTGGGGGAGTGCTAGAAAGTCACACATAATAATTTCTGGATTTCATTCCCTTTCTCAATTCACTTGATGATTTATAGATGATCCTTGGGACATGATCAAGTTTCCTTAACATTTTAGAAAAAACAAATTCTTGGTTTTTTTTTAATGTAACTTCATTCTAATTTGAAGATCATTTAGTATAAGGCAGGGATTGTTCACATTTTTTGTGTGTCTTGGACCCCTCTAGCAGTCTGGTGAAGCTAAGGGACCAAAAAAAAAGGGTTTTTTTAAAATAAAATACATAGGGTTATAAGGAAAACTAATTATCTCTAAATATTCTTATCAACACATACACACACAGAAACTTTCCTAACTCAGTTTACATAGCTCTGGTCTAAAGTCTTTTTATTGATTGATTATTTGATTGATCATTTGACACTTATTCACAATCAGACCTAAAATGGAATAGAGTGGTTTTAACTCCTTCCTTATTTTTGCATGTGTCATGGGCCGTTTGGAATCTGGTGAAACCAATGAAACCTCTTCTCAGAATAATGCTTTTTGTAAAATTCATAATTGAAAAAAATGTTCGAATAATTCAGTTAGAAGTCAATGAAAAGAAAGATATTATTTTCCCTTCATACAAGATAATGGACCTCTGGAAATGGATCCCAGGTTAAAAATTCCTATACTGGAAGATTTCTTCACATGCCTCCCAGGTTAAAAATCTGGTTCTATGATTCTATGTCATCTGAGCGGCATAGCATCTGTGACTGCAGAAAGTGTAGCCATTCTGTGGCAGAGTTCAGAAGTGACTGATGGGCAAATATTCTTCTACTCATTAAGTTCTCACAGCCGTGCTGCCCATCTCCTCTAAAAGACATAGGGAAACAATTTTTCCAGTGACCATGAAGGTCTTCAATACCAGGGAACTCTTCTTCTTCAACCAGATCTAAGCAACTAATTCAGGAAGTTAGCCATAAGGAACACAGTACCTGAAGGAAACATGCAAGAGTTCATTGCTTTAGTATTTTTAAAAAAAAAAGAAAAGAAAAAATAGCATATCACCTTTATCAAATAAGAAAATTCATTTCAGAAAATAAACAAAACAAATCCACATGGAAAAAAAAATGTTTCTTTGAATACAGATTACAAAATGCAAAGATTACGTGGAGATTCTGAATCCAGGGAGATAATCTTGATAGACTTCAGATCTAGGACCTATTTCCAATTTAAAAAAAAGAGACAAGACTAGGAAATATTTTTTTCTGATAAAAAAAAACAGATCTAGGGAATTTATCTTTCTGATAAAAACATAAGATTAGGAAATATATCTTTCCTGAAATGCATTTTGTGTTTGTATATGGGGGGAAGGTGCGGACTCTGAAATACTATCTATTTTATTTTTGTGATACCATTTAAGTTGTGTTTAAGAGTAATTCCCTAGCTGCAATGTGAGTATTGAGTGATGAATGGATCATAGATTTGGAGCCTAGAGACCATCTTCCAAATTATTTTACAAATTAGTAACTGAGAGAGGGCAGCTAAGAGAACAATTGAGAGAAGGGAAGTTAGATGGGACAGTGGATAGAACACTGAACTTGGAATCAGCAAGGCTCAGCTTGGTTCAAATCCAGTCTCAGATATTTACTAGCGCTATAATCCTGGGTAAGTCACTTAACCCTTTTTGCTTCTATTCCTAATCTGTAAAACGAGCTGGAGAAAAAAAAAGGCAAACCATTCCAGTATCTTTGCCAAGAACACCCCCAAAATGAGATCATAGAGAGTCAAACCTGACTGAAATGTCTGAGCAAGAGACAGAGAGCTTGTAACATATTCAGGCTCACACAGGTTTAGTATATGGAGAGGATCATGATGACAGGGACTCGGAGGGCTGAAGTGCAAAGGGTGTTGCTCAAGAAAGGAATGTCTGTAAAAGATGGACTGGTTATGGTTGAAGGCAAGGAATGGCCAATGGGAGCCCATTTCTTCTACTGTTATTTTCAAGATATCAAGAAAACAGGAAGAAAGCCCCTAATCCATTGGGAAGATCCTCTGTGGTAAACTTACAGGACTACAACGTCAAGTGTGGGTGAATATGGATTGGTCACAATCCACATTGTTGGAGGGAGTATCCTCATTAATGAGATCACAGATCAGCATGGTACGGTGTAAAGAGCCCCACATTTAGAGCTAAATGAACCCTCTTTTTCATTCCAAGCTCTATCACTTACTATCTGTGACTTAGGTAAAAGAGGTCATCCCTCTGGGTTTAAATTTACTCTTTTACAAAGTGAGGTTAGATGGCATTTATGGACCTCACTGGCCTTCGGACGATGATCTTGATCTGCTGAATGAATTTTAGCGTGGGGACAAGAGAATTTATGAAGCACAGGATGATGAATAAAGAAGAGGTATAAGAGGAAGAGAATGCATGAGTTTTTAAGCTGATATTTGCCTTAGGAGCCAGTCTTAGGTTCATTTAGATAACTACTATTTTAAAGCCAGGTGTTGTGGGGACAAATGCACTGGGTTAATCATAAAAAATTGATCATTTACAAGTTAAAATAGTCTTTTGGGTGTGGAGATTTAGTATTTCTGCCTTCACATCTGTGTAAAAAAAGCATTTTAATGACAGCCTGAGACAGAAAGGCAATAAATACTTTTAATAGGGAAATGTTCTTGATTTAAAAAACAAAACAAAAATCACTTATAGCAACCAGAAATGGGAAAACAAAACAAAATAAAAATACCCACAAATCATGAGCTGACTGCCATTGAAAACAAGCTCAGAGTGAATTAAAATATGACATAACTTATCAAGTGCATGGGGCCTGATTGCTCTTCTGGTATTGGGGGTGAGAAGGGGAAGGTGTCTCTCTCCATTGAAGATTATCCTCTTCCAAGGCTGCAAGCAGGTGGCAATATATTGAATTCTATTTTGCCATCTCATTGTTTTATGATCTTTGGTTAAATTAAGTTCAGATCCCTTTCTCTTTTCTTACTACTCATTTTCCCTTTGCCCTTATTACATCTGTAACCTCGGACAAGTCACTTATCTGCTTTCTTGGTCTTAGTCCCCTCTATATAGAAATCTATAATCCATGACCCTCAATTCATCTTCCCCTTCATTGTGAAGCATGGGAAGAATGGGGATAGGGGGGGTGGGGAAAGGTGTAGTTATAAGTGCTACTCATTTTGTTCCTGATATAAAAAACCGGGATATATCAACAGAAGATATTTTTCTCCTGTCAAGGTCATGAGGCAGTGAGGCGAGTGGTATCCCCATGTTATTTTAAGAGTTTTTTATTCACATGGACCCATTTACCAGTGAACACCATTTTTATTATGAATAGCACCTCAGGTTGAAATAAGTTGTCAGGCTTACAGTTATGGGGATTGTAGATTCAGAGCTTGAAACGACTTTGGAAATCATTTAATTGAACCACTTTGTTTTACAAATGGAGTGTCTGGAGCTCAAGAAGCTTAATGGTTTGCGTAGCAGTCATGAAGCATGTCAGTAGAAGAGCCAGGAATTTGTACCAGGTGCTCCATGTGAAGTGATCTTTACCTACGGGAGCTGGTGTTAGAGGCATTAGTCTCTTCTTTACTATTCCTGAGGAGCTTGCCCACCTACCATTTGAATTTCTAGTCATTGCTGAGAAACTTTATTTTCTCCCGTGGTAGCCCACTACATTTTTAACCACCTTTCATTTTTAGTCAGACTAATTTTCTCCCTATATTGAGCCAAAATGCACTTCCCTGAAATTTCTAACTATTTGTCTATGTCGTTAATAGAAATGCTCTCCCAGGTAAGCCATGTCACTAGGATTAATGGAATACCACCATCTCAGAAGAATCAAAATTTAAGGGGACTTTGAGGGCAATGGGAACATATGAAAGGCATAAGCAATCTGAAGTGTTACTAAGTATGATCTCTGTGTGAGAAGTGGAATAAAGGAGGCAAGATCACAGATTATAAATTTAAAGCTGGAAGGCACCTTAGAGGCCACACAGTCTAATTCCCTTATTTTACATTTTCAGAGTCTGATATCCAGAGAAATCAAGTTACTTGCCCAAGATGACATCAGAGACAAATACAATAAGAAAAGAAGGGGCAATCTACGTTTAACCCAGCTGTTATCCTTGTGCCTTCCAAATACTTTTAAAACCAGAGGAAGTCCTTCAGTATGTTGAGTAAAATTTTCTAATGAGACAACTCATTAATTAATTGATGAGACAACTCATGATAAAAAGCAAAATGAGGACAATCAGAACAATTTATGTGAGGAAAGCAATTATAGTATGAAGGAAAACAACTCTGAGTAATCTTAGAACTTCCATCAAAGTAGAGGAAAATGTCAACCAAAAATCATTTTATTAAAAATTTTTATCTTTTATTCACATTCCATCTACATTTCTACTTCCCCTCTGCCTCCCAGAGAAAAACTCATCCGTATTGTGTGTGTAGGTATGTATGTATGCAAATAAGTATATGTGTATATATATATATATATATATATATATATATATATATGTACATATATATAGTATATAAATTTAAAGGGAAAAAAGTTCCACAAAAGTAACCAATTTGTCAAAAAAAGTCTTAGACACAGTATTCCACATCCATTATCACTCACCTCTGCAAAGAAGTGAGGGGAGTTGTCTTCTCATCTTTTATTTGGGGCCAAGCTTGATAAATTTTGCAGCATTCAATTGATGTTGTGGAATCCAGTCATATAGTTCGATCTATTTTTTATGCTGTTTTCCTAGTTCTTGCTTCACTTTGCATCATTTCAGATGTTTTTCCATGATTCTCTGCATCTATCACGCTCATCATTTCTTAGAGACAACAATGTTCTATTGCATTTATTTAACATAATGTAACCATTTCTCAGTCAACACATGTCTTCTCAACAAGAATTTATTGAGTACTTAACTATATGTCAGAATTCAAATACACAAAATGAAGTGATCCTTAACTTTAAAGAACCAACATTCTATAAGCAGAAACAAATGGACACGTGTAAACATGCAAAATGATGATTTCAAAAGACTTTCAATGAATCATATGTCCCACCTCTTGACTGGAAAGTAATGGATCATAGATGCAGAATGAGATATGAATTCTAAGTCTTGGAAAACGTGTTGATTTCTTTTATTGGACTACACATATCTGTTATAAGGGAAGACTTTTACTAGATAGTGGAGCATGGTAGGTTAGTGGATATTGATGGACTTGGAGGGAGATGAGCATCAATAAATCATTTTTTAAAATGTATTAAAGGAAAAAATGCAGAAAACAGAATTTATTTTATGACCTTATTAAGATTAATATAAATGTATATGTATATATGTGTCATTTATGTGTATATGCATATTCTTTGCCAAGAAAACCCCAAGTGGAGTCATGAAGAATCAAACACCACTGAAACAATGGAACAACAAATACAAGTATATGTATGTTATATACACAAAATATTCTTAAAAAACAAACTGCACACTAGAATTTAAAAGTTTTTTAATGCAATCTTCTTGTTCTTCTTTGTATAATGGAATATTTATGTTTGTTGATGATTGTGTTCATAATTTAAAAATTTTTTTTTTTCTCCAAAAGAATTGCCTACTAGATTTTATAAGTATAGAGGGTTACTAGATTTTATAAGTATAGAGAGGTTGAAATCTTCATTAGTGGAAGAATAAGATTCCGGTTTCTTTAAAATATCAAAGTGTCTGTCTTTTGGATCACCATATAAAATGTTCTAATAAACATTTTTATAAATGTTTAAATGTTTTAAAATGTTTAATAAAATGCAATAATAAAAATTAAAAATAATAGCTAGTCTCACCTGATAATACTTTTCTTTTAAAAATTCTGGACTCTATAAATTTGTACCATGAGCTTTCAGATAAGAATCAGGCAACTCTCTTTCAGACCCAACTAGCAGAAGCTTGTAAGTAACTTTGCAACCCCCACCATAGTTCCACCATGCCATTCTAAACCATAATCTCATGAATCATGAAAAAAATGCTTTAATTCTAATATTACAGTCTATATTAGTAGTGATTTTTTAAACAGGGTGTTGTTGGTACTCATAATGATATTATCTGATGGATGCTATTACTTATTTTTAATCTAGTGGATTAAATGGTTGTGGATATTCTGTAAATTGACCTATTCATGTTGTCAGCTTCTTCATCACTTGCAAAGTCAGGACATCAGATAGAGTGATTTCTTGACAAATGGAATCCATTATAAGTTCAGGCCACTGTCCTCTGTCTTTGAAAAACTCAGAATCAGTACAGCTCTCCTCTGGCTTTTGAAGCCTTCTGCTAATGGTTTTGCTAGCTGACTTTCTTTTGATGATGAAAGCATTAGAGCATTAAAGTCATTACATGATGCTTTGGTAGCAGCTTTGGTTTTGTTTTGTTTTTTCTTTCTCATCATTACCAGGTGTCAGGACCTTGTCTGATTGGAAAACTGTATGGTTCTGTTTCAGCTATTTCTCTTTGTTTTGTATCCTTTTATATTTCTGACGCTGACTTGTACTGGTTTGATTTGTAGTCCTACATGATGGCATGTGTGTGTATAGGTCTGAATGCGTATGTCTGTCTGTAAGAAAGTAGGTCATTTCCTTCCCATTAGTACCAATTAAGCCCCTGTTTTAGTGTAGTTCGTCTTGATCCCGTGGAAAGAAGATCCATTATTTCACACTTGTGGACCTGTTAATCCTCCAGCATGAGTAGGACTGAATCACCCATTGGACCTATGATTTCATCAATGCCTAGAGCTCCTAGTGAGGTAGGTGCGGAAAAATGTATTTATGACACAGTTCCTGTCAAACATCATGGAGCTCATGATCTAATAGGGGACACAGATGAAATGTAGATTGTGCATGAAGAATGTTGTAGAGGGGTGCAAATAAAAGTGCAGTTTAAGAACCAAGAAGGAAAGTTACCAATTGGTGATCAAAGGAGGTAGCATTTAATTTGGACTTTACCTCCCCTAGTTTATGAGATTCTTAAACTGGGACCTATAAACTTGGTTTTTAAAACTATTTTGTATAACTGTACTTCAATATAATGTGTTTCCTTAGTAAACCTACATAATTTATTTATACATTTAAGACCTTATTCTTAGAAGGGGTCTATAGAACTTCTCCATACTTCCAAAGGAATTCATGACACACAAAAAGGTTAAAAGTCATCATTTTAGAGTATTAGGTTTATAATAGCTTACATCTAGGTATGCCTTTACATTCTTCAAATATATTAGTTTGTATAATTGGGGGAAAATAAAAATATTTTAAAAGTATTTCATCTGATTATCTACCTGAGAAGGGATAGTATTAGATCTGGAGTCAGGAAGATCTGAATGTAAATTCCCTCCCAGCTGCTTACCAGCTATGTGACCCTGGACCGTTTGCCTTTTTCAGGCCCACTTTTCTAATCATTTAAATGGGGAGAATAACAAAACCTATCTTGATGAGTTGTTGGAGCCTCAAATGAGAGAATATATTTAAAGCACTGCATATTTACAGAAATACATGGAAAGCAGCATGTCAATGTTAGCATTATTATCTTGATCCTTAATTATAAAATAACCATGTGAGGTTAAGTGCTACAGACATTATTTCACCCATTTTACAAATGTGGAAACTGAGATTAAGACAGGTAAAAGGATCACACCCTATGATCACACAATTAGTATCTAAGGTAGGATTTGAATGTAAGCTGAGTTTTCCTGACTCCAAGACCAGTACTCTATCCACTCTACCATACTATTTTTTCATGCCAGGGTCATGATTAGAGCACTAAGCCTGACCAGGACAGGTACAAATGCAGGATCCCACAAAACCACCTCATTGGTAGTGTTATTTTCCTTTTGGAGAAAATTTCATAAACGTACATATTCTTTCACACTTTCTTCCTTCCCTTAGCCTTGGGTCCTGTCTATCATCCTGGCCATCTCTAGGCAATGTGAATGATGTCAATAAAAGTAACATGTTTATTGCTAATAGTTATGAAAATAGCTTATCAACAAATCAAGCTTTTATTAATCATATTAACTCTTATGTAGTCTTTTAAGCTTTACAAAGTGCTTTTGTCCATTTTTGTCCTTACAACAGCTCTGTGATGTCAGTACAATTATTATCTCCATTGTTGCAGGCAGAATTTAAAGTCAAGTCTTCTTGACTTGAAGTCCAACACTCCATCCACTGATCCCTGAGCACCTACTTGTCTGATCACAAATCATTGGAACTCCAAAGAACGAAGGGGAAAAAGTTCTTAGAGGATTTCTTAAACTTCTTTGCAATATTGTAGGACTTTCATTAGAACCAGGACCATCTGTTTGCAGAGTCTTCCTGGCACAAATCTGTCCATGAATTTGGACATTTCTTTTCACCCAGCTGTTCAATGTAACCAGATGTTCTTGTCCTATAGAAGTAACCACATCCATCAAACTCTTCCCAGGACTGAATCATTCATGCTTCTTTAGCTTCTCTTTTCTCCAGCAGAGAGACTATTGGGCTTGTTTATCCATGTTTTTTTTCTGATTTTTTTTCATGTTGCTTCAAATTAAATTAAAAGCCATCCCTGTCACTAATTAACCAAGGGTGGCACATTTGTAAACTTGGATTTGCCTGGTTGCCAGTGGAGAAAATCCTTTTTCACTCTTTGCCAAAATCATTTTTACCAGGCACCAATGCTTCCTTGGCAATGTCCTCCCATTTTGTCAGCACATAATGTAGCTGTGTAAAGAGATGACATTCAGAGATACTGCTACACTAGCTTTGTTTCTAGACTTAAATATGCTGTGAATTAATTGATTCTAGTGGTAAAGGAAGCACTCAATCTTGGTACCTTGCTAATAACAGAATTGCAAATTTCTGTGCAAGGGTTTACATCTCCTTTAAAATGAAACCTCAATTTACTTTAGCTCTGGAACAGAAACAAGAGAGTCAGTGGAACAAGAGAGTTAGTGGAAAAAGAACTGGCTTTGAATTCAGAAGACCTGGGTTTAAATTCAGCATCTGACATTTATATCCATGTGACCTTGGGCAAGTCACTTACTTTCTCTAGGTTTCAGTTTCTTCATATGTAAAATGAGGGGCTTGGGACTAGATGACCCGTAAAATCCCTTCCAGTTCCAAACTGATTGTGTTAAAGTATTGGCATCCATTAATAGCATCTCCTTTGGTCCCAATGTCTCTCCATATCATTCCCTCAAAATGTGTATCTTATAAATAATGCACAATTTTTAATTGGTCAGTGAAACTGATGTACATTTTTAGTTTGCCTTTGGGACAGATATGCTATAAACATCATTTTTTCTGCCAAGTTTAAATAAGCAGTGAAAAAAATGAACTTATTTATATGTATTCTTATGCTTCCCTATCCTCCCATCAACCCCAAGATCCCTATCCACAGCAGGGTCACATGCGTTCAGTCAGTGCTCGACCTGAGGTAACACTCACTAGTGGGGGTCCAGAGTTTAGACTGTCCCCCCCAATCAGCTAAGAAGACTCCTGTTTCCTCTTTTCCTTGACCTGAAATGACCCTGCCACCAGGGGGAATCTGGGATCTAATGTTCCCAAAGGAAGTGAAGCTAAAACGTAGAATCTAGCCTTATTTTTAAAAGTATGTTTTTTACACATTCCAATGTAAATGGCCAGTGGAATAATCCATTGATAGTTTTGCTCAAAAGGTATATTTTTATTTGCTAGTAAGTCACACTTGGACAAAACCAGCGGCTTTTAAAAATGCAAATTCTACATTGTGGGTTTTCAAAGGGCCAAATAGCTATGCTGTGGCAGGAATTCCCCTAGCACTATATCCTTGGGACACCATTTAATTAATTGCCTTGTCCAGCTCTTACCTCCCTAGTCATTAGAGTTATCTAACCCTGATTTGCATAATGGTTTCTTCTGCGTCCTGCTCAGTGTTTGAGAGTCACCAGCATTCAGCAGCTCTGTCCCATTGTCCCTATACAGTTACATTCAATGTCTCCCATCAATGTCACCATTTTCTTACCTGGTTAAAGGTCTCTGCTATAAATCCATCTATCCCAACATGCAGTTTTTTCAGCTTGTCAAATAATCTCTATATGGGGTGTCAGGTAGAATTTGACTGTGACTCTATTAACCATTCATTCTGGGAATTTTTTTTCTTTCATGAGTCACCATGAAAATTGCCGAGGAGAGAATCATTTGAATCTCATATTTGTCCTTTATTCTCTTTCCATGGTGTGGGATTTCACTCTCACCTCCTGCTGACCAGTCAGCAGCTTAGGCAGCAGTGTAAAATCAGAAAATTTGCTGGAGAAATACCTATTTTACTCTGGAGGCCTCATTCAGGGAGACCCATATCTCTAGCAGAGAGGTTTGAAGAAGAGATGAAATTCCAAGATAATCTTAACACAGTTTAGCATGCCTACGAATTGGATCATTGCATCTTTGTTATGTTCTCCCTTACCACTGCCATGTATCTGGCTTTATACATCAATTCAATTGTTTCTGCTAAATCTGAGACCTTGGCTGAGAAACTGGTGTGTGAAATGATTGCTCCTTGTTAACGCCCTAGAGTTTATAGATCTGAGGTAAAGTAAGATACATCTATAATACCTGCAGTTCAGCATTTTCCTGCATGTTGTTCACTCATTTTTCAGTCTTAGTGACCCTATTTGGGGTTTTCTTGACAAAGATACTGAAGTGGTTCACCATTTCCTTCAGCTCATTTTATGGATGAGGAAACTGAGGCAAACAGGGCTAAGTGATTTACCTGGGGTCGTAAGGGTCTAAGAAAATTTGAACTCTGGAAGAAGAGTCTTGCCGACTCCAGGTTTACCACTCTATCACCACCTAGCTGCCCATATATTTTAGAAAACATCTATGCAGATTCATTTCTATAGGGGTATAGTCCCCGGTCGAGGCGGGGGGACACATCATACTCTGTACTTTCTTATACTTTTATGAAGCTGAAACAACTCATATTTATAAAGTGCTTTAAAGTTTGCTAAATAATAAGCTTCACATGTATAATTTCACTTAAACCTCACAAAAAGATTATGAGATCATCACAGCAAAGATGATTATCATCCCTGTTTTACGGATGTAGAAACTGAGATTCAGAGAGAAAATGGAAGGGGGAAAGAACTAGCCTTCAGCTTGAGGGGGGTAAAAGATCTCTTTTAAAAGGCATTTTAGTCTTCAAGGAAGCTAGAGAAGCTGGAAAGTAGAGGGGAGGAGACAGTTTGATGCTAGATTCAACACTATTTCAATTATAGCACGTTCCATCACCCTACCCAGGACTTCAGAATGCAGATGCAGTGCCATTCCCTCTACAATGACCTGCCTTACATGAAAGCAGCGTCATTTAAAACTGCTCCATGGACCTCAGAGCTTCACTCAGAGTTGGAATTTCCCCCTTCTCCCATACTTGCTACATGATTATGAGGTCCCATGTAGGATGTTGACTGTGAGAATTCAAAAAGGAGGAGATTTTTGAATCTGATCCTTATTTTCACCTTATTCTTCTCTCCATCCCTCCACTCCCTTACTTCTCCCTTTCTTAGAGAAGAAACAAAGTCACATAGCAGTCATCCATCTGGTGATAGCAGAAAGTGAGGAAGGAGAAGAATCCAAACCCCTTTGCCTTGGAGATAATTGAGGGTATATTTGAAGAAACTATAAAGAACTACTTTCAAAATGTGTCTAAATGGTTTAGAAGGGAAAGGGGTCTGATGCTTTCAGCAGGGAGAACTCAAGTTGGTAGAAACTGCTGAAACACTACAAATAAGTTATTCAAGTTAAATTCATTCTCCATTAAAAAGCCTATGATCTGAAAGGAGTGATGAGACTAATATATGTGTAGGTATATACACATACATATGTGTGTATTAAATATGTACATATGCATGTACATATAAACATATATATTTCTTTAATATCAGTCTATGGACCTCAGTGCTTCACTTATAAACCTGTTCTCTCTCATTCCATGTATCTATATGTGTATGTATGTATGTATACATGTTGATATTTTGATCAAATAGACATATATGTATTAATTTGATCAAAATACCAACTATATGCTGTAGATATAAGCTTTTTGATCAAAAATAAATTTTATCAGTTACTAGAAAATACTTGCAAAGACAACATTACATAAATGAGGCTTTTCTTGTTGCCTTTCTTTCTTCCTTTTCAGTTTGAGCTATGAACAAGAAGATGGGAGGATTGGATTTCTTATTTAAGGCACTTCAGTGAAGTGAGAATACAAATACCTAAGGTTGAATGGAGCAGGAAAGGAAGAAAAAGTTAGAGGGAGAGTGAAGGAAAGATAGTTGGTGGTATAGTATAGAGAGTGCTAGGAAGATCTGAGTTCAAATCCAGCCTCTATAATCCTCTGTCTGCCTCATTTTCCCCAACTGTAAAATGGAGATAATCATAACACCTACCTCCCATAGTTGTTGTGAGTCTTGAATGAGATAGTATAATAAAATATTGTTTGTAAAGCTCTTAGCGCAGTACTACATAAACACCAGCTACTACAGAAAGACAGAAGATAAATCAATGGATTATTTGGGGCTCAGTGGCATTTAAGCAGAAGTCAAATTCTATGGTTTCACACTTCTTAAATATGGTTGTGTTTCATTGCATACACTTCCAGGGTAGGCCTACTGACAAAAAAAAAAGTTCAGAATAAGTTTCCATCTTAGCTGTAGCAATGATTGACAGGACTACAGTGCCATATTTAGGCTCTACTTCTATAACATCTCTTGAATCTTAAGAATGAGAGCTGCCTAAGTATGAAAGCAGCTGCCCTAGTAGGTAGTAGATCCTTGTGGGAGGTTTCAAGTGCATTTTGGATGATCTTTGTGGGCCTATTGTAAAGGGGATTCCTTGTTCACGTACAGGTTGCACTAGAACCTTATTGCCTAACTCCATCTTTCAGATCCTAAGATTCTGTAACATTACTGTGTTTGTTCCTACATTCTGTTGTCTATCTGAGCTAGGCAACCCTTTCCCCCTTGATCATATACTGTACTCTCCCACATCTTGACTTGGGTCAAGTAGTTTCCTATTATTTGAATGTTTTCCCCTCCTTACTCCCTTTACTTGAATTCCTAGTGATACTTTAAAACTCAATTCAAATGTATTTTATTGCATTGAATTGCCTTGGAAAAACAAAATTTCAGATCCTATTTGAAATTGGTGTCATAGCTTCTGTTGCTCTTGGTCTTTCATTCTCGAAGAGGACCGATGACATCACAGATGATGTCTTGACTTGAGTGTGAATTGGATTTAAATGAGGCAAAGTTCAAAAGTCCTCAGCCTCACTCTCTTTTCCTGAGTCATCAAAATACAGTGATAAAAGTCAGGATGACTGGAGATAGTCTAGGATACAGTGGAGAGGTGTTTGGAACAGAAAGTTTTGGGTACCCCAAATCTTAGTGCCATAGATAAGACAGGACTTGACTATACCCAATGATAGCTTTGGACTATGCTAGTGTGTACATATGGAATTATTCCTATGAACTAAAATCACAACTTTATTCAAAACCAAAATCAAAAGCCAACTCATGAGTTACAGTCCCTCCACCCCACCAGTTCTTCAGCTCCATCTATGAAGAAAATTAGGGGTGAATGGCTATAGTTCAGTGGAGTCATGACTGTACCATTTGGGGCATCTTGTCAGTACTTTCCCCTAAGCCATTTAAAGGGCTTTGAGAAGTTCATAGAATCAGATTTAGAACTGGAAAAGTCACTTGATGGTTTTGTAACTTTTGAGGTTACACAATTAACGAACCATCCATTTGCAGTCTCCATATTCTGATAAAGAAAGGTAGGTTTACATTGCCACGGGGACATAGTGTACTGTCTTTTAGCCACTCTACTGGATTTATTTCTGGACATTTGGTTAATGATGGCCTGACTCCACTTAAGGCCCCAAGGGAATGTGTCCTAGGGTATTATAACACATTCTGGACCAGGCTCAAAAAGGAGTGAGTCTGGAGACCTTTTTTCCAGCCAAAGACTATAATGACTGCAGGGAAAAATTCTGCTGAGGCTCCTCTTTGTCTCCTTGTATTACAGTGAAGTTATTTTTATCATATGAACAAATCCATGCCCGCCCCAAAGAAAACTGTTACCAGAAATACCTCACAAAATATGAACAAAATGTATTAATCTCTTTAATACAAAATCCTAGTAGCACAAGGACAATGTGGCCTATTAGTCAGTGGACTGAGAATCAATAGTTCTGGGGCAGATTTTCTTGCACTTACTTGCTATACAACTTGGACAAAACATTTCATCTTCGCCTTTCATTTCTTCACTTTCCTCATCCATAAAATGCAAGAGTTGAGGCCTGGGCAAGTCACTTAATCTCTCCACGTTTTAGCTACCTCATCTGCAAAATTCTTCAAGAGATTTTGTTGTTTGTTTGTTTTGTTTTTTCAAGTTGAGGTGGAAAAGAGAGAGTGGGGAAAAAGCAAATGCTTCTTAATTTAAAAAAAAATTAAGTGGTCAGAAGGGTTGGACTAGACAATCTCTATCTAAGGTCCTTTCCAACTTCAAATATGTGACCTTATGACTATATGATCTCCAAGTTTGCACCTAACTCTAAAATGTTATGCAAGCTCTGTGTTCATTTCCCTTCTAAACGCTTGCTTTGATACAAATATATAGATATAATAAATCCCACTCCCCCATAAACGCTTATATTACATATTAATATACAATTTCACAGTCTCTTTTCAATGCTTACATGAAGAAATAGATTGATAAATAGATAGACTATGTCATTTCCTTCCAAATGCTTACTTCAATGTATTATATAGTTATATACTATATCTCATTTCCTTTTCAGTGCTTATGTGGATATGTTTTACTTAATTTCTCTTTGCATATTCACAGCTTTTGGGAAGCAAGTGGCATTTGGGTCTGAACATATAAGTATAGATTATGAGACTCATGAGAAAAAGAAGACGTTTACTCAAGGTATTATGATGCTTCAGAGGCAGAGAAGGACTCAGTGAATTTATTCCCTGTCCCACTATTCAATTCATTTCAGGGAACATTTTAGGATCTACCACACACACAAGACACTATCCTAGAGTGGCATGCAGAGTTCTGGAAGTATTCTCATTAATTATCATTAAGGATAGGCCAATGGAAATGTTCCTTGAGGATGTGGTGGCACACAAAATTACACTCTATGCATTCCTATGCTCTCAATTCAAAGAGAAAAACCTCAGACTGCCCTCAAAATGCTTATATTTTGTTGGATGAATTAATTCATTTCAGTTCAACCAACATTTTAAAAGTTACCACACTCAAAGCTTCAGAAATAAAATGTTGGGAGAAAAAATGTAGGGTCTGCTACAAAATAGCTTAAGGAAGAAAAGATTTAGAGTTGGAAGAGACCTATGAGGTAATCGAATCACACCCCCTCAGTTTACATATGGGGAAGATGAGGTAGGTGAGTGACTTTTCCAAGGTGAGCTAGTACAGTTGATGGCAGATCCAGCCTTTGAAGCCAGAGCTTCAAACTCTGCCTTCAGCTCTCCTTGTGCTGTACTATGCTACCTCTATGCGAATTACCTTCTTTCCTGGCTTATCTTCTCTTTGTTTTCTAGACTCTCACTTGGTGACATCATCCCACATGGGCTTGATTATCATCTCTAAGCATGTTATTCCTACTATATATTCAGCCCTAGTCCCTCTCTCTCTTATATCTCCATTTGCTTCTGGGGCATTTCAAACTGAATGTTCCATAGACATCTCAAACTCAGCATGACCCAAACATTATCTTTCCCCACAAAGCCACCCGTATTCTAAGTATCTCTGTTAGCCCTGAGGGTATCACCATCCTTTCAGTCACATAGTTTCACAATATTGAGTCATTTTTGACTCCTCTCTCTCACTTTTCCTATGTATCTACTTAGTAGTAAATTTTTGTCCTCTAGCTCCACAACCTTCCTATTTCTCCATTCACACAGCACCAACCTAGTTCAGTCCTTTTACTCTTACCTAGACTAATACAATAACCTCCTAAAGGCTTTCCCTGCCTCAAGTGTCTCCTGTGCCATTCACAAAGCTGCTAAACTCTTTCCCTACTTAAATATATTTCAGTGGTTCATTATCACCTTAAAATAAAATATGAATTCCTTTTTAACATTTAAACTTCACAACTTGGCCTACTCCTATCTTTCCAATATTCTTACATATTAATTCAAACTGTACAATCCAGTCATACTGGTCTATTGCTCCTCACATATGCCTACCTATTTTCCATCTTTCTGATTCTGAATTGACATTCCCATGCTCAGAAAGCTCCCTCCCCTCTCCTCCCCTCCTCTCCCCTCCCCTCCTCTCCTCCTCTTGGTTTTTCTTTCTGTGCTTTATACCCACAGTATTGAGCACAGTGTAGAAACTTAATAAATTCATGTTCATTGATTGATTTAAAGACTATGATGAGATTGTATTAATCATATTACTTGATTGATTGAAAGGCTATGATAAGGTTGTATGCTTTGAGAAAGTTGAGGTTCTCATATCCAAATGAGTATATCAGGAAATGTTTCAAAAAGGATTGCCTAAATTAAGCCTCAAGAAAGAGGAGGACTTGATAAGTGGAAATGAAGGGAGAACAAGGCATCTCTTCCAGGCATGAGGGATGTTGTGAGCAAAGGCACAGGGAAAGAAATGAGAACAAAACTGAGGGATAATGCATGTGGCTTGAGATGTATATGAAAGAGCATTATAGCTCTCTGGATAGGGCTGGTTTGAAGAGGATGGACTTCTGCCTAGAAAACAAGCTGAGAACAAGATCAAATCAGCTGTGGACTCTTAGGGAGGAGGAGAAAATTACTTTGTTAGTAAATGAGTCGAATTGGTGGCATGATTCTTCCACTGAGGCTTGTTATAAAAATGCAAATCAAGGATAAATGGGAAACTAATAACCTGCCAATCCTGAGAATGACTGAGAATTCCAAACAAATTCTAAGTGTGAATTTTGTGGTTAAGGAGAGGTTTTAAAATGCAGGTGCTGGCTACCAAGATCCTTAGAAATTGTGCTTTAATTGGCTTAGCAACAGACAGTTTCTTTAAAAAAAAAGTCCTCTCAGTTAAGTAGGTATCAATTTGTACCCTCTCAGAAACTTCATTTGCTTCTGGATGAGAGAAGAATAGCTCTGGAAAAAAACAATTTGCAAAGAATTTGGCATGACAACATCCACATCTCCCCATAATTATAATAATGCTAACAGCTCAGGTTAGAACTTTTTGGTTTGTTAAGTTCTTTCTTCATAGAAATCCTTGGTAGAATCTAGTAGGCTCAAATCTAAATCTCACACGACCAAGGCCAATGCTCTTTCTAACATCTCACCAAAGGAATCCATAACAGACTGTGAGATTACAGATTGAGACCTGTAAGGGACTTCGAAGATGCTCTCTACTATGTTTTCCTAACCTTTTCTGTGTCACAGACTCTTTTGATAGTCTGGGGAATCCTATGCACCTCTCAGAATAATGTTTTTAAATACATAAAATGAAATATATAGAATTATGTAAAAGAAAAAAATTACAGGGAAATATAGCTATACAGACATATATTTTTATTTTTACTTTTACTTATGTGGAGTTTTTATTTTTAAAATTTATTTTATTTTTAATTTCTAGAATAAAACAAGCATTTCCACAATATAGTATAATAAAAAAGATGATTGCATATGAAACTGTGAATCTAATAGGTACAACTTGCTATACCTTTTAAATTTATAACAATTATCATGTAAATTTCTTTTTTTGCTTTTTTCTTCCCTATCCCCACTTCTGCCTTAGAAATGACCACGATTAGACACAAGTAGGTATATGTGTGTGTTTGTATGTATGTAAAAGTATTCTATACATCTACTTTTCAGTTCTTTCTCTGGATGCAAATTGTATCTTCATATGTATCTTTATAGTTAATTTGGGTATTTATTATAGTCAAAATGATTTATTTGCTCAAAGTTGTTCTTAAAATAAGATTTCTGTTACTGTATACAGCATACTTTGTTTCTGCTCATTCCACTCTTCATTATTTTGTGCAAGTCCTTCCATGTTTTTCTAAGATCATTGACCTCATCATTTCATATAGCACAGTAGCATTCCATCACAATCCTATATCACAACCAAAGGATGGGCATACTGATATTAAATACACTGATCACCCTAAGTTAAGAACCTCTGAAGGAAGATCAGTCAGATTTACAGATAAAGAAACTTGAGACCCAAAGAGTAAAAAAAGACCTGCCCAAGTAGGTAGTTAGGTAGTAAGCGACAGAGACGTTATTTAAACAACAATTATCTGTCTCTAAATCTAGTGCTCAATAGATCTGGGGGAAGCCAATGGACATAAACAAAATGGCCAGCAAATGCTTCAAACACAGCATCTAACTCATTCCCAGATTCTGTTCAATGGTTACGATTTGTTCAGGAAGCCTAGTGACAGACAGCATGATGTCCTGGCTCTCCTTTCTTTTAGTTTGAGTTTGTATAGAGTTATTCTTGCCCCTCCCTCCCTTTCTCTTTCTCTCCTGGTGCTTTCAAATCAGTTGGTGACAGATTAATTGGCTTGGATGTTTTTTTCCCCCCAATCCTCTGTACTTTGAAGGTGAGCTTTATGGGCGATAGTGTCCCTGTCTCTACTGTGTGTTTGACAAGGTGTATATAAGAAAAGAACAAGAAGAAAAGGGAAATAGAGAGCTGCCCAGGGAGAATGCAGAAAGAGCAGCCAAATTGCTTCTGGTAGGTGCAGCATCAGAGCAAATTGAAGCTGACACTATGGTCAAATTGACTGGGAAAAGTATCATTTGGAAATTAAGGACAAGCACCTTTAACCTGTCAATGATGGCAGTCTCAAAACTGTGAGTAAAAGAACCCAGCGCTGCATGCACTCAGGATGTCACTCACGCCTTCCTCCCTTTGCTTATCGCCAGTCACACGCAACTCTGCTTTGTTTAATTCATGTTGGTGCCTAAGCCTTCCCCCTCCCCCACCTCAGTGGGTTGAGAAAACACAGTTTCTCAGGACAATGAATCAAAATCATATCAGATTTATTTTTAAAAGTCTTGCAACAAGTATTTCTGACTTTGAGAAGGCATACTGCTTTACATTTGCTCCCCTCTTCAGCTGTCTATTAGTAACACTGTGCAAAGTAGGAAAAGACCTATTCATTTTCCATAGGTTGCAATGACCTTGCAGAAATGTGGAGGATGGGGGGAGCAGTTGGGGGTGAGGGAGACACAACATAAGGAAACTAGGTTTGGACCATCGAGTTAAATAAACACAAGATAAAAATCACACTGAAAGTGAGTGTCATTGAAACAAAGTGACTTGTTTTTATCTCAGGGTTATTTTCAGTGCTGTCCACCATACCTCTTATCTTTATTCATCCAACAGATGATAGAGAATGCATCACCATATTTAAAATTCCCTTCTTGTTCCTGAATCTCTCCATCTCTGGTTGACATATTAGACATTTGGCAGTCTGGGTTTTTTTTTTTTTGGTGTTTCAAACAAATAAAAAAAAAAACAACCTTTTAAAACTCTTCAGAGATTGTAGCTGTAATTTCCAGAGGACTATGGGTAAGCATCCAAATAACTTACAGATCTAGCTTGAATTTTGCAGATAACAGTGAAAATTAAATGAAATTGTATAGCGTGGATAGAGGATGCAGGGTGAATAGAGGGCCTCCAGATAGAGATCAGATGCAGACATGATACTAATAGAAATGTCTGTGAGGGTGAGGATAAAGAAAAGTCTATCTGTACATGGCTTTAATTACAAGAATTCTACAGGGGCCTGAAGTTAAAGGAAAAGGAAAAACTGGATCCTTTTGCTCAGTTCCAAGAGATTTCTCTTGCTTTTCTACCATACATTTCATATATCTGCCATATATTCTCTGGTACAGAATAAAGAAAAACTATATATTCTCTGATACAGAATGAAGAGAAACTTCCAAATGGTCAAATGAGTGGGAGGGGTGAAAGTGCAGAGGGTGGGCTAGGGAGGGGGCAGGGTGGAGGCAACATAGCAATGAGGGAATCACAGCAAAGGATTAAAAGGACTAAATCAGATATATACTCCCTACAATGGAGGGTGAAATAAATGGGCATATAACCATCCCACCATGCAAATCTCCTTCAATGTAAATCATCCAAACTGCTAGTTATCTGTCCTCAGCTCTGTCATTATCCTGTGCCTGTCAAGCGCTAATAGGGCCTGTCAATTTCATACCTAGCTTGGGTGTAGGGAGTCCCCTCTCCTAAGTAGCTCCCATCAGTTATATGACTAACTAGTTGGGGGAGGGGAAATGAGAAGGGAAAGTCTGGTTGCCCAATTTCCAGATATCAGAAGGATAGGACAGTGAATGAAAGGAAAAAGAAGGAGGGGAGAAATAGAGGAAGAAAAATAATAAAGTTTGATATATGAAGATTCTTCCCATTTCTTGAATTAATTTTCCCTTGAAGATTATTAGGTCAATTGCAGACTTAAAAGCAGATTTTTTCCCCTCATTATTTATTCCCTTCCTGGCTAAGGCATATGATTATTTTCTTAGCACATATAGGTAACAGTCAGTGAAATCAATCCAACTCTTAAAACCAGCTGCTCTCTCAGCCAATGAAGAGAAAATTTAAATACCAAAGATACATATTTTAATTTTATTCTTTCTGAAATGCTGCTTTCTTCCCCGCCTTCAAGGGATATACTCAAGGGTCTCAGAACCCCACTAAGTTATATCAGATGGTAAGCCCTCTGCCAGTTCTCTCCCTGTGCTTCTAATCATTGATATTTGAACATTCATAAAAACACACCTTTGCATGAAATCCGGGTTCGTTTGTGGATGTTTGTGGATATTGTTCCTCCATCACAGCAGGATGGTGCCTTTGAGGCCCATATTTCTATGACAAGCAGCAGTAGGCAAAACAACAGCCTCATGATCTGTGGAATATGGTGATCAGAGGGATACCTTCAAGACTGCTGGGATGCAAGAGAAGAGTAAGCCGTACAAAAAAGAATCTGGAGCAATTACTGAAACACCAGGAGGAAAGCAAAACTGAGTCATAGAAAATCATCATCATCAAAATAATAACAGTAGCTACTATGTATATAGCTAAACCCTTTCCATATTTTTTCTCATTTGATCCTCATAACCACCCTGGGAGGTAGATATTCTTATTATTTTTACAGATAAGGAAACTGAGGTTGAGAAAAGTTAAATGACTTACCCAGTGTTATTCAGTTAGCACATATATGAGGCAATATTTGAACTAAAGTCTTCAGGATTCCAAATCCAGCATTCCATTGACTGTACTACCTACCTGCCTCAGATTCATGGAAAGTTCAACATCTCAACACTTGTACTCATAGATATCTGGTTGAAAGAGAACTTTGAGGACATAAAGCACAATCCCCTCATTTTACATGTGAGGAAACTGAGGGGGATTTGCTCAAAGTCACAAAAGTAGTATTAAAAATAAGAATTGAACCTAAGTTATCTGATGCCAGAGCTGTATCTCTTTTCAATGTACTATATTGCCTCTTGAAGACAGCTGGTATATTTTGTAGATTCTCTGTGTTAACTTATGGAAAGCTATGAATGATCAGTCAGGCATGGGTAGATTAGAATCTTCCCTAGCGTCATGGAAGACTCACAGGAGTTTCTATAGTAGCTATGACCTGAAACTGACTAGCCTTCACTACTACCTTCTATATTTAAGTCAATGAGATTTTTTGACTGATTGTGACTATAGTTCCTTGACATGCTGTTTCCTAGTAGTTAAGGGTGATATTCAAGATAATAAAAGAGAGGAGAGTAAAAAAAGGTTCTAGCTCCTCTCAAGTTCAAATCGCTAAGCTCACATAAAATATATTTCACATTACAGAAAGACTTAGTAAATGTAATTGCTGAGCTACTGTTATTAATGATTGAAAAATCCTGGAGAAGAGGAAATGTTATAGGACTGGATAAGGACAAATGTTTTTATTTTCAAAGGGAAGGTAAGATTTATTCACCTCACAGGCTTTGATAGAAAGGTAGCAGAGAGGAACAGATGGGATTAGATAGGGGCAAAAGTAAAGGAAAAGTTTTGCAGCTGGAGATATTGCTTGGAGAAAGGAGGTCCAGGTAAAATCCCAAGCAGTGCCCTTGAGCAATCAGTAGATAGCATGAGGGTACTGACCACCAGGGTAAACAAAAGAAACAGAAAGAAAGAAAAGAGGCACGAAAAAGAGGAAATGGAAGGGTATGATGGGAGTCAAGATTGACTTACTTCACAGTTTTCTAGCCCTGGTTGCCCCACACATTGGGAGTGAGATGGGAACCCATTCTAAGAGAGGGCCTTGTCAATATGGCAGACCTCTATGTTGAAGTCTGTTCCTTCTGAAAGCAAGATTTCTTGCAGAAATCTAAACAAGGTGAAGACCTGCTGAGTTCAAATTCCAATTGAAAATTGAGACTTTTCAGAAAGGGTCTATAGAAGAAGGTTGTTTGTTGTTGTTTGATTACTTCACAAAAAAATGCACAGTTCTTTGGTCTAAGAAGGAGAATCAACCGCCATACTTGAGGAGTTCTAAACTCATTTATGTGAGCCATTCAATGGACAGCCTTAGGCAAATAGCTTTACCACTGACCTTCTAAGAACTGAAAACACTAATGTTTGTCATGAGAATTGGTGAGCTTCAAGGCACCAGATCCATAGAACCCTATCACAGAATCACAAAAGAACCATCATATGTGATTTCTGGGTTGCTGCCATTAAAATAGAGAAGGGCAGATGTTGTCTGATCATCAAAAAATAAAACCATAATGGAGTCTACCAACTATACATCAGTGAGCCTGATTTTGATTCCATTCTAAATTCAGTTCAATCGTTTTTTTTTTCCAGTCATTCTGTGACCCCATTTGAGGTTTTCTTGGCAGAGGTTCTAGAATTGTTTGCATTTCCTCCTCCAGCTCATATTTAGAGAAGAGGAACTGATGCAAGCAGGGTTAATTAATTTGCCTAGGGTTACCCAGCTAATAAGAGTCTGAGGACAGATTTGAACTCAGGAAGATGAGTCTTCCTGACTCCTATCTGCTGCACCACCTACCTGCCTCCCTTTACCCCATTCTAAATATAATTAAGCAAAGACTTTTCTTATCCATTCTGTATGTAAGTATTTATTTATATGTGGTTTTCCTCATCAGAGTATAAGCTCCATGAGGGCAGGAAGTCTTTACTTTCAGTGATCAAAATTGTACTAAGCAGATAGTAAGCATTTAATAAATGTTGATTTTTTTTTTTTTATTTTTGATGATGTCAATGCTTAGAGAACATCTGGTAAAAGAAATTTCAGTGATTACAAAGAGCCAACATAGATTCATCAGCAATAAGTTATACCAAATTAACCACATTTTGTTGTCTCACAGGCTTATCAGACTGGCAGAATAAGGGTGTGCTGTATACATAATTCACCTAGATTTTAGTCAAACATTGAACAAAGTAGAGTACTCTATTCTGGTAGAAAAAAAGGAGAGGTGTGAGCCAGAAGACATCACAGTTTGATGGATTCAGTATGGCATGAATAATCAAACCCAGAGAATAGTCAGAAAGTAGTTGAATGTTCATTTGGAAAGAGGTCTTCAGTGAAGAATCTCACAAACCTGCGCCTTCCACTGTGAACATTTTTATCCAAGACTATGGGCAAAAGCATGGATGTCATACCTATAAAATTTGCAGATGATAAAAGCTGGGAGAACTAATATTTAGAGAAATGCAGATGTTAAG
The DNA here is from genome assembly GCA_023548195.1 of Bettongia penicillata ogilbyi. NCBI lineage: Eukaryota > Metazoa > Chordata > Mammalia > Diprotodontia > Potoroidae > Bettongia > Bettongia penicillata. Next base: position 1,294,571 of record JAJHZJ010000298.1, on the reverse strand, counting down.
CAAACTCTGATATTCCATTTCATACCTATGAGATTGGCAAAGTTGACAAAAAGGGAAAATGACAAATGTTAGAAGGGTGGGAAAACAGACACATTAATACATTGTTGGTGGAGCAGTGAATTGCTCCAGTCATTCTGAAAAGCAAAATGTATCCCCAAAGTTACTAAGGTATACATTCTTTTAACTCACAAACACCAATATTGGGCCTATAACCCCCAAATATATCAAAGAAAAAGATTGACATATACAAAAATATTTATAGCTGCTATTTTTGTGATGGCAAAGAACCAGAACCAAAGATGGTACAAATCAGTTAAGGAATGACTGAATGAATTATGTTACCTGAATATAATAGAATGCTATTGTGTTATAAGAAAGGATAAAAGGAACTACTATAGAGAAATCTGGGGAGAATTATAGAACTGATACAGAATAAAGTGACAACAGTCAGGAGAACAATTTATGTGATAACAATATCACTGCAAAAATGAATATTGAAATAGTTAAGAATTTTGATTTACACAATTACCAATGACAATTCCAGCACCTTAATAAGGAAGCAAGAGGTTCATTCTCTAACAAAGAGATATTGGATTCAAGGTGAGGACTACAACATACACAAACACACACACACACACACACAAACATATATAATATCATGGCCGATGTGGAAATTTATTTTTCTTGATTTGCATATTTCTTAAAAGTTTTGTTTTTTGTTTCATATTTTCAGTAGGATATAGGGAGCTAGAGAGAAAACAGATTGTTGCAACTGAAAAAACATTAAATACTATTGCTTAAGTGGGGAAAAGCTGGGAGGGATAGAAAACACATTGGATAACAGAGTCAGAATCCAATAAGGTCTTGTCAGGTGAGAATACTGAGTCAAATTGAATAAGATGGATTTTCACTGAGATAAATGTGAAGCCATCCATTTTATTAAAAACGTAAACTTCATAAACATAATATAGGGGAGCAATGGTCAAGTCAGTGCCATCATAGACTTCACTAAGAGAGGCATAGTTTTCATGACTAGGGAAAGAGGGAGGTCAGATGGTGGAAAGGAAAGAAGATAGGAAGAAAAGAAGGAAAGAGGGAAGGAAGGAAAGGGAAGGAAGAAAGAAAAGAAAGAGGGAGAGGGGTGAGAGAGGGAAAGTTGGAAGGATGGAGAAAAAGAAGGAAATATGGAAGAAAAAAAGGAAGGACAAAGAAAGGGAAAGAGTGAAAGAATAAAATAATAAAATATACCAAGAGTTTAACGAGTCAGGAAAACTAATCTTCCTGAGTTCAAATCTGACCTCAGGCATTTGTTAGCTGTGTGTGACCCTGGGCAAATCACTTAACACTGCATCAGTTTCCTCATCTATAAAATGAACTGCACAAGGACATGGCAAACCACTCCAATGTCTTTGCCAGGAAAGCCCCAAACGGGGTCACAAAGAATTTGATATGACTGAACAACAGCAAGTTCAAGAGGGAAATAAGCTGTCTTATATAAAATGAAAGTATGTGATAGAGGAAAGAACACTGGTCAGAGGACCTGTTTTCCAGTCCTCCCTCTTATGTTAACATCCTGTGTGGACTTGGCTAGGTCACATTCTCTAGAGACTTTAGTTTTCCTATTTTCAAAATGTGGTGTTGAAGGGCTTAGAGTAGCTGACCTCTGATGCTCCTTACAACGCTAGAACTTTTTTTTAGGCTCTCTATTCTCCTCTCTCCAATTTAACCATTTTTTCAATATCTTCCTTCTCAGAATTCTCCTGTTTCTCATTTCTTCTTGCTTGGAGACATGGAGTACACTCTTCATGTGGGAGAGGCTGGAGCAAAGTTGCTTTAGACTAACTGTCTTCAGCATCATGATAATAGTTTCATTATCTATGAGAAAAATGCAATTTCACCACAAACACTCTGCTAATGATTTAGTCTTGGCTTCTGACTAGAAGAGCCCTTCTTTCTTTCCCTCTGCAGCATCTAAGCTGATGTGATGAGGCAGCTGCTGCCTGATTTTTGTCTATATTAGGATAAAATGCTTTTTGGATTACAGATTTCAGGCCCGTTAGAAAAAAAAGTGTTCTCATAAAGTCTTCATTGCACAACTGATTTGTCTGGGTCCTGGGAACCCCAGGCAGTGCACACATGGCCTGAACCGCAAAAGTGATGGCTCAGAGATGGTCAGTGAAAGGCTAAACGAAATGAGCCTGCATTGAGGGACAGATGGTATCCATTTAGCTAAAATTCTTCCACTGTGGTTGTTTTAACACCCTGATCATTTTTATTGGCTACTTATCACATTTAGGAGGGACCATGGGCCTGCATGCTTCTGGTAAGGACTTGAGATAAAACTTCTGTTTTGCAGGGTTCAATAAAGAAACAGATAAGGAGGATCCTGATAGGAAGATCTTTGATCTAGAATTGGATCAGAAGTCATAACATCGATTACTTACATTTTATAGCTGAGGAACCTGAGGCCCAGGAATGTTAAGTGACCTACCCAAGGTCACACAGATGATAAGCAACAGGAGGAGACATTTGAAACTAGTTTTTCTAAATCCAGTACCAATGAATTTTTCTTCCATACTACGATGCTAGTAAAATCAAGTCCAAAAGTCTGAATAACTCATGAAGAAATATGTGATTGGATTACATTCTCTCAGCTTCTGCCTATGGTTATATATCTACTTTTGCTGAAGTCAGAACTGGGGGTTAAGTGGATGCCATTCAGACAAAGATCTGAAAACATGCAAGGTAGTCAGTGGCATATTCAAAAAGGAACAGGGTGATGAAAGAAAGTTAGGGAAGATAGTCAATATAGAATGCCCAACCTGGAGTCTAAAAGACATGGATTCAAATCCTGCCTCAGAAACTTATATTGTGGTTGTTCATCATGAGGACCAATGACCTCATGAGCCCAATGTCTTGACTTGTGCAAGTATCTTGGGCAAATGATTTATTCTCATCTCTAACATGGTAACAATTTCTTCATCTCTAAAATAGGGATTATAATATCAGAAGTACTTACCCCACAGAGTTGGATTGAGGAACAAATAACATATATGAAACTTTTTTCAAAGCTTATAACACAATTTAATTAGCAATTATTATTTTACAAAAGCAAAAAAATAAAACTGGAGGGACCTTGTGTTGTTCTACTGCTCTGTGCTGGAGAACTGGCTCCTAGACCACTAAGAGAGGAGGCAGAGGAGGCTTTGTCACAATGCTCAGCATCATTGTATACTGGTCCTAAGTAAATTGTAAGGGCCAAGTAGCAAGGCAGTCAATTAGTATAAGTAGGCAGCCAACTAGCCCCTGAGCAGGCAGCCAGGTGGCACAGTGGATAGAGCAGTGGGCTTAGAATCTAGGAGGCTCATCTTCTTAACTTCAGACCCAGCCTTAACCACTTATTAATTATAAGCAAACCACCTAATCTTTTTTTGTCTTAGTGTCTACATCTATAAAATGAGTTGGAAAAGGAAATGGCAAATCACTTCAGTATTTTTGACAAAAAAAACCCCAAACAAATAGAGTCCTACCATATTGAACAATAGCAAAACAGCAAGGACCAAGTAACTTTCTGTAAAGCACTCACACCAGAAGTATTGTAAGTTGTATTTTTCTTTATTGCATTTCTTGATCAAACAGGCTTCTTTTTGTTTCTTTTTCATCTCATTATAAATTTCTTCGGGGACATAGTAAGATAGATATCCACTTGACCACTGAGCATAGATTAATCTAAGCAAATCTCTAGTCTTTCTTTTAGACTCCAGAGATATAATTCATCCTTACTTTCTGTACCAAGATAGCTATAAAAACCAAAGTGATGCCTGTTTCATAAAAAAGTTCTAGTCTATAAAGAGCCAGAGTGGTGGAGATGAAAGTGTGTTTATGAAGTGATAAAAATTGTCTCTACAGTGGGCTTCTTCTGCTGAGTTGGGTATCTGATGTCAGCAAACTTTATGCCCCTACAATATGATACCTCTTCCCTGGTCCTCCATCCCCATCTTATTCACTGTCTTTCCCTCAGGCCCTGGTCAGCCACAGATGTCTGCTCACTATTCACTGGGTAAGGTTGATGGGGCAAGGAATGAGTTTTATTAGAAGCACATGCATTTGTGGTGCTTAAATAAGTGAAGGGAAGAGTCACTCGTTCCATGCTGTGGGGTGATAAGATGCATTAATTTTTATGTTAGACTGTCTCCAAACATGGCTTTTATAGACTAATAAAAAAGCAATTTTTATAAGTTCACAAAAAACAATGAACACAGTGGAGCATAAATATCTTACAACCAGGGCCAGAGGAAAATTATGGGACTAAAAAATTGCTGAAAAGTTGCATTACAAGGCATGATGCCTAGTTAATTCATAAGGAACTTTCCTAAGTAAATTAAGATCAACAGTTTTAGATAAGACAATTTGAAGAAATTCTCTTGTAACTCAGAGCTTCCAAGTGTAGAATGCCTCATCAGTCCATGTTTGTCACAGGATGCTTGTAGGATCTAGAGTTAGAAGGAACCTTAGTGATAATCTGGAAGAGAATCCATGTGGTAGCAAAGGTGGTTTCAGTATTCAAAAGACAGAATCTAATCGGTTCTCTTGATTTCCACACCAAACTGACTTCATTTTGTAACTGGCTTTTACTCTGTCTCATTGCAGATGAGGAAACTGAGGTCTAGGAACAATAAATGAGTTGTACAAGGTGTAAAAGGTATAACAGGAACAGGGCTATGATGCTAACCCAAGTGCTGGTTTAAAATCTGACACACATTGGATGTGTTACCTGGAGTAAATCACTTAACCTATCAAGGCAAGTCAGTAAGTACATATTAAGTGTCTACTATATGCTAAGCAACTTGCTAAGTCCTGGGAATACAAAGAAAGGCAAAAGACAGTCCATTCTCTCAAGGAGTTCGGAGTTGAATGGGAGAGACAACATGAAAACAACTATGTACAAATAAAATCTTTGCAAGATAAATTGGAAATAATCAAGGGAAGTCACTAGAACAAAGAGGGATTAGGAAAGCCTTCTCGTAGAAGGTGATTTAGCTGAGACTTGTAGGGAGCCAAGGAAGAGAGATAGAGGAAAGAAAGAACTCTAGACCTGGTAGATAAGCAATGAAAATGTCTGGAGTCTGATGATGGAGTCTTGTGAGAGAAAGAGCAATGACACCAGTGTCACTGACTTGTAGAGTATGTAGGGGTGAGTAAGGTTTAAGAAGACTGGAAAGGAAAGAGGATACCAGATTATGAATGGTTTTAAGATCAAAAAATAAAAATAGAATTTTATATTTGATCCTGGATATAAGAGGGAGCTTGTAGAGTTTATTGAATAAGCAGGTGACATAGACCTGTGCTTTAGGAAGATCACTTTGACAGCTGAGTAGAGAATGGACTAGAGAGAAGAGAGCCAAGGTAGAGAGACCAATGAGAATGCTACTGCAATAGAAAGGCATGAAATGATAAGGGCTTCCCCTAAGGTAGTAGCTGAGTGGAGAGAAGAGGGAGTGATAGGAGAAATGCTGTGAAAAACTCAGCAGGATGTAGCAACAGATTGGATATGAAGGATGAATGAGGATTTGAGGATAATGCCTAGGTTGCAAGCCTGGGTGACAAGGGTAGTAGTGTTCTTGATAGCAATAGAGAAGTTAGGACGAGGGGAGAGTATAAGGACAGGGAAAGAAGACAATTTCATTTCCAACATGTTGAGTTTAAGATGTTCATTACAAATTCAGTTCAAGGTATTCAATAAGCAGTTGAAATCAGGAGAGAGGCTAGGGATGGATAAAATAGATAGAGGAAACATCAGCAGAGAACAATCATTGAATTCATGGGAGCTTAAGAAATCACCAAGCTCTGGCTGAAGGCAGAGTACATCACTTGCTGCACAGACAAGTCAGAGCAAGACACTGAGCATGAAGCTTTCTCTTCTTTTACATTATGTAACCAGTACTTTATCCCCTACAGGTGTCAAGGATAGGGATGACCAAGAAACTTCCCATTCCAAATCACCAAGTACTTTTAGCCCTGAGTCATCACATTGCTGAAGTAGCCAGGGGGTTCAATGTATTTCTAATACTAAAGACATAGATGAGAAGTAAGAATGGAGTATCTGTAGATGTTCTGTGCAAAGCATGATATATACTTCATGAGAGCATTGACTAAATGGTATTTAAGTTCCCTTCCAACTTGAAATGCATGATGCTATGATCCTATTTATTTTCCTTTCTCTGCGAACCATTTTATTTAAATCATTCTTCACTAAAGTTAAAAAAATCTTAGGGTTAAAAATTTTCATGAGCTTTTATCTGCCCTATTTATCTGAGCACCAATAGGAACTAATTAACAGTGGTAATGCTATAATCAATCATTTCCATTTTTATTATATAAGGAATGCAGGTCAAAAGATGTAATAGGTCCCAGACTCCCATCCCATTTCTCCAGGGGTTACTAAGTGAAACTCTAGGCTAACTCACACAGCCATGGTACCACTTGCCAAGGGCAGGATGGGCACTAAAATTAATTTATGCCTCACAATTTAAATGTGAAGTAGATCTGCAGGAATTTGCTCTGAATAAAACAAAATTTGTTAGAAAAGAAGAGAAAAAAAGAGGAAAAGTAGAAAGAAAAAAAAGGCTTTTACTTAAAGACATTTTCTTCTTGCATTGTCTGGGAGCGGCTATGGGGCTTCCCAAGAGTCAAAAAAACCCTAGGTATGAGCAGTTTCTCAAGAGAGCAATAGCATCCCCCTGTGAGGAAGAAGTCCTTTCAGTGAAAGAAAAAAAAAACCGTAGCAGTATGAGAAGTAGCTCAGTAACATATGTTAGTAGTATAGTTCAACCAGGAAAGAAGAAGGTGGCTCTTCAGAAGCAGAGGAGGGCAATAGTGAGAGGCAGCATGAAGTAGTGACATATTGCAGATTGCTGAGAGGCTGAGCTGAGAGTCATAAGAGGCAATTTCACTGAGACACACTCTTTGGAATATGACTTGTCTGAGGGATACCTTCTTTCTCACTAGCACCATGGGAATATGGGAGAGATTGTCTCCCTCTTGCCCAAGGGAAATTTCCCTTCTAATTTACCTTGCTATTCCATTTAATTAAATATCTTTTGCTTTCAATGCATGTATTTAGTCTGGTGAGATTCATTAGAAATGGAGGCACAGAGCTGTGATTTGGAATAGATGGTAGACCACAGCAGAGTCATAAGCCTGGAGGTAACTTTCAGCAACCATGTTGAGGTGGGCCTACCTAAAATTCCAATTTTCAATGACTGCATCTTGATTCCTCTTAGAACAACCTAACTTCTTTTAGTTTCCAGACCATCACACTCATTTATTTATCCAAAGTTTCCTGACAACTTCTTGTAATCTAAGAATGTGATCATTTAGCTTTGTCTTATGGTAAATCCATGTTTTGATAAGTTTGTTTAGAATTAATGGGGAACCTTTAAGCAAAAATTATTTTTTCCTAATATTTCTGAGGGAAGTATGTCAATTGTACATGCTAACATTTCAGATACATATATTTTCTCTTAAGTTTCATATAATCATAAGAACCTTAGAGCTGGAAAAGTCCTGAGGCCATTTTTTTCTATTCAAATCACATAAACTGAAAATGGTAATTTTGAATGTCATTCTTGTGAAGTTGTTTCAAAGTATTTATTCAGAATATGACATACTTTTAATACATACCACTAACTTCCAATTTTAATGAATTGATCATATAGACAAGGAGTTCTTAAAATTATTTGCATCATGGGCCCTTTTGGCAATTTGGTGGAGGTCATATCCTATTTTCAGAATAAAATTTTTAAATAAGTGAAGGAAGTGCCAAATTCCAAGTAGAGGTTAATGAAATTAAAGATTTGTTTTTCCCATCAATGTTTTATAAACTCTCTGAAATCTACCCACTTGGAGGGGTGTCTATAGATCCCCAGTTAAGAACCACTAGTCTAGCCCTTTTTTATCCAAATGTCAAGCATCTGGATACTTGCAACAGAATATTTCATTTTTCATTTGGCTATTAGGCATCATGTAAACATAGCTAATACTGAGATCATAGTTGGAATCATAATTTTTGTACATACTATAACTCTGTATTTTATTTCCCCACTACATCATCACTGGCTGGTTTCTAAGGTCCCTTCAAATTCTACAACTGAGATTCTGTGTTTACTTTAAGATTATGTATAGACATATTTCTTTCCCTATGTTAGAAAAAAGGGAAAAGATAAGAATATTAACATGTTTCCTTAGACTTAAGATTTTTAACCTTGTTATACACATTTCCTCTTTCATCAAACATTTACTACATCTTCATTCCTCTTAGAACAACCTAACTTCTACTATGTCCAGAGCATTATATTATGTTTAGGACATAGGGTGATACAAAGGTTATCTAAGACAATGTCCTTGCACCTGTGGAGCTTATAATGTAGGAGTAAGATAACACTCGAACACTTAATAGTAAGGCATGGTGGTACACACCCATAACCCCCACTACCTGGGAGGCTGAGTCTATTGGATCACTTGAACTGCAGTAAAGATAAGCTAATTGCAAGTTTCCACTAAGTTTGAAGCAAACAGAGGGAACCCTTGATGGGGTGGGAGTCCCTCTGCTTATGAAAGGCAAATTGATAATAGGTCAGAAATGGAGCAGGTCAGTTTCTGTGCTAATGTATTGTACCTCGGATAGAGTGGCCACTTCATCTCCAGCCTGGGTGAGATAGGGATACTCCATCTCAAATAACAATAACAACAAACATTCACTGTTGTATTATAAGTGTACCAGCCAACATGTGACATCAATACTGAAAGATCAATTACTATTATAATTGAAAGAAAATTTAGAAAACCTGTAACTGACCCCAAACTGAGTTGGCCTGTGTGCCATTGATACTGACAAATCTTTCAATGAATCTTTTAACTGAGGCATTCGAGGCATAGAACATTCTGCTTGAAGCTTATTTATGAAGGTGTAAAGTCAGGCTGTTCTAAGAGGAGGCACTATTCTATGGCTCATGAGAAAAACTTTAATCCTCCCAAAACTCACTTCCGTGGTCTGCAGCAGGGACTAGAAGATCCTGATAAAAAAAGAGGAAGCAATGGCAGTCCTTCTATGCTGCCCTATACCTTTGCATGTGTTAGCCATCTCATCCACAGCTGTCTTGTTCTTGTCCATGTTCCTGTGGAACACACCTACAGGTTAGCCAAGCAAGAGTTTGAGTTCACATTTTTTTTTTGTCTCAGAACAAACGTATTTCCTTTTTCTTCCAACTTCTTGTTTTCTTTCTCTGTGCCTGAATAAGTTTTCTAACCCTGCCAAGGGTGAAGTTCATATTATCACATTTAAAAAAAAAATCTTTCCTAAGAAAATAAAAGACTTTTAAAAAGTCTGATTAATTTTTAAGAGCATGAAAAGGTTGGGCTTTTCCCACCCCCTCATAACTCAAAAATGGATGTACTAATTTAGCTGAAATGTTATGAAATACATACCACTGGGCTGAGCCCAAGTATGGAAATTCCATGTGCTGTGATATCTGTTCATAGACACCTGCTCACATCCTACCAAACAGATTTCCAGCCCAACAGTAAAAATATAAATGCAATAAAAGTCAAAGAAAAATACCTCCTACATCTTTTTTGTGTACATGGGACTCTGTGAATGTTGATCCCTTATAACACTATCACTGGTAATTCCAATTATAGATCAAAGCCCTTTTCAGTCACCAAGTGCCTAAAAAGCAAATGTTCGTAGTCCTTCATTCTAGATTGTTATAGAAAAAGCAATGAATTTTGAGTCAGCTGTTATGAGTTATAATTCTGTCTTTGCTACTGTGAAATCTGCATGATCTTGTCAAGTCACATGACCCTCCTGTGCTCATCTTACTCACATATAAAATTAACGGTGTAGAGTAGATCAAAGGTATCAAACATGGGGCAAAAGGATTCATGTGGCCCACAATATTCTCAAAGGTAACCTGAATCAGATTGAAATGTAGTTTGTATCTGATTTTAATGTAACAATGTTTCAACAAAAATGCATGAAGGTATAGTTTCTAAAGTCAATTTGTTTGCCCAACAGGCATCCTTATGTTTAGTGCTCCTGTTTTCTATTAGAATATGGATTAGGACTGTACCATGTGGACAGGATACTAACCTTGGCTTTCATTTTTAAAAAATTTAAAAAAATTTAAATTGAAAATATTTTGATACTTGTATTTAAATATAGTACATAAAATGTACTTTATATAGAATAAACTTGTAGGGACAACTAGGTGGTTCAATGGATAATAATCCATAAAAGAATAATCTTTCTGAGTTCAAATTTGGCCTGCAACACTTACTAGCCCCAGTCCCCCTGATGATCTTCAATCTTATATCTTCAACTCTCTTTCAGATACTTTGAACCAAATGTCCAGCAGATATCTTATTTCTCTTTTACTTCCATAATGTTGTTGGGGGCAACACTATCCTTCTAGTCCCTCAGGCTCACAACCTAGGTACCACTCTCAGTTTCTCACTATCTTTCCCCATCCCATATCCAATCTGTTCTCAAAGCTTGTCAATTTCACCTTTGTAACCTCTCTGAAATACACTTCATTCTCTCCTCTGACACTGCCACCACTGGTGAGGATCTCATCACTTCATACATAAGTTAATAGTCTGTTGGTGGATCTGCCTTCCTGAAGTTTCTCCCCACTCCTACCCATCCTTCAGCCAATAGTGATTTTTCTAAAGAACTCATCCAATCATATCACCTCCCTACTCAATAAACTCCTTTTGTCTCTTGAATCATATACAAATTGCTTTTTTTTTGATAATTCAAAGCCCTTTGTAACCATATCCTACCTTTCCAGTCTTCTTAAACCTTACGCCCTACCATGTCCTCTTCAATCCAGTGACATTAGCCACCTAGCTATTTCATTAATAAGGCACTCCTTCTTTTGATTCCAAGCATTTTCTCCCCATACTTGGAATGGTCTCTCTCTTCTGCTCAGTCTGACTTCTCTGACTTCCTTTAAATTTTGACAAAAATCCCATCCTTTCCCAACCCCTCTTAATCCTAATCCTCTCCCTCTCTCAATTATTTCCTTTTTATCCTATATATAGTTTTTTTGACATATTTGTTTACATGTTGTCTCCTCCATTAGATCAAGAGCTCCTTAAGGGCAGGGACTGTTTTTTTGTCTTTTTGTATCCCCAATGCTTATCACATTGCCTGCCGCATTTTTGTTGTTAAGTCATCTAGTCATGTCCAACTCTTAAAATCCATGGGCTTTTTTTGGTAATGATGCTGGAGAGCTTTGGCGTTTTCTTCCCTGGTTTGTCTTCATTTTACAGATGAGTAACTGAGGCAAATAAGGCTTTTGACTTGCTCAGTCACACAGTTAATAAATGTCTGAGGCTGGATCTGAACTCAGATCTTCCTGATTAAAGCCCAGTGTTCTATCCACTGTGTCACCTAGCTGCTCTTGCATATTAGGTGCTTAAAAATGCCTGTTTACTGATGGACTCCCAGCTCTGAATCCTGTGGTTCTCTGAATTCATGAACCCTAAATTCCATCATTTCACCATAATTTTTCTACATTCAATTTTTTTCCTCCCCAGAAAGGCCTCTCCTACAGTTGGACATATACTGACACAGAATTCCAATTTGACTGTGTCCTTTCTAGACCCTGAATGGATTTCCCAATATAAGGGTAGTTGAGGTTAGCAGCACTCTCACAATACTAGGTTCCCACCATACTTAAAGTTCTTGAAATTCCATTCATGATACTGTCACACCATGAATGTGCTGAGATGTAGTGAAAACAAATCTTGTTGTTTACCCTTTTATATAGAACAGATATCCCTGGTGCCATAAGTTTCCTCAAAAAATAATGTAACCCTTTCAGTGCTTCTTAAAGAAGGCAATTTTGATCTTTTAAATTTTATTTTATTTTTAATTCATTGAATAAAATAAGCATTTCCACAACATAGCACGATAAGAAAGATGATTGCAAATGAAATTGCAAATCCACCAAGTACAACGTGCCATTCCCTTCAAACATATAGCAAAATAATCATGTCAATTTCTTTTTTCCCTTTCTTTCTCACCCCCGTAGATGTGACCACCATTGGACACAAATAAGTCTATACACACACATATGTAAAATTATTCTATACATACTTCCATTTATCAGTTATTTCTCTGAATGCAGATAGCCTCTTTCTTCAGGTCCTTTATAGTTAATATGAGTCTTTATCACAGACAAAATAACTTATTCACTTAAAGTTATTCTTAAAACAATATTGTTGATTCTGTATACAGTTTTCTCTTATTTATATTCAGTTCATGATTTCATTCAGATCTTTCCATGTTTTTCTAAGATCATTGAACTCATCATTTTTATAGCACAGTAGTGTTCCATCACAATCACAAACTAAAACTTGTTTAGGTATTCCCCAGTTGGTGGACATTCCTGCAGTTTCTAGATCTTTGCCACCACAAAGAGAGCTGCTATAAATATTTTAGAACAACTTTGTTCTTTTCCATTTCCCCTAATCATTTTTGGAAGTAGACTTTGTCATGGTATTTCTAGGTCAAATGGTATAGGCAGTTTAATAAATCTTTGAGAATAATTCCAGATTGCTCTACAAAATGTTTGGTTCAGTTCGCAATTCCAGCAACAGTGAATGTGTCCCAATTTTTCCACATCCTCTCCAACATTTATTGCTTTCCCTTTCAATCATTTTTGCCAATCTAGTAGGTGTAAAATTACACCTTCAGGTTGTTTTAATTTGCAGCTCTTTAGTCAATAATTATTTAGAGCATTTTTGTATGACTATACATTATTTTGATTTCTGCATTGGAAAAAATTGCCCAATCACATCCTTTGACCATTTACCAATCAGGGAATGACTCTATTTTTTATATTTGACAAATTTCTTTACATATTTAAAATATAAGACCTTTATCTGAGAAACTGTCTATAAAATTCCCCCACCCTCCCATTTTCTGCTTTCCTTTGGGTCTTGGCTACAATTGTTTTATTTGTGCAAAAACCTTTTAATTTAATGTAATCAAAATTATCCATTTTACACTTAACTTTGTTCTCTATCTCTTGTTTACTTTTAAATTGTTTGCCTATCTATAAGTCTGATAAGTAAATGTTCTATGGTCATTTAATTTTCTTGTAATATCTCTTTTTATGTATGTCATGTATCCATTTTGACTTTATCTTGGTAAGTGGTATAAGATATTGGTCTATACCCAGTTTCTACCATACTGCTCTCCAGCTTCCCAACCTTTTTTTTTTCTAATACCAAATCATTATTACAAAATCTTAAGTCTTCATACTTGTCAAATACAAGGTTATTATATTAATTGTCTGCTATAAATTGTATGTCTCTTTTGTTCCATTGGTCTATCTTTCTATTTCCTAGTCAGTGCCAGAAAGTTTTGATAATTACTACCTTATATTATAGGTTAAGATCTCATACTTCTAAATCTCCTTCCTTTACATTTTGTTTTATTATTTCATTTGATATACTTGACTTCTTGTTCTTCCAAATGAATTTTATTATTTTTTCTAATAAATTATATTATATTCTAGTTCATTATTTTATATTACATTATAATTCATTATATTATTTTTTCTACTTCAGTAAAATAATTTTCTAATTCAAGAAAATATTTTTTGACATTTACTTGGGATAGTAGTTAACATATAAATTAGTTTGGGTTAAATTGTCATTTCTATTACAATGGCCCTGACTACCTATGAAAAATTACTATTTCTCCAATTATTTAAATCTGATTTCAATTTGTATACTTTTTAAATAATCTTGTTTATATAGTTCCTGGGTTTGTTTTGTTAGGTGTACTTCCAGTTATTTTATACCACCATATGTATTTTATATATAGATATATATTTTTAAACTGGAGTATCTTTTATTATATATTCTTTCAGAGTTTATAGGAATCTTGTTGACTGATGTGTATTTCCTTTATATACTGCTACTTTGCTAAAATTATTAATTGCTTCAACTCACTTTTTAGTTGAGTCTTTGGGATTTTTCAAGTAGATCATCATATTGTCTACAAAAAGAGATAATTTTTGTTACCTAATTCCCTGTTCTGATTCCTTCTATCTCCTTTTCTTCTCTCATTGCTGCTGCTAGAATTCCCAATATTATATTGAATAATATTGGTGACAGTGGGCATCCTTGTTTCACACCTGATGTTATTGGGAAGGTTTCTAGCTTAGTCTCATTATAAATAATGCTTGCTGATGGTTTTAGATAAATGGTTTTTTTTTTTTTATCAATTTAAGGACAATCCATCTATATCATTAATTTCAAATTTTTTTTAGTAGAAATGAGTGTTGAGCTTCATCAAAAGCTTTGTATGCATTTATTGATATAATCACATGAAATTTTAAAACTTTTATTATTGGCATAATTTATCATTTTAATAGTTTTCCTTATGTGAAACCATCCCGGCATTCCTGGTTTAACTCCCACTTGGTCATAATGTATAACCATTGTAATATATTGTTGTAATCTTTTAACTAGTATTTTATTTAGAAATTTTTGCATCCATATTCATTAATGAAATTGATCTATAATTTTTTTTCTCTGTTTTGACTCCTCCTGGTTTAAGTATCAGTATCATATTTGTTTCACAAAAGGAATTTGGTAGGATCCCTTCTTTACCTATTATTCAAAAATAATTTATTTAATCTTGAAATTAGTTGATTTTAAAATGTTTGATGGAATTTACTTGTAAATCCATCTGGTCCTGGTACTTTTCTCTTAAGAAACTCATTTATAGTCTGTTAATAAGTGTATTTAGACATTCTATTTCCTCTTCTGCTAATTTAGGCAATTGATATTTTTGTAAATATTCTTCCATTTCACCTAAATTGTTAAATTTATTCTGATTTATTCTATTTTAAAAATTCTTCAGCCACATGACAGAAAACTGGGAGTTTCCACACTGGAAGTAAGTAGATTGGTCACCATTGGAATATTCAAAGTAAATGTGATCAAAGAAACACCTGAATGCAATGAAGGGTTATGATGCAATGAAAGATGCAATGATGATGCAATAAAGAACAAAGCTACATAGGATAATAGCTACATGGACCATAGCTTTCCTTGCTGTTCTGCTAACCCAAAGCCTCCAAATCATTCTTATTTAAATTCATAAAATTCTTTCAATACATAGAATATTCTTCCATTTACCTTGTTATTTTTCTGATTGCAATAGATGTACCAGAAACTCATCAATGTACACTATCTATATTTCTACCTTGCATTGGTTTTAAGATAGTGCCAAGAACATAAAAATCTTGATTTTCCTTCCAGGAGTTTAGCAGAAGACCACAGTTCATTTATGAAATCCACTCTTCAAATTCTTCAGTGTTTTCTATTGGGCTAGATGTTTTATATTGGGCTAATGTTTTATATTGGGCTAAAAGCAAAGAGCCTACAAGAGTAATTATTTTCTCTGCAACAGGATATCTAGACTCCCAAACTAGACATCCTTCGTTCCTCACTCTCTGTAGCTACACATATACAATCAACTTCCAAATCTTGTTACTTCTATCTCCCTACCACCACCCATCATTCATCTCATGGTCCGGTCAAATAGACCTTCTTTGTTTTTCTCATACAAAATCTACTTCCCAGATCCATGCCTTGGCACTGATTGCCTTCATTCCTGGATTGTACTTCCTTCTAATTTCTGCCTCTTTAGAAGTCCTAGTCTCTTTCAAAATTTAATTATAATAATGTCACCTTATACTTGAAGCCAGTCCAAATCTCTGCCCTCACCTCTGCTAGTGTTTCCTCTGTCCAAAAATCAAAACTTCATATTTTGTATGTTTTTTACATATATATATATATACTTATTTTCTCCCCTTTTTCTACTTAAAATGTAAGTTCCTTGAGTCAAATTTCTTTAGCCTTATATTCCCAGTGGCTAACACAAGACAATACACAGTAGATGCCCAATAAATGTCCTTTTTTTCCCCTAATGAGCTTTCTGTCATTAGATTTATTAGACTTACTAGGCACAAAATAATGAGGATGCAAATAAAAGTCAGGCAATCTTTGCTTTAAAGAAACTAACATTTTACTAAGGGAAGGGAACGCCTGGAGGATTTTTCTGGTAAAAGTCAGATGGTAAGGCCCTGTGGTACTTAGGGAACAGTGGCAAAACAGATGTTAATGCATCTTCTTAGATCTCATTTCTATGAACTGAGGTTAATCATTTCAGTTATATCCAACTTTTTATAACCTCTTTTAGGGTTTTATTGGCAAAGATACTGAAGCGGTTTGCCATTTTCTTCTCCATTCATTTGACAGATGAGGAAATTGAGGCAAACAGGGTTAAATGACTTGCCCAGGGTCATACAGTAAGTATATGAGGTCAGATTTGAACTCAGGAGAATGAGTTTTCCTGACTTTAGGTCTGGCATTCTAGCTGTCACCCAGCTTCCATCTATGAATAAAACCACAAAACCCATTTGAAAGTATAAGAAACTTGGTAGCAAAAGTTTCATTTTCTGGGTCTGCTATTGACTGCTAATCAGTCAGCAAACGTTTATTAAACTTTTACTATGTGCCAGGATAAGTGCTGAGGATACAAATGAGAAAAAGAAAGACATTTCTTTCCCTCAAGGAACACAGAATTTAATGGGGGAAGACAATACACAAAAGAAAACTAAAGGGATGAGGGAGAAAGTATAAATCCAGTCCAGGGAGTGCAACTAGTGGGCAGTGAAGAATTGGCTGGTTTGACAGTTCTTTTTAAATGGAGGCTTTGGAATGAGTTCTTTACTCTGCCCTCCAGTTCCCCAATGAGAGGGGCAGAGAGTCCCAAAAAGATATGAGTACTAAAGATGATGTAATCTGTTAGAATGATAAATTTCCTGGTAAAGAGATTTCCTGGAAGCATGAAGATTAAGAAGTCCAGTCTAAGTCTATGGAGTCTAGTTGGTAGAAACTAAAAGGAAGCAAGGGCTGAAGTCCTTGTCTCCACGATGTTTGCCATCTTGAGAGTGGTGTAGTTCTCGGGGCTCTTAGGTTTCCCTGACTGGCAACGATTGTTGGTCAGCAAATGGTGTTGGTGGAAGATAGTATGGAGAGTCTCTTGTCCAGGAAGGTTGGCCTCTTAGATGATGACTCTTTTCTTCTGGTCTCTGCCTTCAATGCAGATCTCTGTGCAGTTCTCCAAAGCTCATTTAGGGTCCAGATCCTACCTCCTGTCTGGATTCCTCCAGGCCAAACTTCTCCCCAGTGTGAGATGGGTCTCTCAGGACATATCACCACTATCTACTGTGAGGTTATATGTTGAAGGAGGGTTTGAAACGTCTAAAATATTTGCCTCCTTTACCATAACTCTCTCTAACCATTAATCTTCCTAGACTCATTCACCAATGGATTGCCTAATACCACGTCCTCATACTCTCCCTATATCAATGATTCTAAACCCCAAAATGTTGTTTTACAAACCTCATTTTTCCATTTCCCATTGCCCACTGCCTTAATTCAGAAATCCCCCATCAGCCCTATCCTCAAAATGAGGTCCCATTCCATATTTCACGATGCTCCCTGGAATTCCTGCTCCTACACTAGCTATATCTTGACTATTTAACCAAATCACTTTGAGCTTATCCTATCCTCAACTCTTGAATGCCTTGCTCCATTGTACAATTAGTGATAATGCCTTGCCTTGCCAAAACTCAATCTTGGATTGCTACCACCATCACCTGCCTTCTTTCCTATTCACATATTGATTACTCATGGATCAGAACTGGAGAAAACCATGAAACCATTCTGATTCAGTTCTATATGCATACATATGTGTGTGTATATATATGTATATATATGTGTGTGTGTGTGTACATGTATGTATTATATACTGTATTATATATTATATACTGTATTTCACCACAAAATCTTCATAGATTTTATGCCAATTTTTTTTGTAAAAAGTAGGTTGAGTATTATGTGAAACTTTTAAGAATTTGTGCCACTATTACTTAAAAATAATTTATTACTAAGCTTTCTTTGGTGCAAGATTAGGACGTATGGAATATTCACAAATATATGTTAAAATTTGGAAGATGTAAGCCTTATCATATCACATGGTAAATCATGGCAGCTTCACCTGCCCACCCACTCATCTTGAGCCTATGGTCCTTCACTGAGTTGAGGGACAATACTGTTAGTACTGCCATGGTCTAAACAAACCACACAAGTCAGCTTTTGGAAATATACTGGCAATGAGCTTGCACTAAGAATTCTAGACTTGTGGTTCACAATGAACAAGATAAATGCATATCCATATGCTACTTGCAAGTACATTGCTGCTCTGTTTACCTTTTAAGCAATGTGATGAACAGAACTATATCATGCAATGATTATGTGATGAAATATGGTAGTCAGCCAGGATCTCACTTCAGCAAAGTGATCCTTTTTATACATCCTTAATTGATTCACTATCCCACTTATGGGATAGTTTTAAGAGTCACTTAACACACATTTTTAAAGAATCTATCATATGCCAGGCACTATGCTATGTACTTCAGATAAAAGGAAAGGCAAAAGACAGTCCCTGTTCTCAAATCACTTACAATCTAACAGAGGAGATAATACAAACAAGCTCTATACAGGATAAACTGAAGACAATGGACAGAAGAAAAGCATTAGTTCTAAGGGGGCGGTTAAAAAGGTTTCTTGTAGAGGTTGGGATTTTAGCTGGGATTTGAAGGTGTGAGGTCAAGCAAGGTAGGATCTTTTGCTGTTTTGGTTTTAGTATAATCAAGAAGTATAAAGTCTCTATTTGATTGTGATTAAAGAAGATCTTCCCCACCCATTGATGGGTCTACTCATTGAGGGAAGCTTGATTAGGGGAGTTGTTTTGTTAGGAGGGTCCCAAGTACCTCTTGTTTTTTGTATTGAGGAGCTAGGTCAGAGGGTCATGCCCTCTGGGTCTGAAAAGTGTGTAAATACTGTGAAGGTGAGGTTTTACTTTGGGGGCTTAGTTTTTAGAAGAAGGTTTGCATGCCAAGTGAGACTCTGGGAAGCTTCTAAGGAGCAACCTGGCTTTGAAAATCCAGATGTTGGTGCTTCCTTCTTTGAAAAGGATGCATATATCTTAATGGTTTGGAAGTACTGCCTATGGATTTTAGATTTCTCTGAAATTTTGATTTTGATTTTCTCTGATAACTGTGCTTGATTAAAGTGATTGTTAACCGCTCAAAAGTTGCCATTCCTTTTAGAGTACATCAAAGAACCTGTGGTAGCGGGCTCCCCTGTGTATGTTGGGGTGCTTGAAGGAAGCCTGAGAAGCCAGAGATAAGAAGAGAGAATTCTAGGCATGGGGGGACATCCAGGGAAAATGCCTGGAGTGTGAAGATGGCATGTCTTGTGTGAGGAAGAACAGAAAGGCCAGTGCCACTGGTTTGCAGAATGCGTGGAGGTGACTAACATGAAGCAAGACAGGAAAGAAAGGAGGGGACCAGGTTGCATAGAGCTTTGAATGGCAAGCAGGGGATTTTATACGTGATCCTGGAGATGAATGGAGATGATCATCATTGCATTTTATTGAACAGAGAAGTGACATAGAGCTCTGCTTAAGGAAACTGAGAGGAGGATGAAGTGGAACAGAGAGAGACTTGAGGCAGAGAGATCACCCTCTAATAGTTCAAGCATAAGATAATAAGAATAGAGGAGAGAAGGGATGTATGAAAGATCTGTGAAGGTAAAATTGACAAGACTTGGCAACTGATTGGATGTTGTAGGTTAGAGAGTGAGGACTTGAAAAGTATACCTAGGTAACCAGGCTAGGGGAGTAGAAGGATGGTGGTGCCCCCCATCATAATAGGAAAGTCAGAAAGAAGGGTGGGTTTTGGGGAAAAGATAAATTCAGTTTTGGATGCAAGTTTAAGATTTCTAGGGGAACATCCATTTCAAGATATCCAATAAGCAGTTGGAAATTCATGTCTGGAGGTAAGGAAAGAGGTTAGACATGGATAAGTATATCTGAAAATCACTAACATGGAGACAAATAATTGAATCTGAAAACCGATGATATCATTAAGTAAAATGATATTGAGAAAGAAGAGATGTATCCCCGTTTAGAAATGTAAAGAATGATAGAAGCATATGTAAGAATATTGAGACAAAAAAAAGTCTTGAAAATTGATGAAAAAGATGTAACACGGTCACAATTAAGGCAATAGGAAAGAAACGAGCATTTAATAAGCACCTATAAAGTCCCAGGCACTGTACTGGATGTTTTTACGAATATTATCTTCACAACGACCCTGTGAAGTAGATTCTATTATTATTCCCAATTTATAGCTGATAAAACTGAGGCAGACAGTGGTTAAGTGATTTACCCAGGGTCACATAGCTAGTAAGTGTATGAGGCTGAATATGATTCACATCTACTTGACCCTAGGTCCAATACCATCAAGCTTCCTACAGAAGCAGTAATCTGCAAAGCTCTTTAGGATGAGACCCAAGCCATGCTAATCACTGAGGTCCAAAGCCAGATGCCTGATTGGATGAAGCTCCAATCCACTTGCCACTAATTAATGATTTTTGTTTTTGGTCCTCAGACTTCCCGTAACTAACCTTAGTGTCTGACTGGAAAGGAACCTCTGGAATGAGAAGCAAAGCATCTAAAGATAGAGATAGCTCTAAAAGGGAAATCTTAATATTGTTTATGCATTAACTAGGCTTGAAAATCTGCAAATTCATGGGACAAACTGAGTTTGTATCATCAGGCTATATAATTTCCAAAGGGAGGACCCTTCCTTGTAAAACAGTAATGCCCTCAACAGACTCTTGGCCTATCAATGTTATGACACCAAGAAAAAGCAGTCACTTTCTTCTTTTATATTTTTCACTCTTCAGATCTGTTTATTTGTTGGAGAAGGGAATCTTTCTAATCCTTAACAGAATAGAATTCATTTTTAAAAGTTTTTCTCTCCAGAGCAAAATCTCTCATGCCATTTTGCAGTTTTAAGCTTCCAGCCTTATCTGGTGCTTAAAAATCCTATTCTGCAAGTATTGTCGTTTTAATCTTCTCTTTTCTCCAATATGGAGTAGAAAGTTCTTTTGAAAAAAATGTATTTCTAGAAAATAGCCCAGTTGGAAAGGCTGAAAATCAAGGGTGGGGAGCCTGCAGCCTTGAAGCCACATGTGGCCCCGTAGGTCTTCAAGTGTGATCTTTGATGGAATTCAATTCTGTCAAAGGACTGGACTTGAGGACCTGGAGGGCCACATATGGCTTCAAGGTCTCAGGCTCCCTGCCCCTAGACTTTAGATCAAGAGTAAAGCAAGAAGAACCAGAAGGTAATGGAAACCAAGTTAGACCACTTGGGAGCCCATCTCTGAGCAGGGGTAATTTGTGCTGTTTCTCAAGTTCACTAGAGCAGTTGTTTTAGTATTGTCAAGCAAACTGAAGTAGAGTGACAGTATTAAAGCATCCTGCATATCTACCACAGATTCTCTTTACACTCAGGGGGTGTCATGAATTTTGATGAGCCTTTTGAATACTGAGGTCTCAGAACATCTTCTCTGGGACAAGGAGGACTTTCCAAATGAAGATGGAGATGCCCTTAAGTGTTTTACCAGAGGATGAGGGACTGCAGGATCATGATTTTGTCCTTCCAAGTTAGATCTGTGTCTCAGGATACAGCAGAAACAGAGTCCCAAGCTGGATGAATGGTTACTGGGCTGCTTGGTAGATTCTTTTTCATAGATTGATTGATGATCTGAAATGGAAGAGGCAATCTAGAGTAGTCCCCAAAATTCAAAAAAGAAGAAAGTCAGGATAAGTCATCAAGTAGTAGAACAAAAAATAGGAAACTCAAAGAGATCTGGCTAGGCATTCAGGAAATTGATTGGTGGTGGTGGTGGTGGTGGTGGTAGAAGGTGGTGAGCAAGATGATCCAGAAAGTAGGTCACAATAGATAAACTGAGAATCTTATTTGTAGAATCAGGGTATAAAATTAGATGGGGAGTTCAATCAAAGTGACATGATGCAGAGCAATTTGAACTAGGGGTCATTAGTTCCTTGGTCTAGGGGCTGGATTTGTGGGATGTGGGGGCAGGGAGACAAGCCCAGTAATTTCATTTATTTTTCTCCCAGAGTCTTTTCCTTACCCTCCCTATCCCCATGCAGGTTTGACGCTGGAAAGCTTTTCACTGATTTTCTTCCATAATATCTCAAGTAAGGTTCTCAGAGGAGAAAAGAGTGCTGGATTTTGAGTCCAAGGACCTGGATTCAAATATTGGCTATGCCATTTACTACTTGCAAATCCTTAGACCAATTATTTTACCTATCTAAGCATCAACTTCTTCAGCCATAAAATGAATGAATGGAACAGATTACCTTTAAGTTTCCTTCTAACTTTAAATCTATGATCTTCTAAAAGAAACCCTATCGAAAAAGTTTCAACTACTCACCTAAAGTCTAAGACAAACTCCTTCAGATAACTCTTAAAAGAGAATATGAAAGAATTTTGGAGGAGCAGAATCCAATGGGAGACAGATTGTGGCAGGTTGATGGGAAGGATCTGTTGTGTGGTGCTGGAGGAACACATCTTTGTACACAGTAAAATTCGCAGTGTGCAAGTAATTTTTCTGGTAGACTTAGTCTTTCATAGTAATGCAAGGACCTAAAAATTTCCAATGGACTTTTGAGGCAAAATGCCTTCCACATCCAGAGAAAGAACTATGGAATTGTATCACAGAATGAAGCAGACCATTTTCTTTTGTATTATGTTTTGTTTTATGCTTTCTCCCTTTCATTTTAATTCTTCTATTCAACATGACTAAATTGAAAATGTATTTAATAGGAATGTATGTGTAGAACCTATATAAAATTGCATTCCATCTCGGGGAGAGAGTGTGGAGGGAGGGGAAAAAATTTAAGATATAGGGAAGTGATTGTAGAGAACAAATAAGAGTTGGAACACTAATTCATTGTTGGTGGAGCTGTGAGATCATCCAACCCTTCTGGAGAACGGTTTGGAACTATGCCCAAAGGGCTACAAAAATGTGCATACCTTTTGACCCAGAAATATCGCTACTAGGACTGTATCCCCAAGAGATTATAAAAATGGGAAAGGGTCTCATGTGTACAAAAATATTTATAGCAGCACTCTTTGTGGTAGCCAAAAACTGGAAGTCAAGGGGATGCCCATCAATTGGGGAATGGCTGAATAAATTATGGTATATGAATGTAATGGAGTACTATTGTGCCATAAGAAATGATGAACAAGAAGACTTCAGGGAGGCCTGGAAGGACTTATATGACCTGATGCTGAGTGAAAGGAGCAGAACCAGGAGAACTTTGTGTACAGCAATGACCACAGTGTGTGAGAGTTTTTTCTGGTAGACTTGGAACTTTGTAATAACACAAGAACTTAACTGAGAAAAAAAAATCCTAATGTCGGTCTTCTAAGGCAAAATGCCTTCCACACTCAGAGAAAGAAATATGGAAGTCATTTGCAGAATGTAGCAGATCATGTTTGTGTGTGGGTGGGTTTCAGTGTATTATGTTTTGATTTGTTATATGATTTCTTCCATTTATTTTAGTTTGACTACATAGCATGACTATAGTGAAAATGTGCTCAATAGGAAAGTATATGTAGAACCTATACAAAATTGTATGCTGTCATGGGGAGGGAGGGGGGGTAGTGGGGGAAGGGTGGGGGGGATAAAATCTTAACTTTAAGGAAATGATTGTAAAACATTAAAAAATTAAAATGAAAATGAAAAAAAAATGAAAAAAAAGAAAAAAGAAAAAAAAAGAAAGAAAAGAAAATGCAACAACCAAAATAATTAAACCATAGACTTCTTGGCTATAATGCAATTGATCATCTATGCACTCAGAAGTAGCTGTTCTCCATTAAAGTCAATAGGTAATAATAGTTCACATTTGTATAATGCTTCACATAGGTTGTTTTCTTTTTTTCTAATTAAATTTATTTATTTTCAGTTTTCAACATGCACTTTGACAAAATTTTGAATGTCAAATTTTCTCCCCATCTCCCCCATGCTCCCATTCCAGGACAGAGTGTCTTTTGCTCACCTTTTCTTCCAATCTACTCATCCTTCTGTCACCACCACGCCCATCCCCCGTATCCCTTTCTCTTCTATTTTTCCTGTAGAGCACTATAGATTTCTATACCCCATTGCCTATATATCGTATTTCCTAGTTGCATGCAAAAACAATTTTTAACCTTTGTTTTTAAAGCGTTGAGTTCCACATTTTCTCCCTTCCCCTCTCCCCACACACCCTCATTGAGAAGGCAATCAGTTTGATACAGGTTATACATGTGTAGTCATGCAAAAACCCTTCTATAAAGTCATGTTATGAAAGTCTAATGGTATTTCCCTCTATGCCATCCCACCATCCATTTAATCTATTCTCTCCTTTGACCCATCTTTCTACAAAAGTGTTCACTTCCAATTACCTCTTCCCCCAATCTGCTGTCGCTTCTATTATCTCCTCTCTCTTATCCCCTTTCCCCTGCTTTCGTGTAGGGTAAGATAACCTTCCATACCCAATTGAGTGTGTATGTTATTTCTCCTGAAGCAAAATCCAATGAAAGTAAAGCTCATTTATTCCCTCTCATCTTCCCCCTCTTCCTCTCCATTGTAAAAGCTTTTCCTTGCCTCTTTTATGTCAGATGATTTACTACTTTCTACCTCTCCCTTTCTCTTTCTCTCAGTACATTTCTCTTAATGCTTGATTTTAGATTTTAGATATCATCCTTTCATATTCAGTTTACCCTGTGTCTCTGTCTCTCTGTCCATATATACATACACACATATATATATACATACATAGATGTACATGCACATATACATATACACATGCATACATATGTGTGTTTATATCAAATTTTGCTTCAGTCTGTCATTTTGTCATTCTGCTGATCTAGAATTTGTTTAGAGTAATTTTTATAGGTTTTTTGAGGGATTTGGGGGGAGAGTTCAAGCGGGTCCCTGCTTCTACTCCACCACCTTGACTCCACTCTCCATAGGTTGTTTTTTATGACCCTCTCAATTACTTACTACCTAAGTGAAATATAAATGCTATCCCTGGTTTACAAGTAAGAAAACTGAGACTCTGAGAAGACTAATGTCCATCAATCATTCAACTAATTAGTACCAAGGGCTGAATTTTAACACAGGACTATATTACTCTAGTCCTTTGCTTTATCCACTAGACCGTGTCTTCTCTCACAGGCAGTAGGAAGATGTTTCCTCTCCTCCTATGTGGAGTAAAAAATATTTCAATTATCTCATAAGTTGTCAGATGAGTAGCTGGTCATCCTATGGAGTAATTAAACCCTGAGCTGTGGGCAAGTAAAGGAAAATGTGACTTATCCCACTTCTATCCATTTCTCCTCTCATTGCTCATGAAACAATATTATATCAAAGGTTTTTTGAGAATTGTCTAATAATGTTGGGATGGAGCCATTTAGCTGAAGGGCAAAGGTTTATTTCTCCTATCATTTATATCAGAGGTGTTAAACATGCAAACTGAACCAAATTAAAATGTAGTTGGAAACTATTTAACAAAATAAAAATACAGGAAACACCAATAATATGACATTGTAAAATTAAGCCAATATTCAGTCTCCATATTTTGTTTGGTTTGATGGTTCCAATGTCTATGTGAATTTGACACCACTGGTCTATATCTATAGTATCTTTACTGCTCATAATTCCTAAAATCAGATATTGCAAGAATATATATACATTATACATATACACACAAATATATATATATATATATACATATGTTTGCGTGTACATCATTTTATGTCTGAAAGAAAATATAGCAATACCTTTAAATTCTCTAATAATGCTTGTACTATAGCTTTCATATATGTATGTCAGATATTTTGTTTCTATTTTTTTGAGTTGATTTTTTTTAAATAAAAATTTATTTATTTAACTTTTTACATTCATTTTCACAAAATTTTGGGTTCAAAATTTTCTCCCCTTTTATCCCCTCTCCCCACCCCAATAAACCGAGCATTCTATTTTTCCCTATCACCAATCTGCCATCTCTTCTATCATCCCTCCCTTCTCTTGTCCCCATCTTCTCTTTTGTCCTATAGGGCCAGATGACTTTCTATTCCCCATTAATTGTATGTCTTATTTCCTAGTAGCAAGAACAATACTAAACAGTTGTTTCTAAAACTTTAAGTTCCAAATTCTCCCCATCCCTCCCTCCCCACACATTCCCTTTGGAAAGGCAGGCAATTCAATATAGGCCATATCTCTGTAGTTTTACAAATGACTTCCATAATAGTCGTGTTGTGTAAGACTAACTGTATTTCCCTCCATCCTATCCTGCCCCACATTGTTTCTATTCTGTCTTTTGATCCCTTATGACTTCTCTTTGCTGTTTACTTTTTCATGCTTCTTCTCATTCTTGTGTTTGAAAGTCAAATTTTCTTTTCAGCTGTAGTCTTTTCATCAAGAATGCTTGAAAGTCCTCTGTTTCATTGAAAGACCATATTTTCCCCTGAAGTATTATACTCAGTTTTGCTGGGTAGGTGATTCTTGGTTTGACTCCTAGTTCCTTTGACTTCTGGAATATCCTATTCCACACCCTTCGATCCCTTAATGTAGAAGCTGCTAGATCTTGAGTTATCCTGATTGTATTTCCACAGTACTGGAATTGTTTCTTTCTAGCTGCTTGCAATATTTTCTCCTTGACATGGAAATTCTGGAATTTGGCCACAATGTTCCTAGGAGTTTCTCTTTTTGGATCTCTTTCAGGTGGTGATCGATGGATTCTTTCAATACTTATTTTGCCCTCCGGTTCTAGAACATCAGGGCAGTTTTCCTTGATAATTTCATGGAAGATGATGTCTAGGCTCTTTTTTTTGATCATGGCTTTCAGATAGTCCCATAATTTTTAAATTATCTCTCCTGGATCTATTTTCCAGGTCAGTTGTTTCTCCAATGAGATATTTCACATTCTCTTCCATTTTTTCATTCTTTTGGTTTTGTTTGGTGATTTCTTGGTTTCTCATAAAGCCATTAGCCTCCGTGTGTTCCATTCTAATTTTGAGAGAACTATTTTCTTCAGTGAGCTTTTGAACCTCTTTTTCCATTTGGCTAATTCTGCTTTTGAAAGCATTCTTCTCCTCATTGGCTTTTTGAACCTCTTTTGCCAATTGAGTGAGCCTATTTTTCAAGGTGTTATTTTCTTCAGCATTTTTTTGGGTCTCCTTTACCAACATATTGACCCGTTTTTCATGCTTTTCTTGCATCTCTCTCATTTCTCTTCCCAGTTTTTTCTCCACCTGTCTAACTTGATTTTCAAAATCCTTTTTGAGCTCTTCCAAGGCCTGAGCCCACCGGACATCCCCCTGGGATGTCTGGGATATAGAGGCCCTGCCCTCCACGTCTTTCCCTGATGGTAAGAATATTTCCTTGTCATCAGAATTGAAAGGCGGGAACATTTGCACCCCCTCAAAGAAGCTCTCTATAGTCTTATTTTTCTTCCCTTTTCTGGGCATTTTCCCAGCCAGTTACTTGACTTCTGAGATTCCTCTGCACCCCTGCCTAGATCTGCCCAGCTAGTGCTTGGGTCTGGGATTCAAATGGGCTTTCCGCAGCAGGCGCGGCTGCTATTCAATGTGAGCTTTAATTCTGGTGCTGGGGTGGGGGCAGGGCCTCCTCCCAGGCTCAGCTCCCTCAGGGGCTTTATGCAGAGACCTGAGCTTCTGCCTGCTGCTCGGGGAGTCCTGGGCCACCGCCGCTGCCTCTGCCGCTGCCTCTGCTACTGTCCCTGCCTCTGCCTCTGCTGCTTCCTGCCCATGCCTTTGCCTCCGCTGCTTCCTCCCGAGGGGGCTCGGGTCATGAAGACACCCCACTCCCCTGTCGGCCAGCCCAGAAGTCTCTCTCACTGACCTGTAATGCCTGTGGGTGGAGGGACCTTCGCGGCCGCTGGAGATTCCATTCCTAAAGCCTGCTCGGATCTGCTCCTCTGGGGCCGCAGTCAGGGCAGCTCAGGGGTGGACTCTACTTTCCGGGGCACGACGGGCCCTGGGGATGGCTCTCCAGGGCTCTCTGGAACAGAAATCTTTTCCACTGTGTTTCTGCATGCCTTGCAGTGATCCAGAATTTGTGGGCAGTTCTTCTTACAGGAAATTTATGGGCTGTGGATTCAGAGCTAGCATACGTCAGTCTTTCTACTCCGCCATCTTGGCTCCGCTTGAGTTCTTGTTTCTATTTTTTTAAATGGAGTAATCAAGGCCAAGAAAGAGAATGGCATCACTTTACCCAGGTCTGAAGAACAGATGAGATCAGGAGTAGAGTCTTGGCTCCTGAATTCCCTGATCACAGGAGCTCATATGTTATGACATCTTCCTCTCCGTGTTCATTCCCTTAATGGTGATGCAGTGTAAATCCCGTGGGCTGTCACTGTTTCGTTTCCCCCAAGGGCCTGTGGAATTTAATCAAGAAAATTGAACAACTTGGAGCAATACTAGATCGTATACCAATGTGCTACAGACACACAGGTGAAAGGACCCTGGCTCTGAGAAGGCTTATTTATCCCAGGAAACATATTCACTTCTATATGGGGCACAGAGGTTGTGTATTTTCAGCTTGGAAGGCAAAACCTTGATTGCTTATAAAGCTCCCTTGTTGGTCTTTTTTTTTTTTTGCTGGTAATTGTAACATTCTCCCATTTCATTTTTAAACATGCTCCCTAGCTTCACAAATGATTTCCTCTTCAGTTCTCTTTACCAGAACTTTCAGTGAGATTTACAGTGGACACAACTTGCACCACATAAAAGATTTCTTCTGATGCTGATGTCCACTGTCATGTCACTTTTTACAGGGGGCATTGGCAATCTTCTGTGCTTCATTTTCCCATGTGACAAGGAAGGGGATAGAAAACTACCTTTCCATTTCTCCATAGGTATACATTCTGCTTTTTTTATCCATTACAAGACAATTTCTTAATATCATGTATGATCATATTTTTATGGACTTCAACATTGCTGAACACTGGATTTATACTAATAATGATAGAAAACTCTTATTGCCACCAGCTTCAACAGCCACTCCCACAGAGACCATGGATGCTTTCATTTTATTGTTAAGAGGAAATAGATTTTGTCACACTCCCAAATTCTATTTCCTCTTAAAGATACAGTAATATTATCCATAATCTCCAGGCAATGTGCTTTTGAAGTTAGTGTTACACTTATTACGAAGGATTTTACATTTCTTAATGTTCTACCCTCTATCCTAGCAATAAGTAAGAATGCCAGGATTTGTGTAGCTGAGCACACTGAAACACGTGGATGGCTGGTACTTGCCATAAGCTGTGTGGAGAGATTTTGTGTTGTTATCTGAAGTGTTCAGCATTCAATATCATAAGTCAGGGACCAGCAATATAAATCAACAACTCTTCTAGCAGGACTTGCATACATTATTTTTCTAAGCACAAATAAAAATCATTACTTAATGTGAGATGCATTTTAATGAGGCCTTGGCTCATTATTTGGCCGTAAGTGATTTCAGGTTATTTTCTTTCCAATAGTTTTGTGAGATTTCAAAGATCTTTTCATAGTTTTATCTATGAGTATCTTTAACCATTCCTCCTTCATTTTTAGGTTCCTCACTCCCCAGTTACACATATGCATACCCCAGATTGTCCTAACATTCAAATTCCTTTTACTTCCTCTAAACTCCAGCATTTTATAAACTGATATAGCAACCTAGAAAGATCCCAGAAAGATAAAAAACCACCTTTATCATTTATTAAGCACCTGTTATGTGCAAGACCTTGTGCTACTTTAAATCAGGGATATAAAGGGTTTACAATCCAATTAATGTGGAACATTGTTTTCCTACAGGACATGGGTGAATATCAAGTGTAAGTTCCACCACTACTGTGAGACTCAAATGAGATAATGGATGTAAAACACTTTGCAAACCTTAAAGTGCTACATAAATGCCAGTTAGCATTCTTATTACTCTTATAGCATTAATATTTATCATCAATATTACTCTATAATTAATTATTGATATAATTAGTAATGAATAATATTTTATTATATTAGCCTACTTTTATTACACTTCTAGTCTGGTGATGAATTCATTCCCTGAGCCTTTTACTGCACTTTTGCTGAGCTCAAGTAAAGTTTATAGGACAAATTTAGGACTGCTCTGCTACATTTTTAACAAAATTTATTTTTTGATATTTTTAAATTTAATTTTTAAAAAATCTTATCTATTTATTCTGGATGATGACATGGGGAAAAAAATGTGTGTGTGCAGACATTTTAAAATTCAAACTGCAGCATTAACACTTTTAAAAGTCTTGACAATCAACAAAATAAGAAATCAAATCCTGTTCCATAGCCATTGAAGATTTCTGACGTGTGAATGCTCACACTGAAAACTTAACACGTAGTTCTTGTGAACCAATTAGAACTGGTCCCAGCACAACTCTTTACTTAGCTACCAATTAATGAATAAATATTAGAGGCTTGAGAACTCTTGAGGCTCAGAGAGCTTAACTGACCCATCCTTGGCTAGATCCACAGCTAAGTTATATTTGATTTTTTGTCATACTGACTCCAAGATTAGCACTCCATTCACTATAAAGCACTGCTTCTTACTTTAGTAGGAGAGTATATCATATTTTCAATTAAATATAATATAAAATAGAATATGCCAAAAATATCAGATCTTTGTGAAATAGAATTAGATAAAATTTCCTAAGAGGGGAAAGTCACTTTCAAGTGGGGGAAATCAGGAAAGATTTATGAAGCTTGTTAGCATTTGACATGAGTTTTAAAGGACTAGTAGGACTTCAATAGAAATTGAAGGAGGGAGGGAAGATTTAGTGAGGACATTCCAGAAACAAGGGAGAGCATAGCCAAAGCCCTAGAGGCTCAGGAAAAGTGAGTATCATAGTTTAGCAGGAGTAACACATATGGAATACAAGGAGGTGTTTTCTGCACTGACTGGAAAAGTAGCTGGGAGTCTGAATATTGAAATCCCTAAATAATAGAACACAAATAGAAATATATCAATCTCTCCCACATTGTGAGCCTTGAGCCTAGAATTCCCAGTGCATGCACATTGGCATGTATATAATACATTGCTGCTCTGTTTACCTTTCAAGTAGATGAACAGAATTATACCATACAATGATTATGAGGTGAAAGATTATAAACCAATTTTGGACAAAAAAAACCAGGGTGTGATAATTATGCAGTAAAAATATGGTATTTATCTGTAATGCTTTGTTCTGTGCCTTTTCATGATTATATTTTGAATAAATAAATCAGTCCAACTTTCTGATGTATTGGCAACTCTAAATACATCAATTTTTTTTGTTTGTTTCCTAATGCGAAGAAAAGTCTGATATGCTGTTTCCATTTGACTTAGAAACTACAGTAGCTTACAGGGTCCTATCTTACTCTCTTTGATAGAAAACATGACTCAGAACTGTGTTCTCAAACAGGAGTACATTTAGCCTTTTATGAGGGCTGTTCTCCACAGTGAGCACCATTTATAAGAACCTGACTGTCAGTTCATTGGATTAAACATTCTCAAGAACTATAAAGATCATTGAGTCCAGCAGCTCTCAAAATTTTTGGTCTTAAGACCCTTTATACTTTAAAAAATTATCAAGGACTCCCCAAGGGTTTTTGTTACATCTATTGATATTTACATATTAGAAATTAAATTTACACATTAGAAATTAAAATGTTTTAGTATTATTATTGAAAATGTTTTTGATCTTGTGGAGTCTGAAAGGGTCTCCCATCATACCTTGATCTAAACCTAAATCTAAATGAACCACTGATCTAAAGCAAGGGTTCTTGAACTTTTTGTATCATAGAGCATTTTTAAAATTCTTTAACACATTTATTTAAAGTTTTGAGTTCCATAATCTATCCCTCCTCCCTTCCTGAGACAGTACACAATCAGATATAGGTTATACATGTACAACTAGGAAAAACATTTTCATTTTAGTCATTTAATACAAGAAGACTAAAATAAAAGAAAAACTGAAAGTGAAAAATAACATGCTTCATTTGGTATTCAAACAATATCACTTCTTCCTCTGAAGGCATATGGTATGCTTTATCATTAGTCCTTTGGAATTGTCTTGTATCATTGTGTTGCTGAGAATAGCTAAGTCATTCACAGTTCTTCATCGAACAATTTTCTGTTACTGTGTACAGTATTCTCCTGGATCTTCTCATTTCACTATGTATCACTTCAGTTAGTCTTTCCAGGTTTTTTCTGAAATCATCTGTCTTATAATTTCTTATAGTATAATAGTGTTATATCACAGCCATATACCACAGCTTGTTTAGATATTCCCCAATTGATGGGAAGTCTTTTGATTTCCAAGTCTTTCCCACCATGAAAAGAGTTGCTACAAATACTTTTGTGCAAATAGATCCTTTTCTCTTTTTTGAGAAGTCTTTGAGATACAGACTTAGCAGTGGTATTGCTGGATCAAAGGGAATGCACAGCTTTAT
Organism: Bettongia penicillata ogilbyi; assembly: GCA_023548195.1. Lineage (NCBI taxonomy): Eukaryota > Metazoa > Chordata > Mammalia > Diprotodontia > Potoroidae > Bettongia > Bettongia penicillata. The sequence goes on along the minus strand of JAJHZJ010000298.1, from coordinate 1,262,016 downwards.
AGCTTTTTGGGTATAGTTCCAATCTGCTCTACATAATGCTTAGATCAATTCACAACTCCAACAAGAGTGTATTAGTATCCCAGTTTTTCCTCCATACCCTCCAATATCCAACATTTTCTCTTTTTTATCATATTAGTTAATCTGATTATCAGAGGTACTTGTTGCAAAATCTCCCACCCCACCCCTGTTTTCTGTTTTCCATGTTTTGTTCCATTGGCCTTTTCTGTGCAAAAACTTGAAAAAAATTTTATATAATCAAACTTACTTATTTTATATTTTGTAATGCTCTCTATATCTTCTTTGGTTCAAAATTCTTCCCGTAATCCATAGATCTGACAAACTATTCCATGTTTCCCAAATTTGCTTATGGTATCATCCTTTATGTATAAATCATACCTATTTTGACCTTATCTTGGTACATGGTATGAGATATTTGTCTATACTTAGTTTCTGCCATATTGTTCCCTAGTTTTCCTAGCAGTTTTGGTCAAATAATGAGTTTTTGTTTCAAAAGTTTGGATCTTTGGGTTTACAATGTGCCAGGTCACTGTGGTCATTTACTATAATATAATTTGTACCTATTCTATTCCACTGATTCTCCTTTCTATTTCTTAGCCACTACAAGATTATTTTGATAATTACTGCTTTATTACATACTTTGAGATTTATAATACAGTTTGAAATCTGATATGGAGAGACCACCTTTGTTCATATTTTTATTTCACTGATTCTTTGATATCTTTGAGCTTTTCTTCTTCCAGTTGATTTTTTTTATTGCTTTCTAGCTCAATAAAATATTTTTTGATAGTTTGGTATGACACTGAATAAGGAGGTTAATTTAGGTAGAATTGTCATTTACGTTATATTGGCTCAGCCTCCCCATGAGCAACTAATGTTTTTCTAGTTGTTTAGATCTGACTTTTTTTGTGTAAAAAGTGTTTTATAGTTGTATTCATATAATTCCTGGGTTTGGTTTGGCAGGTAGACTCCCAAGTATTTTATACTGTTTGCAGTTATTTTAAATAGAATTTCTCTTTCTATGTCTTGCTGCTGGACTTTGTGGGTAATATATAGAAATGCTAATGACTTATGTGGGTTTATTTTGCATCCTGCAACTTTGCTAAAGTTGTTAATAATTTTGAGTAGTCTTTTAGTTGATTTTCTAGGACTTTTTAAATATAACATCATATCATGTGCCAAAAGTGATAGCTTTGTCTCTTCTTTGCTTATTCTAATTGCTTTAGTTTCTTTTTATTTCCTTATTGATGTAGCTAACTTTTCTAGTACAATAATAATAATAGAGTTAATGATGGGGATGCTTTCTTCACCAGTGATTGTACTGGGAAGGTTTCTAACTTATCCTCATCATAGGTAATATTTGCTGATGGTTTTATATAAATATTTCTTATTAATTTAAGCTCCATTTATTCCTTTGTTTTCTAGTGCTTTTAATAGCTGAATTTTATCACAGGCTTTTTCTGCATCTGTTAAGATAATCCTATAATTTTAATTGGTTATATTATTATTATGGTCAACTATGCTGATAGTTTTTCTATTATTGAACCAGTCCTGCATTCCTGGTATAAATTCCATCTGGTCATAGTATATAATCTTTGTGACATATTGCTGTATAATCTCTTTGTTAGTATTTTATTTAAGATTTTTGCATCAATATTCATTAGGGAAATTGGTCTATAATTTTCTTTCTCTGTTTTGGCTCTTCCTGGTTTACGTATCAGTGCAATATTTGTCATAAAAGGAATTTCCTAGGACTCTTCTTTGCTTATTCTTTCCAAATGTTTTATATAATATTGAGATTAGTTATTCTTTAAATGTTTGGTAGAATTTACTTGTGAATTCATCTGGTACTGAGAATTCTTTCTTAGGAAGTTCATTTATGAGTTGTTCAATTTCTTTTTCTAAGATTGAGTTATTCAAGTATTTTATTTCTTTTTCTATTAATCTACATAATTAACATTTTTGTAGATATTAATTGATTTAGTTTTGATTGTCAAATTTATGGAGATATAATTGGGCAAAATAGCTCCTAACATTGTCTTAATTTCCTCTTCATTTGGTGGTGAATTCACCCTTTTCATTTTTGGTACTAGTAATTTGTGTTTTTCCTTTTCTAAAAGTCAGTTTATATCTACTCTTTCTATCTATATATACTTCTTCTAATTGCTCTTATAGCAATAAAGTTCTTAAGACTTATAACTCTCATCTTGTCATATAGAAATATAAATAGTTTAACCTTATTGAATTGCCTATGTTTTCTCTCTCTGTATTTTTTAACCTTTTTATATTTCCCTTGAGTGTTGTATTTGGAGATCATTTTTTTTTATTCGACTCTGATCTTTTAATTAGGAATGCTTGAAAGTCCTCTATTTCATTAAATATTCATTTCCTCCCAAAAGATTAAATTTAACTTTGCTTAGTAGGTAATTCTTGTTTTAATCCTAACTTTGCCTTCTGGTTTATCATATTCCAGGCCCTCTGTTTTTTTTTTATGTGGAAGATGCCAAATTCTGTGTAAATCCTGTTGCTCCATATATTTGAATTGGTTTTTTGGCTGCTTGTAGCACTTTTTCCTTAATCCATGAACTCTGAAAGTTGGCTATGACGTTGCTGGGAGTTTTCATTTTAGGATCTCTTGTAAACAGTGATGGATGGATTCCTTCAATTTTCATTTTGCCCCCTGGTTCTAACATATTGGGGCATTTTTATTTAATAATTTTTTAAAGATGTTGTCCAGGCTTTTTAAAAAATACATCATGGCTTTCAAGTAGTCCCATAAATTTCACTTTTTTTAACTTTTTTTTTTTATCATGTCTTGATGTCTCATAGAGTCATTAGCTTCCACTGGTTCAGATTTAATTCTTAGGGAATAATATTTTTTAGTGAGTTTTTGTACTTCCTTCTCCATTTGTCCAATTCTAATTTTTTAGGAAGCTATTTTCCTTGGTAACTTTTTATTTATCTTTTCCCATGCTTTTTACTCTTTTTTCATGATTCTCTTGTATTACTCTCATTTCTTTATCCATTTTTTCTTCTACTTTTCTAATTTGCTTTTTAAAATCCTTGTTAAGTTTTCCAAAAATTCTTTTTGGGCCTGAGACCAAATTACATTTTTTTTAGACTTCATCTGTAGCCATTTTGACACTATCCTTTTCCTCTAAGTTAATGCCTTGATCTACCCTTTTTGTATTTTGTTTTGTTGTTTGGTTATTTTTTCTGCCTTTTTGTGACTTGGTGTTTTTATGCGAGAGTTGGGCTCTGGTTCTGCACTGGCCCAGACTTTTTGTGCTGGGACTCAGGGTCTTACTGATAGCTTTCACTGGAATTCAGGGCCTAGCAGTTTCCTTTCACTGGAGGGTGGCCTTCTGATATGGCTTTTTTAGAAGGGTGGGACCTCCCTGTTGGCCTCTCCTGGGTATGGGAGTTAACTGATGAGTGGAGTTTTGTTACTGGTTTTCTATGGTAACAGAGTCTTTCTGGCACTAGAGGAGGGATCTTGCTACTGGTCCTGATGCTAAGTTGCTATGGAAACAAAAATCTCTCTGCTGGCAGTCCCTAGGGTCAGGGTCTATCTGTTGTCCAGTCCTGGGGTGAGGCTTCACTTACTGGTGGTCAGCATTGGAGTTATGGTCTTTCTAGTAGCTTGTTATGGGAATGGGGTTACTGGGGTGAGGACTTGCTACCCTATACAGACTGCTCATTTGTCTAGGGGGCTGCTGCTTTGCAGGAGGAAGGGGCCTCCCTGGTGCATTGCTCTAAGTTTGTAGCCTAGCCTCACACCCCCATTGTGAGGCTGGCTTCTGCTGCTTCTCTTGGACCTCACTCCTCTCACCACAGTGAGACAAATCTCTTCTGCCAAGCTTCTTCCCTGCTCCTAGATCAATTCTGAGGCAGTTTTTTAGTTGTTTACAGGGGAATTTTGGAGGGCTTCAGAGGGTTTCTTTCTCATTCTATCATCTTGGTTGTCATTGATCATTTTGACAATTTGATAAAGTCTATAGACTCCTCCAAATAATGCCTTTCAATGTATAAAATAAAATATACAAGATTATAAAGAAAATATTATGTAGAAATATAGTTTTAAAAACATAAATCTTTAAAAACCAAATTCACAGATCCAGACTACACACCCCATATTTACTCAAAACCCCTTCATTTTACAGTTAAAAAAATGAGACTCAGAGAGATATGATGTGAAAAACCCACAAATCTACAAAGTAATATAATTATAATCAAATTCATATCTTCCAATTTCAAACCCAATGCCTTTTCTACCATTCAATTCAGTTAAACAATAGCAAAACAGATTAATAGAGGGTAATCCTCCAATTGCAGCTGCTAACAATCACAAATGTCAACCTCCCTCTTTCTTTCTATCACCACCCTAGGAGTTTCATCTAACCTGGAAACACAAGAAAAGCATATGTCTCTTTGGTGCTAGTCCCTAGAGCCCTGATCAAACAGTGACATACAAACTCTTCAGATTAGGGGAGTTCAGACATTACAAGGGAAAGGAATCTTCAAGATACAAGTTCCTGCAAACAAAAAATTTTTAAAAAGCTGTAACCATGGAATCCCACAGAATTTCTGCTCTGCAATGACATCCTTAAAAGGAGTAAAGAGAATAGGGGAGGATTTGATTACCAGCACTGCAAAAGTCCACAATATTATTAGCTATAGCCCTAGGCCAACTATTTTCATTGGGGATGAGAGGGAGTCAATGATGAGAAGTGATGTTCCAGTTAGCTAATTTGTGATACTACCTCCAGAGTTACCCTGCCCCTGAAATCTTACTTCCCTGAGCTATTCAAAATTTGCCAACTCAGTCCTAGCAAACTGATTATATACTGCCGTGACATTCGTCTTTTGACATCTCAGAGTGTCTTCCCCTTGACAGCAGCAAGAAACTATAGACTGGAAGAAACCACTAATTGTACAACTGAGAAGAATGTCCGTGATAAGCAGCTATTGAATAGGTTATCTCTTTCCACAGTGGGGTTGTCTCTTTCCACAGTAGGGCCCTAGAAAGTAGGGGGGTACTAATGGCCCACTATCCCAAAAAGTCTCTTTGATTCTTTTTTGTCTCTCATTTTTTTTCCCCAAGTAAACTTTCTTAGGAAAGATGCTTTTCTCTGCTGTCCTTTGCTAAGATCTTTAAAGCAATTATCTGGTCTTCTGCACAGTCTAGCCTATGATGACCGAATTGATAGGAAGTTACTACTGGTAATTGGTAGAAAATGTTGACTATTTGGTTTCCATTGCATTCTGTAGGGGCAGAGCCCTTTGTAGTCATGTACTACATCATCTACATATGATACCTCTTTGTCAGAGAATGGGGTTATAGGCAATGGGAGTGTGGGATGTAACCACAGGTGGAAAGGAGAGACCTCATCTCTGCAGAATGAATATGAAGGCCAAGCAAGTTATTACAGTAATCTACCTGCAGGGCAATTGACAAGTTCTGAAATATAGTAATCTCCACAGATTTTTGTAGTTCTGCAAATTATTTTCTTCTTGGTTCTCTAATCCCCCTCTTTTTCAATCTTTACCTCTTACTACTATGAGGTAAATCAGCACGATATTACATCTAACTTGTATTATAATGAAAGTGCTAAGATCCCTACCATATGCATTTTTCTATGATATTCTTCTCCAACCATAATAAAATTCTGCAAGTCTTGAGGGAATTTTTCCTTTCTTTTATTCTTATTTGAATAAATCTCTTCTGTGCTTTTGAAATTTCATGTTCTATTATACTTTTCTCCTAGAAGACTCATTAATTTTTATTATATCTTCATTAGTTCTAATGGCAAAAATACAGATATCATATTAGCTAGAAAATAGTGATGTATGGAGAAACCCCACTATTATAGCACTAGTATTGGGCAAGTATATTAGGCTTTTGTTAAATGCTTGAGCCATAATGCATCCTAACCTATGAAATAATGAACTATGTGAAAATTGAGTTCTGCTATATTTGGTTTTTCCAATTACCTATTTCCAGATTCAACAAAACTATTTCTTCAGATTACAGGCAAGAAAGAAATTAGGTATGAAACATTAACATGTAAAATAATGTTACTAACCAGCATCAACATCAACTAGAATTAATTTACAATTGAACATTATACTTCACAACTCCTAAGAACTAAAAGAAAGGGAGATTTCCCACAGAGCCAGATAAAATGAGGACTTGGTTCTTACTCTTTTTGTTTTTGTAGAGAAGACAATAATATTAAATGTCAATTTCTTTGCTCTCCTAAGTAGAAACAGACCCACTCCAGTGTGTGTGTGTGTGTTTGTGTGTGTGAGCGAATGTGTACATGAATATGTATTTTATCTTGTTTATGCTCACATGTATATTTTATATATGTTTATATACATTTTATTTTGCTGTTCACTTGTTTCTGTCATATCATGTCTTTGAAACCCAATTTTGGAGATTGTTTTAGCAAAGATAACAAAGTTTTTTTCCATTATCTTCTCCAGCTCATTTTTCAAATGAGGAAACTGAGGCAAACAGGGTTAAGCGACTTGTTAATGGACACAAAGCTGGTAAGGGTTTGAGGGCAAATTTGAACTAATGAAGAAGTCTTTCTGATTTCAAGCCTAGTGCTCTATCCACTAACTGTCCACATATATTTTATACAAATATGTATATACATATATCAAATACATGTACACATATCTTATACATGTATACATATATGTGTACATACACAGTATATAATGTGTTTTTTATTAGTAAGGCAGAAAATCATATTATATTGTACCTAATTCTTTTCTCTAGGGAAGGAAGAGCAGGCAGTTAATAGTAGATGAAGGCCCATCTTCTGAGGGTTTATACTGCATCAGGTGGTCAGTTAGTCAATAAATATTTGCCAAACACCATGAGTCGTGCATGATGCTCAGCAAAGGGGACACTAAAAGAGGTCAAACACAGTTCCTGATCTCAAGGAGCTCACAGGCCAATGGGGGAGACAACAAGCAAACACACACACACAGACACATGCACACACACATAAGTATATAAACAAGCTATATATAGATAAATAAGAAGTCAGAGAAAGAGTGCACTCATATTAAGAATGCTTTTCCTGAAGGTTTTTTTTAGAAGATATGATCATATCTAGGACTTAAAGGAAGCCATGGAAGATAAAAGGTGAAGATGAAGAGGGAGAACATTGCAAGCATGGGAGGCAGCTAGAGAAAAGGCCTGGAACCGAGAGATGGAACATATTGTCATGGAACACTCAGGAGATCAAAGTCACTGGATGGAAGAATATGTGGAGGGGAAAAAAAGGCAAAAGAAAACTGAGAAGGGAGGAGGAAGCTTTGAATGCCAAGAAAAGGATTTTGGTTTTGAACCTGAAGGTAACAGGGAACCACTAGAAAGTGACAAATGTCTCAATAGCCACATTTACACCAAATTTTCTCTACTAATTTAAGTTGTTTCTCAAAACAGGAAATTAAAAAATAATGAAAAAATCACTCCACTTAACAACATCACAATGAACCACATTTTGTGTCATATTTCTCATTGGCAAAACGGTGTCTTACTCACAGTGGGGCTGCAAAGAATAAAAAAAGAACCACATTTTGTGTCATATTTCGCATTGACAAAATGGTGCCTTACAGTGGGACTGCAAGGAATAAAAAAGATCACTGATAAGGAAAAGGACAGTGAAATGTAATGTGATAGAAATGCAAGGGGTTTGTTGATGGCAGCTTGGGTTAATGATAGCTCATTCCCACTCACACCTAGCTCAGTTACTCAGCTCCTAGCACAAAGGTTTGTACATATCAGACACAATAAATGTTTGTTGGTCTGAATTGAGTTAATCCTTAAAACAGCAAATAGAACATTTCAACCGGACAGTCAATAAATTTTTTAGATTATTTCTATCTACTAAACATTGTCAGTAAGAACTGTGAATATAAGAAAAGACAGAAGCTGCCCCTGCCTTCAAAGAGCTTACTTTCTAATGGGGAGATGACATATATGTATGTGTGTGTGTGTTTGTGTGTGTGTATATATACAAATATATATATATAAACAGGCACAGCAGAGAAGATAAAGACTAGTCTTAGAAGAGAAGACATTGGTAGCTGTGGAGGAATATGAAAGGCCTTTAGCTCAATGGGACATTTGAAGGAAGTCAGTGTCTCTAAGAGTCTAAGATTAGGATTCCAGGTAGTTCAAAATAGAAAAGAGATGAGGCATAGAAGGTCCTATGTGAGGGACAGGTAGACCAGGATGTCTGAACTTCAGAGTATTTGAAAGGGAGTAATATGTAAGATGATCAGAAAGACAGGAAGTGGTCAGATTACAGAGAGTTTGAGATAGGAGTAATAATGCATAATATAATCTAATCATAATGCATATATATATAAGATATAAAATAATACATAATATAGTCTAATTTATTCATATATTATGAATAATGCATAATCTAATTTATTCATATATTATTTGCGCTATAGTACGATAATATTACATATATATAATATCTAGCATTTGTATAGTGCCCACCATGTGCCAAGTACTGTGCTTTGCAAATATTATTTCCTTTGATCTTCACAACAACCTTGGGAGGCAGGTGGCCAATTTTTTTCCCCAATTTCACAACTGAGTAAACTGAGAGTATTAGAGGTCATGCGACTTTCCCAGAGTCACACAGCTAGTAAGTGTCTGAGGTTGAATTTGAACTCAAATCTTCCTGATTCCAGGTGCAAAAATGCATGTGTGTATGTATGTATGTATAGGTAATATATACACATTATATATACCTAAATACATACATATATGAATACAAATTTATATATGCACACATGCACATGTGAATACATATGTGCATATTCATGCATGCATTGTGTACATAAAGGTAAGTATTCACAAATGGCTCATACATGTATATAATGCATGTATTTATACTGATTAGTATAAATAATGAATCACCTGAAGTGATCACATCTATTCAAATATACACTATTTGAAATTATAATCATGTAAAGTGTGATAATTGATTCCAGACCAATAGAAATATGCAATGTGAATTTGAATAATGAGGCCACTTGAGGAGATTCATTATTCGTACTAAACAGGACCTAGTTGTATGTTCACATACTAACAGATGAGCTCTATAAGTCATCCATTTAACTCTATTTCATAGTCTGGACAACAGCAATTCTGCATCCAGTTGTTTGTGGGGGGTTTTTTTCTGACAGGTAGTTAGGTCAAGTTCTTTTGAGTGGTTATGGATCTCATCCAAGGAGCTCTCCATTCATTGTTTCAGGACTTGATTCAATCAACACAGTCATCCCCATATAGGAGCATCATGAGGGCCTCATGGACTTTGTGCTTGATCTCCTCCGGTTTAAGTGTAATTAGGAATATTTAACAAAATAAATAAAATGCATAAGGACATATATAATGTTAATATATAGTTTTCCAACTCAATATACCCCTTCAGAGATCCTTATGTATGGCTTAGTAACCCCTATTTCTGTTTGAGATTGGCCTATAGCACAGACTTCCTCTGTTTACACTTGACTTTGCCTAGGTGCTTTCCCTATATCCTCTCTAAGCACATTGCGGGTTGTAATATGAAAATCCAAACATAGCTATCACCACAGTTCTTAATGACAAAATTAATTTGTTAATAAAAAAAAAAGCTTTGTGATTCTCTTTGGTTTATTTTTTGTTTTTTTTTCTGGTTTTACTCTTAAATACCCTCAGAACTACTCTCCTTTGTTGGGTCATCATTGAGCTTTCCTGTTGTTTCTATCAGTTGCATTTGTTGATTCTTCTTGTAAACTTTTACTGGGACAATGAAGATATAAACTTGAAAAACATCGTACCATCCCTACTTTCAACGAGCTTATAATTTAATGGGAGAAAATGTCACGTACAATGGTGAAGGCAATACATATAGGGTGATGGGGAGAAAGGAAAAATCCAAATGAAGTACTCTACAAAAATGTGATAGAGAGAACATTTTCAACTAAATGTATTAGTTCCACCTCCTTATGAAGGAGTCATCATCTTGAAAGAAGACAAGCATTTGGATGAACAGAGATGAGGTAATCATACAAGCCTTCCTCCCTTAATCCACAGAGTCATGTGAAAACATGATGACTATGAGGATTGACCAGTGGCCCAGTGTGTCTGGAATACATAGCATGAGGGGCAGTGAATGAGAAATAAAATTCAAAAGGTTTATTGAAATAAAACGCCACAAATGCCAGGATACAGAATTTGTACTTTTTAAATTAAACTGTGAGCTCCTTGAGGACAGGAATTGATTTTTGTCTTTCTTTGTATCCCCACTGCTGAGCATGGTACCTGGAGCAAATTAGTAGGTACTTCATAAATTCTTGTTAATTTGTAAGGGTAATAGGGGCCATTGAAAGATTTTGAGAAGGGCAGTAGTATAGTCAGACTTGTGTTAGAGGAAGATTAGTTTGGAAGGTGTGTGAAGAATGGATTTGAGAAGAAAGAGACTAAAAGCAGAAGACCAGTTAGGAGGTTATTTTATCAGTTGCTGTATGGTTAGAATCACCAAAGACCTGAAAAGGAATATCACACAAAGCATTGTGGGGAGGTTCATTGTGAATATAAGTAGGATGCAATGTCTAACCAATAAGAAACTCTAAAGAGCAGGAGGAAAAGATGTCATCAGTGAAGTATATGATAGGAAAAGAAGATAGATAGCCATATGTTGAGGACAAGAGATGACAAATGGACAACTGGTCCACTGGTATCCCTGTGATTGATAAAGCATTTTTAAGTATTTACTATGTTCTGGTTTCTACTAAGCACCAGGAATGAAAATATAAGCACAAAAATATAACGGCAGACGACAACACATTAAATAGAACCAAAAGGACAGTGGGGGAGGGAAACGTGCTTCATGGATGCAAGGTATAAAAATCCTTTGATTCATGGGAAGAGCCACATCAGAAGTGAGCATGGCTGGGTTAGGCACATCCTCAAATGCAGGTTCTAAGGAGGAATTCAAAGATGAAAGTATCTCAAGCTTGAGAAGGTAGTTGGGGTAGAGAAGAGTCAGGAGGAGAGCTAGATCTGAAGTTACAACAAGAAAAGAGAGATCAGCCTACAGCAGTTTTGGTGTACCCTTTATGGGAACTAATGGGAAGACATATCTGGGCGTCTTAAGCTTAGATAGGATGTAATTTGCATCATTAGAGGAAACATCCAAAATGGTAAGATCACAGATCCAGTAGAGCACTGGAGTACAGTGGTCATGCAAGAGGTCTGAACTTGAGTGATGGATATATGAAAGGAAGTGAAGGAGACAGAATTGGAGGCAAAGAATGTTGACAAGACCTGGCAATTGTGGTAATGAGTGGTTGAGGGTGAGAGAGATGAAGGATTCAAAGATGACTCCTAGGTTCCAGTCCTGGGTAACTGGGAGATTGGTGGCACCATCAACAGAATTAGGGAAGTTGAGAGGAAAGGAAGATTTGGATAATTGTGATGAATTCACAGGATGAAGCTATTGAACATGACGGACTACTGGCAAAAGTGTAAGGTGGTCTTTGCTCCTCTTCCACATTGTTGATTAGAATCTCTTCTTCTAAGCTGGTCTATCTTCTTCTTTTTAGGATCAATAGTAGAATTGGAAGGGACTTCAGAAAGATTTATTTTATAGTTGAAGGAAATGAAGCCAAGAGAGGTAAGGTGATTTACCCTCACAAGTAGTATATGTCTGAAGAGGTATTTGAACCCAGGTCTCCCCTACTCTAAGCCCAATGCTACATCGACTTAGTCATTTTCCCTTAACTCCTTCAACTCCTGCAGATTGAAAAATCAAGACTTAAAGAAACTATACAATTTGGACAGAATGACAAAATGTATTTTTATTTTATTTTGACAGGAACCCCTGCCTCAGTTCCCCTCAGTCATTCTTTCCAGGAAAGGCACTGACCCAAGAGGCTGACCCTCATTCTCAGTTCCTCTAAAGGACATTCTTCCTTAGAAAAGTTCGTTTCAACCAGTGTCCTTGGAGAATTTCAGCAATATCAATTTGGCTTAGGTTTCTGAGAACCTTAATTATTTTTTATGAACCATTAAAACATTTTACATGTTTCTAGACATTTCCTTAAGATTTACCACTGCTGCATTGAAATTCTGTCCTTTTCATTATTGCCCTGAGGCCCTGCACGTAAGTCTGAGGCTCTTATTTCTGCTGCTTTGGTTCCATTTCTTCCTAACACCTTTCAAAGAGCAGCCTGTCTGAAGTTATTAATATTTGCAGCTATTTGCATGATTATGAACTGACTCCAAGGAGAGGTTATAGATTTTCAGAAATGTGCAGGAAGTGGGGGTTTTATTTTCGTAATTCCTTCTTGCTAATTGGCAAATGAACTCCCGGGGTTTATCACCTTGTAAGGACAGTTTGAAATTTGGGTTGAAGGCATGTTACTGCTTCTTGATTTCTGAGTCATAGCATTTTCTCTGCATATATTTCTAAAACGATTTTTTAAAAAAGAGGTTCAGCTGCTGAATCTTTAATATATGGGAGTCACTCTTCTAAGAAATTCTTTCAGTCAATGTTAGAAGATAGAAGCCAATATATTTAAGAACTCTGGGAATTTCAGAAAGTAATTTCCATGGATTTGAGAAGCTATTCCATGGTGGAAGAGAGAGAACTAAGCTCAGAATAAAGAAGATCTACATTCAAGTTACACTACTGATACATACCAACTGTGTGACCCTGGGGAAGTATCTTAACCTCTCAAAACCCTAGGGAATTTTCCAAGTCTATGAGTTACATTGGTGTTGGAAGGTTCCTCACTGAGGGTATCATGACATGGTAGAAAGAGCTTTGGGCTTGGATTTTAGAAGAACTGAATTCCAAGCCTATCTCTAATATTTACTGGCTGTGTAACTATGAACAGGTCATTTAAATCCTCTGAGTTGTAGTGGCTTCATCTGAAACAGAGATAGAAATGACTGCAGTATTAAACTTAAATAGTTGTGATATTAAAATAAGACGTTTGTTTGGTGATCCCCTCTAGTGACTCCCCAATTTGTACTCCCAGGTTGGATCCACTACGGGACAATTTGTGTACATCTCAGATATTTACTATGTGTTCAGCCTTGGAGAAGTCACTTAAACTCTCTCTGGGTCAAAGTTTTCTTATCAGTAAAATGAAGGGAGTGATAATAATGTTAATACTATATATAATATTAATAACAATATCTTGGCTTCTAGGCAAGATTTCATATCTTATACCCATAAACTCAATAGGATGCCCAATCTAGGTCAAGATACAATTACCTCTGATAGCATCAGAAAGAACCTAGATCATTATATGCACAGGTTGCATTAACACAAATGTCACGTGCACTGTGTTATTATGTAATTATGAATGTATTTACATTCTATCCAACCTTGCCATGTTCATCTTTTAATTTCCTCTCTTAGGAACTTCTTAAGCAGTGCAGGTTGAATGTGTGTGTTTGCTCTTTAGTGGGGGCGTATTTCACTTCACTTCAGTCTCTGTGGAGACTCTGGCTGTGCTTGGTGCAACCCTCCTGTTCTTTCTGTAGTCCCTTGTTGAAAAGCCAGAGAGTAGACCAATGGACTTGGTTTTCAATATAAAGTTTATTTCATATTTATATAAGTCTATATTTCATATATGTGTATGTATGTATGTTTGTGCATGTGTGTGTGTATATAAATATATATATATATTTGGAGAGTTTTCTCACTTCTTTTGGCTCATGGTATCTGCTTAGGAGACTAAGGAAAATGAAAGCATGGTAAACCATTCCCCCCACCCCAAAACACATACCCACACACAAACACACAGAGAGTAACTCTATACCTGCTGACACAAAGCTCTCAAATTGTAGAATGTTGTGATTTTTGTTAAAAGATGCAGGAAAACAAAGCAGAAAATCTTTGATGAATGGCCATTAGTTACAAAGATATATGTATTTCCTCCCCTACTCCTCCTCTTTCTCTTTCTTTTTTCTCCTTAAAATGAAATGAATCAAAAAGCATTTATTAAGCACTATGAGCCAGGCATTGTGCTAAAGATTAGAGATATAAATAATTATGTATCATATATATTTTATATATATACAGACATATTTTTACATATATATGTATGTATTACACAAACATATAATATACACACATAGGTCTGAAACAGTCTCTGCTCTGAAGCTCTGCTCCAAGATCTTTCCACTTCCTTATAACTCAAAGAAAAATACTTTGGGAGCCAAAAGACCTGAGTAGAGTGGATAGAAAGTTAATCTTAAGAATATAAGAGCTCTGATTGTGTCTCAGATGCTTACTGTGTAACCCTGGGCAAGTCACTTAACTTCCCTGTGCCTCTGTTTCCTCATCTGTAAAATGGAGATAATGGAACCTAGCTCAGTTTTCTCAAATGAGATAACATGTAAAGATATTTTCAGAAATTCAAGAGATATATAAACACTGACTATTGGAGAATCTACTACCTGGAAAACTAGGTAGTTTAGATTTCTCTTTTATCTTGTGGTTTTCTGGTACCCTTGAAAATGTCTTGGCTCTCTGTAAATAGAAAATTTCCAAATTCCAAGCCCTACTGATTTTGTTCCCTCAAAAGTAGAGTGGAAAGGAGGGGAGTGCCCCCTGTCCCATAGTTTGATTCAGCCACTAACAGATTAGTCACGTAGTATAAGTGTGTATGTGTGTGTGTGTATACACACACATACATATACATATATACATATATAATCAGATAATATATAAATATATGTGTGCATATATACACATACACACATACATATATATGTATGTATATATGTGTATACATACACACACATATATAGTCAGATTAGCTTTAACAAAGAAAGATATACTTCAAAGGTATAATCACAAATATACAATTTATTCCCCCAAAATATGAGAGGCATAACCTCCCATATCACCCTACTCCACTCAATGTTCACCACTTTAGTCTCCTGGGAGGGGAAGAGCTCTAGGTTCAGAATTTAGATAGCTTCCTATATCGTCCAATCTTGGGTCTAAGTCCAAAGCTTCCTTTGGGCTCAAGCCCTGGCTTTTCCTGGCCTTCTCGCCAGACACACTCCTCTGGAGTACTGCTCCAAAGTCTCCATGACTTGAAATGTTGGTTAGATGAGGCATCACTGCCAGCAACTGAACCTGAGAAGGATAAATGAAACAAAGTAGAAATAAACACCACTGGGATCCATTTCTCAGAACCCCAGTAAAGGAAGGAGAGCAGAGTAAGGGAAGTCTCTCCGTTCACTGATGAATAATTCCTATCATTCATCCTATCTGCTCTGGATGAACTAGGATCTTCACCCTCTGGACACAGCAGAAGGAAAGAACATTGATCTAGCAAGGGTAGAAGAACAGAGCCGCCTCTCACCTCCCTGTGTGAAAGTTGCCGCTTGTTCACAGTCAATTGAAGGAGGCTACACCCAACCATATGGTAGGGGATAAAGAGAATCTCCATTTTAGAAGATCGAGTCATGCTCCAAAGACTGTTACACTAGCAATTGTTATTTGGGGCTGGATAGAATATTAACAATAGTGCATTTAATTTATGCTATATATAGTATTTATATTTAAGTGTCTATGATACAAATTAGCAAACATTTTATTAAGCTTCTACTGGTGCCAGGAATTGGGGATATAAAGAAAATATAAAACAGTACTTGCCTAGAAAGACCTCACGTTTTGTCAGGAAGACAGTTCGTTCATAGATTTTTTTTAAACGTTTATTGTTGGTGTTGTCATTGAATCTTTTCAGTTGTGTCTGACTCTTTATGATCACATTTGGTCTTTTCTTGGCCAAGATACTGGAGTGGTTCACCATTTTTTTCTCCAGCTCATTTCATAGATTAGGAAAATAGGACTTAGTGACTTGCCCAGGGTCCAGTAGCTAGTAAGTGTCTGAGGCAGGATTTAAACTGAGAAAGAATCTTTCTGACTCCAGGCCTGGTGCTCTATCCACTGAGACATCTGGCTGCCCAGTTTTATGCTTTGTTTTTTTCAAATAAAGTCTTTGATTTTTTTTTTTTTAGGCAGTCAGGTTAAGTGATTTGCCCAGGGTCACACAACTAGTAAGGGTCTGAGGTCTGTTTTGAATTCCGGTCCTCTTGACTCTGTGGCCAGCACTTGCTCTCTCTCCACCTAGCTTCCTCCCCACCCCCTTTTAAATACACACATACTTACATATATACAATATATATATACAATATATATATAATATATATATATATATATATATATATATATATATATATATATATGTATCCACAGCATTCAAAGCTTCTCCATTTGTTGTAACTGATGGTTCCATGTATGGATGGTGTGGCGGTAGCTGATGGAGCACCTGTGGTTTTTTGGTGTTAATTATTAGACCAAAACTAGCACAGGCAGCAGGGAACTGATCCATACTTTGTTGCAGCTCAGCTTCAGAGGCTGCACTGAGTGCACAATCATCTGCAAACAGAAAATTGTGCAACAACTCTCCCTCCACTTTGGTCTTGGCTTGTAGCCTTTTCAAATTGAAGAACTTACCATCAGTACAGTAGTTGACCTTGATGCCATGTTCATCCTCATTGAAAGCATTTGTCAACATAACTGAAAACATCATGCTAAAAAGCATGGGAGCAAGCACACAGCCCTGTTTCACTCCACTGCTGACTGGGAAGGCACAAGAGCATTGTCCATTATCCAGAACCTGGGCAAACATGCCATCATGAAATTGACATACAATATTGATGAACTTCTCCGGGTAACCAAATTTTGACGTAATTTTCCATAAGCCCTCATGACTAACAGTGTCAAAGTCCTTGGTCAGATCCACAAACATTGTGTACATACCTCTGTTCTGCTCCTGGCATTTCTGCTGGAGTTGTCAGGCAGCAAACACCCTATCGACTGTTCCTTGGCCCTTTTTGAAGCCACACTGGCTCTCAGGTATATGCCCATCCTCCAGGTGAAGGTTCAGCCTGTTAAGTAGGACTCTAGCAAGAATTTTGCCAGCAATGACTAAGAGAGAGATCCCCCTGTGATTGTCGCAGGACAATCTATTCCCTTTACCCTTATAGAGATGGACAGTGGAGGCACCCTTGAACTCCTGGAGGATAACCTCCTCTTGCCCTATAACCTGGAAAATTTCAGTCAGATTTTGTATGAGCAATGGTAAGTTCACTTACCTTGGTAGTGTACTTTCCAGGGATGTACGCATTGACAATGAGGTTGATGCACGCATTGCCAGAGCTAGCTCAGTGTTTGGGAGGCTCAGAAGAAAGGTTTGGGAGAGAAGAGGTATTAGACTGACTACCAAACTGAAGGTCAACAGAGCTGTTGTGTTGACCTCATAGTTATATGCTTGTCTACCAGTGCCATGCCAGGAAACTGAATCACTTCTATCTGAACTGTCTTAGGAAGATTCTGAGGATCACCTGGCATGCTAAGGTACCAGACACTGAAGTCCTTGCTTGAGCTGAACTGCCAAGTATTCAAACTATGCTTCAAAGAGCGTAACTTCGATGGGCAGGCCACATTGTTTGAATGCAAAGTGTACGCTTGCCAAAAAGATTATTTTATGGAGAACTTTCATGAGGCAGGCAATCACATGGTGGCCAGAAGAAACAATACAAGGACACTCTCAAGGTTTCTCTCAAGAACTTAGGATTTGACTGTGCAACGTGGGAGACACTGGCACAGGACCGCTCAGCATGGCATGCTCACATAGGAAAAGGTGCTGTGCTCTTTGAGCAAAGCAGAATTGAGACAACCCAAAGTAAATGCATGATTTGCAAATTTTGGATATCCACCCCAAATATTCACATGGACTGTCTGTGCCCAAACTGTGGTAGAGCATTTCGGGCTCGTATTGGTCTGATCAGCCACAGTCGGACACACTGAAATTTCCCTTTACAATGGTGATGCCATTTTGGTCCTCTTCGAAGATGAAGGACAACAATCAACCAACCAACCAATCATATATATGTAGTATATATTTGGTTTTAGTGTTCAAAATTTGAGTAAAATTGTTAAGAAGTATCGTTGTTGGACTTGATTAGGTATACAAAATATATGTAAATAGGTCTGTGATTGACCAATTGAGTTCCTTCCAACAAAGTACAATCTATCCATGCCTGCCCATTCTGTGGGGCTCTCTTCATGCTCTCCCCCAATTGCACATCAGCACAGTATAGTGGAACATTTTAACCATCCACCTGTCATCCTTTACTCTCACCACTTGACTGGTCAATCCTCTTTATCATACGGTTTATTGATGATATTGATAACATTGCCTTTTTAAAGAATTCTTAATTGGTCATTTGTACTGTTGGTTATATGTTGCAATCTGCCAACACTCACCACCATGGGCTGTTCACAGTACCTCTATATGATGCAAATATGCAGTTAGGAAATATTCTGGGAGAGTTCCTTTATAAACTGAGTAGAACTGAGGGAAAATTTCTTATACTAAGTGGAATCATAGATAAGGGGTTGAAATTTTCCATGTCTTCAGTAGGGGCCCCATCCCTGCCCCCATCACTTAACTCTTAAGTACCAGAACCTCTGGATAGTTCATCTGCTCTCAGTTATCTGTGTCTGTGAGACAGAGGCTTTCCCAGAGCTGGGCACCATGACAGAGAAATGTTGGTGGCTTTGAGGTATTGGATTTTGCTGCTACTGCTGCTGTTATTTTTTTAAGATTACCCTCATGCTGCCACCACTGTGATATAGTTTATGTTTTTCAGGCCATCCAGCAGTAGAAATGCATTTTCAAACCATCTCTGTATTTTCCAGTAATATGTACATGATATGCAGGCCCATGATGCCAGTACACGGCTGCTCCCATTGTGAGAGGAAGACATGCTGGGCATTCTGATGTGGTCAGACCATGAGCAAAGAAAAGAGAAGAAGGGATAGAGAGCTGGTCAGCTAGGGTAGGCAAATGCAAAAGGTTCTAATGAATGCAAGAGCAGGGGAAACAAGTGCCCAGGGCCTCCTTGGGCAATGCCATGGGAACCAAGAGTCTGCTGCCTGTTCCCTGTCTGCCAAAGAGCAGAAGCCTTGGGGGACTAAACTGAATTTTTGTACCTTTTCAACAGTGGGAGATGAGCCTTTGTATTCTGCTTAATGGAAAAACAAATCACCCAGTCACAGTTGTAGCTCTGAAGCCAAGGTGAAAATCGAGTTTTTGTTATCAATTCTATTTTCTATCCTCCTAAAACTTTCCCACTCACAAAATGCCTCCCTACTGATCTGAAATAGCATACACCCACTATCAATCTATAGTAATCAAGTAACTTCTGGTGAGTGGGAGATGGGCCTGGGGACCCCTTGATAGACAGACCCAAGTTAGGAGAGGATTGTTCTGTTTTTTTTTTTTCTTGTGTCCTACTCTTTGGGACCCTATTTGGGGTTTTCTTAGCAAAGATGCTGGAGTGATTTTCTTTTCCTTCTCCAACTCATCTTACAGATGAGGAAACTGAGGAAAAAAGGAATAAGTGACTTTCCCAGGATCACACAGATAATAAGTATCTAAGGCCAGAATTGAAATCAGATCCTCCTGATTCCAAGTATGGTGCTCTATCCACAGGATCATCTAACTGCCCCCAAGAAAGTATATCCTTGAGGTATAGGAGAGAGGTGTTTTACTTCAATTCTTGCTAGAGTTTTGAAATACATAATCTCTTGTAAAAGCTAATGGATATTTGTTGTTCTTTCTAAATTGGAATTCCAGTCACTAATAGCTAATAGTGGGGTGTGGGGGAACCACATCACAATGGGGATTCAAGGCTGATATCAATTAGGAAGAGAACCCCAACACCTCAGGGGTATCCCTAAAACCCCGAGTGAACAATGTAACCCTCTGTGTTTTTGAGAATGAGGACAGAGTACTTGCTAGATTAACACACCATCCCTGACAGAATTAATGGAAATCTCTAAATTCTTTTTTTCAGGAACGAATTTTCTTTAGTTATTACCTACTAAAAATTCCAGATCGCTATATTAAGAGATCTTCAAAGATCTTTCTGTCATCATTTCCAATTTTGCTGATATTTTCTGAAGCAAGTAGTTTATGCTGAGGTGACACAGTGAATAGTGGTGGGCCTGGAATCAGAAGACAGCAGTTCAAATCCAGCCTCGGATACTTACTAGCTGTGTAACCATCACTTAATCTCTGTCTTCCTCAGTTTCCTTGGCCATAAAATGAGGAAATAGCAGCACTTACCTACCAGAATTGCTGTGAGGATCAAAGGAATTCTACAGTGCTGCTGTATAGTAGGTACTTAATAATTATTTGTTTCCTTCCTTCCTTGCTATTTATTTCTCCCTCTTTCTCTTCTCTCCCTCCCTCCCTCCTTCCTTCCTTCCTTTTTTCTTCCTTCCTCCCTTTCTTCTTTTCTTTCTTCCTTCCTTCCTTTATTTTTTTGCAAGAATGCCTGCTGACATTTTCTTGAGCATCCACCTCAACTACATTGTTTGACTTGAAAGATATCAGGGTTCTTGACCTTTCTATATGACATTTACAGCTTTGCACATAAAAATCTTCTCACTGTTAGCTGCAAGGCCACAGATACCAGGTGGATTCTCTAAGGTCAAGGAGTTGTTCAGAACTCTGTCAAGAATTACAGTTTCTAATGTTATGACTATTCTTCAATAGAGAGTAGCTTTGCCATACTTCAAGAAAATAAAAGTATTGCCATGTTTCGAAAACGGCAGGATGAAGCCAGCTAGTTTTGGAGTTAAGAGACTTGAGTTAAAAGCCTAGCTCCTTGTTACCTCTTTGACCAAGCTCTAAATATACAAACAAATGTAAAATAGCAAAAATCCCTGAGATTCGTCTTGTAATGTTACTGCAAGGTTAATGGTGGGGGGTGGGGGATGGGGAAGAGTTAAAGATCTTTGCTGCCCATCAATAGGCCTCAATACCTTTTGTTAATTTTTGTTGAGGTACTAGGTCAGAGGGTTCTGCCCTCTGGCTCTGAAAAATGTATAAATACTCTGAGGTGAAGT
Organism: Bettongia penicillata ogilbyi; assembly: GCA_023548195.1. Lineage (NCBI taxonomy): Eukaryota > Metazoa > Chordata > Mammalia > Diprotodontia > Potoroidae > Bettongia > Bettongia penicillata. The sequence continues at coordinate 1,240,960 of JAJHZJ010000298.1, read as the reverse complement.
TTTACTTTGGTGCTTCCTCATTATGTATGGTCAGATAGTGGGCTCTTTCTGTTGATCTGTGAGATATGCATTACTTATGGTCAGACAGCTGGAAGCCATGTCTGTTGGTTTTTATTTCTCTGTATATTCTCTGAAGTTCAGAGTGCTGCTTTTTTCCCCTGAACTAAATGAGTACTATATGTGCTTGATTAAAGTAGATTGTTGACCCCTCAAAAGCTGCTTTCCTTTTAGAAAAGTAGATTTAAGAACTTGTATAGTAGGCCTTTCTGTGTATGTCCAGGTTCTTGCTATTACACATCTTGAAACATCAGCTATAGGCAGCTTGTGGAACACTAAAAGAGTGATGCCTTTGGAGTAAGAGGACCTAGGTAGGAAGCCCTGCTCTACTTACTTACCCCATGGGCATCAGGGAAGCCATTTTAAAATCTGGAAACCCAAGGGTATTGAATTCATGGCCTCTGAGTTTTCATCTAGCTTTAATTCCATGATCCTCTGACATCTCCAAGATGGAGCCATTCCCAGGTGGATGTTTAGTAAATGTTAGTTCATGGTAATGTTAGTAAGGCTGAGTCATATCTCTTGCTTGGTAAAGTCATCATAAAATGACCTGTTTCTATTTTTGGTCCCTATCCACTTAATGGTATAATTTTTTATCACCCATGTCCAATTCAGTTGATGTTGACCAAACTGGCTAATAAACCTTAAATTACCACTTCTGGTTGTTGCTCTTGCCCTTCTCTCCCTTCTGATGATGTGCCTATAAACATGTAGGAACAGACTGGAAAGATTGATTGTACTTTTCCAGTTTCAGGAGTAGCAAGAAAGGCCTGGTTCTATAGCCTGGAAATCATTAGAGAAGGCCTTAGATACAAGTGCAAGATTTGGTTTTGCTATCTCATATTTGGCTTCCTTACCTTCAAAGATGAATCCACATTTCAAAACATAAAGGATGGTAGATCCTGAGCCAAAAGGGGCCTCAAAGGCTATTAGGTCCACTCATCTCAGTTTACAGATGAGGAAACCAAGGCACAAAAAGTCCCCATGCCTTTCCCAAGTTGGGACTGGAATCTAGAATTTCTAACTCTCAGTTCAGAGCTCTGAAGTTTTGCTGCTTTTTTTTATCCATTTTTTTAAAAGGCTTGTCAGGAATATATGGAAAGACATAACAGAGAAGTGCCTTAAGAAAGGAAACTGACCAAAAGATGAGGCAAAAAAAGAGAGAGGAACAATGAGTGAGAGGCAAAAAGAAGGAAAACTTGGCAAAATAAGAAAGGGGGAGAGTGAGAAAGACAGAGAGAGGAGCAGAAGGTGTTAGGGAGTTTCCTTGCCCAACCCATAGAGTCACTAAGTCTAGACTCCAGATGTGATACACAGACTCAGTGAGTCCAACACTGGACTCTGTAAATATCTTAGCCAGATGTCATGGGACTGAGCTGCAAATACTTGTACAGTGTGACAGGCTTGGCTGTTTCTTTTGAGTGTTTTGCTCTTTAAAGTATGACTGGTCACTCAGCTGGCAGCAAAGCCTGAAGAGGAAAAGCCCCAAGCTTAAAACTGTAAGCTTTTGGCTGGTGCCCAGAAAGACAAGGTGGGGTGCTGGTACTCCAGGCTGTCTCCAGGGGGAGGTCATCTGGGTCCAGAAGAATAGCCCTGTTTACCTTTCTAACTGGGTTGAATCTGGCCCAGGGAGACTGGCAGGCTTGATGAAAGACACTTAAATAAATAAGCCTGTAAAGGACGCCAGAAGGGTAAAAACCAGCATCCTAAAGGATATACAAGATATCACTCTTGATAATGTCTCTATCTGGAAAGCATAGTTACTTCCCTATATGCAAAGAGGAATACATACACACATTTATGAGAATATAGATTATATGTAAATAACATGTAACAATGGTAACAAGTGGGGCAAATGTTAAAAGTAGATTCAAGCAGCTGCTTTATTTAACTTATCTTCTCTCCTTAGGATCTATTCAAATTCATATATATCCTTAAAAAGCATAAGTGACCAGAGATTCTGTGTTGGAACATCCAAAAGGGAATTACATTTGTCTGAATCATACTAATGAATTCTGATCTAGAACACATTGGCAATATCATCAAATAGTTTGAGTAACAATCCTAAACAAAAAGCAAAACAAGCAAACAATAGCTAGATTACACTGTGTGTAAGTGAGGGAATGTACACACAGAATCATCCCTACGCAAACTTGTGTCCAGAAAAGTTTTTTTTTTTTTTTTTATGGCTTCTTACCTCCCAATTCAGTCATTTTTTTGTTCTCCTAGTACACTCCGCCTTTCTCTAACTGCATTTGACTCTTTTAGCTCATTTCTAAAATGTTTTCTGATGATGTTAGAGTAAAACATCTTCTAGAGTTATCTATATTTTGAAAACTTGGGGGGAAAACAGTCTTAAGATGCTCAGGAAGAAAGCCCAAATTTCAGAAATTCAGGGAACATACCAGATCTGACCTGAGCACATGTACAATTCTAGAATTGTAGACAGGTTTTATTTAGCGAATCCATCTCAAACTTTCCCTCTCAAACTTTCCTTGGAATTTCCAACTAACCAGTCAATCCAGCTAGCCTCAAAACATCATTCATGAAATAGGTTTGTTTTTTCCCCCATTCTTTTCTGTTCTTCCACAAAATAAAATTCTTGTTTTAAACTGTTTTTCAGATTTGAGAATTGTTTTCTGAGTTTGTGTGAGTGTGTGTGTGTCTCTGTGTGTGTCTGTGTGTGTATGTGTGAGACAGAAAGAGGGAGACAGAGAGGTGGGGGAGAGAATGTGTGAGTGTAGACTCATACTAAAATGGACATTTAGACAGAAATCTACTTTTTTTCTCTATAAAACTTATTGAAATATTCAAATGTGACCAAGTGGGCAGAAAGGTAAAGAAGGCTTCTGCAACTTCACTGAATTTGTCTGAAAGAGAAAACAGCAGGAGTCTTTACAGCTTGTTTTCCTGGCATTTGCACTGAGAAGTCATCGTTTGGAGAGCCTATTAACTTTCCCAGATAGCATCCCTTCCCTATTCACTGAGCACTAGATTCTCTCAAACCTTTTCTTTAGAATTCAAAATTTTGCCTTCTTGAGACATTTAGTTTTAGAGTTATAGAATGAGAGAATTTTGCATGTTTTTTTTAAGATAATTTCTCTGCTTCCTATGGCTCCAGGCTTTCTTCAAGCCCTGTTTCTCAACACATAGCTCTCCTTACTTCATTTACATGGACTGCATGCTTCCACACAATGACTGTTTTAGATTCACATCCTCTGATTTGGGGCTAATCCTTCAGGGTCATTGGGAAGATGTGCCCATGATTAAGCAGCCATTCCTTCTAAAGTTGGAAATGTTTCTTCTACTCTCTTCCCAACATTCCACTCAAGGTGCATTAGCCCATACTCTATAAGTTTTCCTTCCAAAAATCCCCATATAACCAAGTACTGTAATAAGAAGTGGAGGAAGGGAGATGGAGGGACATGTATAGCGAATGAGAAGAAGTATGTGGGGCTGGCAAAAAAAAAAATTTCTGTATTATTGGTTATAATATATATTCACTACATATTGTATACATTCAACATATTTTATATAATCCTATTAATCTGGTAAGATACTAAACCTGTAAGTAAGGCCCTTAGTCCAGATTGGGACAAGAACTTGTTACTTTTTCAGTCTTCCCTGTTTTTGGACCAGTAGCCTTCATTATAGCAGCCAGCTTCACTCCTCCCAATGCCTTTTCTAAGTGTTTCCAGAAACTCATTATATTCTTATCTCTGAAAAGCCCCACCCACTTTAGTATTCTTTATAACTTGTGAGATTCAGAAGATAGTGGGAGATAAAATCTCTCATCTTGGGATCCAAAGTGTCAAGAACACTGGAAAATTCCCTAGACTACTTCTAGCGAGAATCCTACATCATAACCTGGTAACATTTCATGTAACTTGTTGAAAACTCTCCTTTGGTGAAGAAAGTTTGATATGACCTCTGAATCAGCCTCTTTCTCTTGGTCCCCACCCCCTTGCTATAATTCTAGTTTCTTCTAAGATTTCCCTCTGACCTTGGCAGAATCTGTTTTTGTGTGCAATATTATGTATAGAATCAGAGAATTTGACTGACTCATTTCAGAGTTGAAGGAACTGAAGCCACACAAGTAGCAGGAGAGTTGGGTCTAGACTCTAGTCAGGGGTGGAGAATTTGTGGTCCTGGGGCTAAGGCTTGAGGCTGCAGATTCCCCACCCATGTGGGAATAGTCTATATTCCTAGTTCTTTCCAGTATACTAGAATGCTGCTTATAAATATGTTAATCTTATCAATACATAAATAAGTTGACACTGAAGATCAAATGCTGGTGAAATATGATTTTCTTATTGTCTCAATGATCCTACTGCTTATTGTAAAAGCTTATTTTTAGTAATACTTTATTTTTCCCAATTACATGTAAAGACAATTTTAATATTCATTTAAAAAAATTCAGTTCTACATTTTCTCCTTCCCTCCTTCATCTCTCCTCTCCCTAAGACAGTAAGTAATTTCATATGTTATATATGTGCAATCATGTAAAGCATATTTCCATATTAGTCATGTTGTGAAAGAAAAAAGATCAAAAGAAAAAATACATACAAAATAAAACGAATGAAAAATAGCGTGCTTTGATCGGCATTCAGACTCCATAAGTTCTTCCTCTGGATGTGGATGGTTTTTTTTTCAACATGAACCTTTAGAATTATCTTGGATAATAGCTAAATCATTCACAGCTGATCATCATACAATATTACTGTTACTGGTTCTGGTCACTTCACTTTGCATCACTTTATGTAAGTCTTTCCAGGTTTTTCTGAAATCTGCCTGTTTGTCATTTCTTATAGCATAATAGTATTCTATTACTATCATATTACAAGTAGTTTAGTCATTCCCCAATTGATAGGCATCCCCTCAATTTCCTATCTGTCATCATAAAAAGAGCTGCTAAAAATATTTTTGTACAAATAAGTCCTTTCCTCTTGCCCATTGTTTTTAAATGCCAATATTCTCCCACAGAATACATGGCAATGAATTATAGAATTCCATCTTGCAATAAACCAAAATAGCAGGAGATCCATAAGTCAACAGAGAGTTCCATGGTTGATGTCATGCATATGAGAAGTTGAATGGCAAAGCTCATATAGAATTGGTATGAATAGAAAGGAGAGGGACCAGTAATACATTGAAAGGGAGAGATAACAGATGGACATCCCAATGGCTGCACTGGTTTCTTTGAAATTTTAAAAGAACCATAGAAATGACTCTAGAGCCATAGATGGATCCTTTAAGGAGGACTTATAAAAGCCTTGGACCAGGTTTACACAGGGTAAGAATTTGTGAATGGCTTACAATCATCATTTATGTGGGGTGGACCCATGTGGGGGAGGCCACTGCCTCCATCCAAGTAAGTACCGGAGGAGACAAGATAGTCAGATATCTATGATACAACATTTTAAATAAAACACAAAAAATAAATTCTTATAGGTTCCCTCATAACTTTGTGAGACATCTGTCCCTTTTCTTTGGCAGATCTATTCAGTTTTTCAATATACATGCCTGAAATAATAGAAATGATTATTTTAAGCTTTTCCTACAAATTGGCATCTCAGGGATTTTTTTTCCTGAATATGCTGGACTATCCTCCCACTTTCTTGGAGGGTAAAGTCTACACATTTCAGATATCTGGAGTTCCTGGAGATAAATTTTCCCAAGACAGCCTTTAAGTCCCTGAGGCAAATTCATGAGGCATTGCTTCTGGCAGCCTTAGGGTAAGTTTCACTCAGGTACCGGGTCACTGTTGCTGGTACTAACTCATTTCCCTTGACTTCATTGTGTGAAGAAACTGTGAAATATCAGTCTGTGCTTTGAATTTTCTAAGCTCTCCTTTGTTACTAGTAATATCAAAATAAAAATGCACTTGAGGGATGTAAACACCTTGACTATCACCAAATTGCTGGCCATTGCAGCTAGAAGTAATACCTCCCATCTGTTACTATCACTAGTGGCTGATCTAAGGATACTAAAAACGGCAGGAAGCTATGTTAGGTATAAATGGATGCAGAACAATGTTCTACAGAACCTTTCTGGTTGAGGGATGGGATTAAGTAGTAATCCCAGTGTACTCTCCCAACATTTCCCTCCAAATAATTTTGAAATGACTCCTCAAGTCAAATTTTGGAGGAACAGAGCCTACAAAAAATCAAAGTGAGATAATTTTCAAGCTGAAGACAACTTAGGGGGTTGGTAAGAGAGGTCTGTGACACTGGAGTGGGAGCTAGCCTAAAGTATAGCAGAAGCATTAGAGGTAGGCTTTGGAGGTTTCTGCAATATCAGCAGTAGCAGCTTCAGGAGCTCTCAGCCCAGAGATGGTAAGGGAGTTGGTAACTAATCAGAAAGAGATTATAGGGGATATTTTGCTGGCACTGAGGGCAGCTGGTGCTGATTGGCAGCTCTAGGGCAAAGAAGAGTCCTTATGGATGGTCACTGGAGAGGAAAGCTAGCACTTGTGGCTTCAGGAGAACAGGTTACAGATCAAGGGCCAAGAGGTGGTTTAGCACTTCTGGGCTGCAGTGGAGCAGGGACCCTTCCTGGGTAAAGACCAGATTGTAGACCAAGAGAGCAGTGACCACACCTCTCCCCAGATCATACCACCTTGGATGGGAAAATGAGCAAATAATAACAACAAAAAAAACTTGACCATTAATTACTATGGTGGCAGGGAAGACTAAGACATGAACTCAGAAGACAACAATGTAAATACAACTACAAGCAAAGCTTCAAAATAAAAGGCTAATGGGACCGAAACCCAACAAGGATTCCTAGGAGAACTGAAAGAAAGGTATAAGAGTGGCAGAGGAAAAATTGGGGAAAGAAATGAAAGTGATTCAAGAAAATTTTAAAAAGAAAATTAAGAGCGTAGTAAAAGAGACAAAAATAGAGAAGAAAATAACACTTTTAAAACTAGAATTGATCTGCTGGCAAAAGAGGCACAAGAATTCACTGAAGGAAATAACTCCTTAAAAAAGCAGAATTGGCCAAATTGAAAAGAGTTGCAAAAGCTCAATGATGAAAATAATTCCTTAAAAATTAGTATTGGGCAAGTGGAAGCTAATGACTCCATGTATCATGAAGAAACAATAAAGCAAATCAAAAGAATGAAAAAAAAATAGAAGAAAATGTGGGAATATTTCATCAGAAAAACAACTGACCTGGAAAATATATCAAGGATAGATAATTTAAGACTTATTAGACTACCTGAAAGTCATGATCAAAAAAATAGCCTAGACATCAAATTTCAAGAAATTATAAAGGAACACTGCCCCAATCTCTTAGATCCAGAGCATAAAATAAAAACTGAATGAATTCACTGACCATCTCCTGAAAGAGATTCCAAAATGAAAACTCCCAGGAATATTATAGCCAAATTCTGCAGTTCCCAGGGAAAGGAGAAAATATTGTAAGCAGCAAGAAAGAAACTATTCAAATATCATGAAATCACAGTCAGGATCATACAAGATTTAGGAGCTTCCATATTAAAAGAGCGGAGTGCTTGGAATATGATAATCCATGAGGTGAATGAGCTAGAATTACAACCAAGAATAACCTACCCAGAAATACCTAGTTGAAAAACCCAGAAAAATCTCAAGGACTTTTGGCATTCAAACAGAAGATTCAAAAGAAGCATAAAAAAGCTAATGTGAATGAGTAATCTTAAGAGGCTCCTTTAAGTTAAGCTGTTTATTTTACTAAATGGAAAGATAGTGAAGTACCAATAATTGGTCCTTAATAGCCTAAGGATAAAAGACTGTAGGAGCAAGCACCCTAGCATACCTAGGCTGGCCTGCTAGCACAGGCCTGCTTGATGTAAGAAAGAAAATTTTAAGAGGCAACAATCTTCTTTAAATACATCTCTAGTTCAGGGAAAAAGTCAGCACCCTAAATATCAGAGAAAATATAAGCAGAGAAATTAGCACAAAAACCAATAGATTCCTCTGACTACCTGAATCAAAGAAATATTGCTATACATTTAACATATATCACTGGATCAAGTCAGCCTTTACATCTGAGAAGTTGGGGGATTCTGAATATATGGCTACTCAGTCTTGACCAAAGAATCACAAGGTCCTTCTCATAAGTGAGCCCCCATAGTAAAATATTAACTCAGAGTATATAAACACCTCTCAGAGCCAGAAGCCTCACAACCCTCTTGACTCAGTGGCTAATCACTTTAGTACCAAAGATGTTGAAGCCTTCCTACAAGCAAGCCTCCCTCTAAGCAGGCTCCTCCTTTGGCAAGTCCCTCCCTGAATGGGCTCCACCTGAGGCTTCTAATGGGCAGAGAAGATCTTATTATCCCATTAATATTACAACAACCAAAAAGAACAAAGGTCTCAGAGAAGCTACTCCTGAGCAATGAAGTGGACCAGTGCTGTTCCTTTTTGGACATTTTTATATGTTGTTTACACCATTAGAATGTGAGCTTATCAAAGGCAGAATCTGTTTTTGCCTTTGTTTATAATCCAGAGCTTAACACTGGACCCAAATGGCTTAAAAGGAAAAAGTGAGGTTGGTGACCTTGCACAGCCCTCCCTCCTTCAAAACAAAGTCAAGTGCAAGTCATGTCATCATTTCTCTGAAGGATGAACACAACAATAACAACAAGAGGAGCTTAGCACAGTGTCTAGTAAATAAGTGCTTAATAAATGCTTATTGATTCACTTAAATGATTAACTGATCAACTACATTCATACTTATATAAATCATGTGTAGGCGAATCAACTAGTAGAGGATATTTAATGAATTAGGTAAATTTTGGCCTCCAAATTTATTGTTTTACCAATACTTTGCTAACATAGTGGTATGATAGAAAATACAATGGCCTTGGTTGCAAATTTGACCTCCAATGCATAATGAAATAGCTATGTGATGATGGCGAAGTCACTGAGTCTTAGTTTCCTAATTATTCATGAATTATAAAATAGGAATAATAATAGCATGTACCTCCAAGTGGTTTTGTGAGGATCAAATGAGAGTCAATGCAAAATATTTTGTAAAGTTTAAAGCACTACAGACATATTAGCTATTATTTTGTACAAGTTCCCTGATCTACAAAAATGGAGGGTGACGGTAGGGTGGGGAGAAGCCAAGGACTATGTGAACTCTAAGATCTCTTCCAGTTTTAGATCTATGACTCTATGATTATTTGCTTAATGACAGATGATATTCGCTGTTGATAGTGTTTCCAATCTTCTTAATTATAACTTTATTGACATTTTAGCTTCTCTCTTTTTTCCTTTTTTTCTTATAGGAAAATGAATGAAAGCCAAGAACTTTACAGCGTCTCCTGCTTCAGAGAATTTACATGTTTCCAGCAGAATAAGCCATGATTTCCTTTAAGAGTGAATGGGTCGTATGAGTCAGGTCTTACGCCTGACTATCTCATTAGATTTTGCAGATGCCACCAGAACAACCTTCTGACCTTGTAAAGCTTCAGATTCCTTGTAAAGGTTCATATTCCAGAATATCCCAATCCCAACCTTATCCTTTCCAGTGCACTTAACTCTTTAGGTAGGACCACTAGACCCTCCCACCCAACTAAAGAGAATCCTCCCTTTATTTTCAGGGAGGGTGAGATCTAATCTTGAAAAGTTCCTTTACCTAGTGCCTCCACATAATTTCTGACAGCCTTGCGTGGCGTATAGATAGGGTGGTGAATTAGGAGTGAAGAAGACCGATATTTAAACTTCATCTCAGGCACTAACTATTTTATCATAGGCAAGTTACTTAACTTCAATTAGCATTAGTTTCCTTATTTGTTCTGATAATAGAAACTTTACCAACTCAAAAAGTGGCATCTAAATATTAGATACTATAATTTTCTTATTTCTAGTCGTATGCTAAAAACCATTACTTACTAGCCATCTTGATATCTGCGTCTCATTGTACCTCTCCATCTCTGTGCCTCAAAGGAGAAATACAACCAGTCAAAGCATCAAGATGCTTTGAAAATATAAAAACTAATGCTTTGAGGATCTACAATGTGAAGATCCTTCAAGTAAAGCTGGGTGGGGGAAGACATTAAAGCTTAAGTGAGGAAGCATTACTTTCCTGATGGCTCTTGCAATCTAGGAGAGGAATAAGAAATAAACACATGTAATTATAATATATGATAATACATCATTAACCCATGAGAGAAATAAAACTAAAGTGCTATCTGCTGTCAGAAAGGGAAAAATTCATTTCAGAAAGCGTGAATCAAGGGAGGCTTCACACGGAGGGTAACATTGGAGCAGGTTTGTAAAGAATGGGTAAATTTAATTGGTGAAGAAATAGAGGAAAGGAATTCCAAACTAGAAATCACAAGCAAAAGTATGAGAATGGGAAAACTTAGGAATCATTTGAGAGTCAGAAGAGATTTTAGTTTTCTTGGAATATGAAGAACATGGTAAAGAATCATAAAAATTAAGGCTGGAAAAGTAGAGTGGTACCAGATTGTGGAAAGCTTTGGTTACTAGAAGTTTGGACTTGTCTTCAACATCATTGTAATAAGGAATTAATGATAACTAGTCTTTAAACTCTTGAGTAAGATATCCCTATCTGAGAATGAAGATGATTATTTTGGCAGCTGGATGAAGGATAGATTGAAAGAATACCATGAAAAAGACAAGACTTAAGAGAAAGTTATGGAACAAGAATAAAAGGAGGAGGAGAGGTACGTGAGTGACATGTAGAGATAGAGTTGAGAGTAATTGATTAAATATGAAAGTTATGGGAATAGGAAAGGTCAGATAAAATGAAATGAATAACATTAGAGTCACATTGCCATTCACCAAATTTACAAATTTATTCCAATTTATTGAATGTGGTAAATTCAGTGAATGGCAGCATCATGCTAATATTAATGTAAGGTTAATGGTGGATGGGGGGAAGAGTTAAAGAGCTTCCCAGTCCATTAATAGCCTCAGATACCTTTTGTTAATTTCTAATGAGGCACTCTATCATGAGGATTGTGGCCTCCAGCTCTGAAAAATGTATATATATTCTGAAGTAAGGCTTTGCTTTGGGGCTTATTTTTTTGGAAGAAGGTTTGTGTGCCAGAGGAGACTCTGGGTAGCCACTAAGGGGCCCCCTGGCTTTGAAAACCCAGATGTTGGTGCTTCTCTCTGTGGTAATGATGTATGTATTTTCTATGGTCAGGCAGTTGGAAGCACTGTCTGTTTGTAATTTGTGCTTGTAATTTCTCTTTGTATTTTTTCTGAAGTTCAGGGTACTGACTTTTCCTCCTGAACTAAGTGAATGATATATGTGCTTGATTGAAGTAGATTGTTGACCACTCAAAAATTGCTTTCCTTTCAGAAAAGCAGATCCTCTTGAGTATGCCAGAATCTTTGCTGTTATCAGAAAAGCAGATCCTCTTGAGTATGCCAGGATCTTTGCTGTTATAGTCACTGAAAGAAATTTTAAAGGGAGAAAAGAGCCAATTTAAAGGGAAAAGATGCCTTCTTGAGTAATTCTCAAACACATTTTATACAGTGACTATTCCAAATTTTCTTTTTTCTCTTTCAATCCCTGTACCATCTCCTTCCCTCTTTGTGTCAGACAAGATTTCACTTTCTACTTAACTAAGAAAATAGGGGATATATATATATATATATATATATATATATATATATATATAATTGACTTTCTTTGTAAATCCTATGTATTTTATTTTATTTACTTAAAAACATTATACTGAGAAGGATTTCATAGACTTCACTGGACTACCAAAACGGTCCATGATACCCAAAAAGATTAAGAACCCCTGATCTAAGATAGAAGTGTTGACCATCTGTTTGAGTGGAGAATATTTACACATAGGAAATGTGTATGAAATCATAGATCCATACCAAAACCAAACAAAAGCCTACATATGCAATATTTGTATTATTGATTTCCAAAATAATGAGAAAACAATTAAAGATACTTCACATTAAAATCATAACACAACATTGGAAATAGCTTTGATAATGGATGAGATAATTCCAAAACTTCCAAACCTCAGGCCTCTCACTATGGATGTCAAATATTATAGAGCAGGAACATGCTAATTAATTAAGACCTTTGGTTGTTAAAAATCAATGATAATAGGGTTAACTAACTGTATGTAAGTTGAAAGAGACAAATAGTCACTTGACCAGTAAGCATTTATTATGTGCTAATCAATGTGCTAAGGGATGAGGAGACAAGAACAGGCAGAAAGAGAGTCCCTGTGCTCAAGGAACTCACAAAAGAATGAATGTGCAGAAAGAAATATGCAATTAGACGTAAAAAATGCAGAAATCTACTCATGATGACCACTATTCACATGGAAGTATCTCTCTTTGGCAAGACCCTCAACCTCCTACTTTTCTCCCTCCTCTCCCCTCTCATATACATACACATTCACACACACACACTCACACACTCACACACACACACAGAAACAGAATGTGGCATTTGAAGCCCAGTCTATGATACATGTGAATTCAGAGGAGTACTAGATCCAGAACCGCCAGGCATTTGAGAACTGCCTTGGGAGAAATGATTGACTTCACTTAATGAATTCCTCCCTTTCTCTTCCAAACATTATGGATCAAAAACTAGAGTGCGTTTGCCAAAGACTCTCCACATACTGTACACCAAGGCCACCAATGAGTTTTGGAAAATTTCACTATTTGAAGTTTGGTTAGAAAAGCCAAGTGCTGATACCGCTTATGAAATTTAATGGAGCCAAGTTTTGTTTTTCTTTCTTCCCTTTTCAAATAAAGCCCCTGCCTGTATTGTTTTTTTTAAGTCTCTGTCAACAGTTCTTACAATATTTAAATTCTGTAAATTATTTCAAAATGTTTTTCTTTAATGCAATATATTTTAGCCCCCTCCCCACAAAAACCATATCCCAAATCTGAATACATAAGCAATCTCTGTGGCGTGTCTTTGGCATCAGATAGAAAATTCCAAAGCACCTAATTTATTTGATTGATTGATTTCTCAATGTTTTTTAAAGGGTACCAAGTCTAACAGCATATAATTTTTTCTCTTACCAAATGGAATATAAATGAATAAAAGATAATTGCATTTTTGTATTCACCCTGTTGTTTTTGTAAATTTCTTTTCTCTAGTTCTGCAGTGAATTTGAAAGTATCTTTGCCTTCTACAAAAGAAGTATGTGTATACATATATATGTATATATGTGTGTATATATGTGCATGTATGTATAACTATATATGTATATATACACACATACATACATGTGTGTGTGTGTATTTCATCCTGCTGCTACTAAAGAAGACCAGTGCGTTCGTGTTCCTCCAGACCTGAGTTCTTACAATGCATCCCCCTCAGCCTTAATGTTGCCAGAATACCAGTGTTAAGCCCGGGATATGTACTTGAGCTCAAGATGGTCTTTAGCTTCAGAGGAGTTTAGAGACTCCTATCCAGTCCTCTTATACTGGAAGACATGCAGTCATCCTTCTTTAAAGGATCCATGCTCCTTGGAAGGATGTTCATTTTTTCCCCTCTTGGGGGGAGGTAGACTTTCCCTGCAGTGAACATAAAATGGAATTTGAGGCACTGGGTGTCAGAGGACTGAAGATGGAATTCTTTCATTAAATCCCTCTTCTTTTAAAGTACATTAGTCACTGGAGTATTTATCCAAGATTAAACTGGCCAGAATGATTACATTCTCTTATCTTGATGATCGCAGTGATCAATTCTATTAAAGAGAATGGAAGAATGACATGGGTTGTGAAAAGAGTCTGAGTTAGAAGAAAACACAAGGCCTGGATGAATAAAGCATCAAAATAGCATTTTATCAACCTCTTTCACCCTCACCACCAGATCAGCACTTGGTCCCTAAATCAATTCAGCTCCAGCTCCTGAACTCTCCTATGATAGTCAATATAGTGTGTTGGAAAATATACTGAATTTGGGGACAGTGAACCTGTGTTCGAATCCCACTTCTGCTATTTTCCACCTACATAAACATAATCTCTGCAGGCATTAGTCTCTTAATCTGTCAAAAGGGGTTGTACGTTAAGAGATTCTTGAAGATTTCTTTAATATCTCAGTTCTGTGGTCGCTTCCCCTTGCAGGTAGGAAGGTTCAGGTAAGATTCAGAGTATTTATTTTCAAAATCAGTAAATTAAGCCAATTTTTTCGGAGGAAGTACAAAACAGCCAAAGAATCAATCTGGTCATCAGTATTTGCCTACTTTTGTATATTTTACAGAGATCTGTACATAGCATTTGTAGATCTGACCAAGGCTTTTGATACAGTCAATCATGGGCTTATAGAAAATTATGTCAAAATTTGGTTGCCCAGAGAAGTTTATTAGTATTATATATCAACCAGGTTCTGGATAATGGATGATGCTGTCATGCTTTCCCAATCACCAATGGGGTGAAACAAGGCTGTGTGTTTGCTCCCATGCTTTTTAGTATGATGTTTTCAGTCATATTGTGAAACACCTTCAAATGAAGATAATCGTGCCCTCAAGTTATTGCACTGATGGTAAATCTCACAAAATCCTTTTACTATCGGCAGTACATAAGAATGACTTGAATGTGCCCCCAAATGACCACACATTGTGACTGTCCTCACGCTGAACAAGTAGTCATTGTCTGTATTTGTTACATAATGCATGTATTGGTAACATTGCTATTTTTGCACATTCAATAAACTCAGAGCATGTCAAAGGCTTTTAAAAATTATTTAATAGTTGAATCACTATCAACTTCATGACTGCCTTCTCATATCTTTCTACATGCATGTATATTCCAAATGAATACATTTGGAAAGAGGTAAGTTGGCCTAGAGACCTTGGTCGTGTACTAGGTGAAATTCTCTTAAGTGAACCTTTCTATTTGTATTTCCTTTTGAATCTAGGCAATTTATTTAACTTTGGAATTTATCAGTTCCTTTATCAGGGCAATGTCAGGAGCAATGAAATCAGACTTCCATTCAGCAAAGTACTACAGTGTGCACAATATTGTGCTAGACACCACGAAGACAAAAATGAAACAAGATGATCCCTAACCTCAAGGAGTTTATGATCTAGTAAGTATAGGACGGGGTAAAAAATAAAATCTCACAAAGAGCTATAATATAGTTTGTAAAAATGTTGAATGCGTAGGAAAGGGTCAGACAAGAGAAGTAGAAAAGATTAAAAGATTTCAAGATGAAGAAAACACTTACAACTGGCAGTGGGAAGGGGAGTAGGGGAGATTTTCCATAGCGAAGCTGTGCCTTGCAGGGGAAAAAATGATTTTAATACTCAGGGACATAAAGAGAGAATATTGCAGGTAAAAAGTGTCCCAAGTCACAAAAATAGATAGGAAAGGAAAAAATACAGTTAGGGAACAGAGAGGTTTTGCTAGAACTCAGAGCACATGAGGAATGTGAAATGCATCCTAGTTTCCTTTTGGTGAAAATATGCTAGTTAGCACACACACAATCTTCAAGAGATCAAAATTCAAATGTTTACCATATCAGCCATGAATTCTTTCCCCTGAGGGGATCATAGACCTAAATGTGGAAGGGATGTCAGAGGCTAAATGCATAATCCTCTTCTTTCACAGATGAAGAAATAAAGGCCCAGGGAGATTAAGTGAGAGGTAGAAGATCACAATCAGGTTTGAAATAAAAAATGGGTTTCCAAATAAATCAATGAAGGATAAATCCCTAATGAGTTACTCAGGGAGGCTGCAAGAAGGGAAAATAGAGAATCCGTCTCCTGATAGAATGACTCCCTGGGTGAACCTCTGCAACCTCTCTGAAACTGACCCATTGGAACTCCCATAAGAGTATCTTGATCTGCAGGTACCTTGAGTCTGTTAGAAGGATGTACACTGACGTAGCAGGCTTGTGCATTCTAAGATGAAATATAGTATAATGGAAAAGATACTCAAAGTCCATCACATCTAATAACTCATTTATCTTCACAGAATCCCTTGTGAGGTGCGTAGGAAAAAAAATACCATCTTCCATTTTACAAATGAAAAGCAAACATACAGAGAGGCTAAGGAATTTGCCTTAGGTTATCTGGAAAACAAAGAAGCAATGGGCACTAGTTTTTCTGGTAGGATTTACTTGATGTTCTTTTATAAATTATCAAATTGGTTATAAATAAATGGCAAAAACAAAAAAAACTAGCTCCAACAACTCTAATACCATGATTTCTAAACTGTGTGTGCAGCACCCCAGGCTGCCACAGCAAACTCATACTGGTACAATATAGTATTTTAAATTTTTAAGGGAAACATGGTGATATTCAACGTCTGTTAAACACTGTGTGACTTCTAGCCCAAGGTAGTTCACAATTTCAACACTGGATCTCTCTACACTCTTTTCAGTGATGTTCTTGACTACTTGCGATATGTTTTTTGTTCACTCATACTTTCAACTATGCCAGTAACTTCCTGAATGTTCTCATTTTCAATATAATTTCTTTGTTAAAGCTAGAATTTTGGTGGTTGCTGTTATGAGAAGCAAGTACCTTGTAAAAATCAATTTTGAACCAGGAAATGAAGGTGGCAATGCCCAATCTAGTTCCAAGATTTTAAAAGTTGTACAAGATCCCACAGGCACACATGGCCCATTAGCAATTAACTGTGGTTATTTTGGAATGAAATAAAAAAAAATTTTTTCCCCTTTCAATTCACATCTTATTTTTTTCAAATAGTTACTAAAGTCATTAGAATATAATACTTATTAGATTGTTTGGCCCTAACTGCTTTGTAAATGGAACCATTGGGTATTTCTTTTGGCCTAGGGATGCCATGAAAAAAATTATTGAAACACTTAGGGAACCATAAACTGAAAAAATTTGGAGACCTCTGGTCTAATACAAATTAGAGCAACATCAACAGAATACATTTGTTTCAGTCCACTATCCCTTGAGTATTCATCATAAGATCAAGCAGTGAGCAGATATGTAAGAAATTTTCTAGCAAAAGCTACTGATGAAGAAGGGAAGATGTTGCTTTAATATGAAGTTCTTATGCTAGTCTCTGGATTGAGGAAGCAAGTCTCCCTCAGTCAGACAACCAAACTTTTGCTATAATACATTAAATCAAGGGTGTGAGGATGGGGGGAGGGGCAAGGGGAGTAGGGGAAGTGGTGAACATATCTGTCTTGTAGTCTAACCTTTATACCTTGGACAACCAACCAACTGCCCCATCTGAGAAGGTCGGACTAGAACACAGAAACCATATTTGGATTTTTGAGGAAAAAAAATGAAAACAATTTAAGACTTACTGTCAAAACTCAGGTGGATCTATGAACTAGATAATTTTTATTTCCCCAACAAAGCAGGTGGCAACCCATATGTGGTCTACCCATCCTGTGTGACTCTTATTAAGACCTTCTAACAAGTTCCCCAATGTTCTGAGGGACATTCTCATTTTCTTTTATCGTCAATTAATTGATCAAATATTTATTAAAAATATACTATGTGCCAAAGGCAATGTAGCATAGTGAATAGAGAACTAGACTTGAAACCAGGAAGACCTTAATTCAAGTCCAGTCTCTGAGATATTTTCACTTGGTGGCCCTGGGAAAGTCATTTAATTTCTCAATGTTCTAGGCAGCTATCTAAGATTGTAAGTTCTAGAGAAAATGCTGACCTGCATTGGTAGAGGGGATTTCCTTACTTAAGAGATTTTTCTACTAATGAAATAACAATACTAATGAAATAACAGAAATAATAATAGTCCCTAACCCAGTATTTATAGATTGGGGTGGGGAGAAATGCCAATAATATGTTGTGTTAGGCATTGTACTAAGCATTAGTAATACAAAAATAAAAAACCAAACAGTCCAAGATCTCAAGGAGCTTCCATTCCTTATGAGGATTCCATATATTGATCTGGAGATATACAAATAAGGCACATATAAAATAACCTTTAAGGAGAAGATACTATTATCTTAAGGAACCAAGAAAGGCCAAGAACAGAGGACAAAGCTTGAATTGGGTCTTAAAGCAAACCAGAATTTTCAAGAGGCAGAGATGAAGAGGGATAAAGGGGGAAAGCAGAAAAAGGGAGTAAAGATGGGAGATAGAAGGTCAAATGAGAGGAAAAATAAATAGAGCTGAATGGCTGAAATCCAGAGAGGATAGAATCAATTAATAAATGGAAAAAAAAATTTACTAAGTATTTTGTATTGTGCTAGGCATGGTGCCAAGGGCTTAAGGTACAGCTATAAATAGAATAATAGAACACAGAGATATCGCCAGCCCCCAAGCAGCTTAAATTCTAGTAGAAGACAACACACCCAATAGAACAATGAGCAAGAAGAGTTGTTTTGTCTAAGAAGTGATAGTGAGTCAAATGATAGGACAATTGTATGACACATCCTTTCCAAGAATGGTGGTGTTGACTGGATTACTTTCCCTAGAACTAGACTAGGGGTGAATGGTGGGGGCATATAAATCCACTGTAATGCATCATGAAGATAGTCAAATGGCCAGAACCAATATGCTGGATTTGGCTCAGGCTGGGGATTAAGAACCATCACCAGTCAGGAGTCCAAAATAGTCTTGCTTAAACACATCTGTGAGTGTGCCACTCTCTGTTCAAACATTGCTAAGACAGCACTCACAACCCTATCCTCTTCACAATTTTCTCATTCTGTTAACGACTCCACTATCCTCCCAGTCATCTAGGCTTGCAACCTCAATGTCATCCTTGACTCTACTCTCACCACCACATATCCAATTGTTTGCCAAATCTTGTCTCTTCTACCTTCACAGTATCTGCTCTATATGCCCTCATCTCTCCACCTACGCAATGATCACTTTAATTAATTTCTTTTCTCCTGAGTATTGTAATAGACCTAGTTGGTCTCCTTGACTCAAGTATCTCGCCATTTCTATCGCTTCTTCACACCTGCTGTAATGATCTTCCTGAACAAGAGGGTCTGTTCATATCACCCTCCCATTTAGTGAATTGCAATGGCTTTCATTTACCTAAGGGATCAAATATTGACTTCTCTGTTTGACATATAAAAGTCTTTACAACTTGAGCCCTTCTTATCCTTCTATTGTTCTTCCATATTACTCCCATCCACACACTCTGAGATCTAGTCAAACTGATGTACTAGTGTAACAGTAAGGCCTCCAATATACACAGAAGGACTTGCTGTACAGGTTCTTGGATCTACTTTTCTAAAAGGAAAGCAACTTTTGAGGGGTTTACAATCTACTTTAATCAAGTACATTTATTATTCACTTAGCTCAGGGGGAAAACTCAGTACCCTGAACTTCATAGAAAATATAGAGAAATGAAAACCAACAGACAGTGTTTCCAACAGTCTGACCATAAGCAATACATACATCACAGATCAACAGACAGATTCAACTGTCTGACCATACATACATACTTACCAGAGAGAGAAGCACCAACATTTGGGTTTTCAAAGCTGGAGGCTCCTTATCAGATTCCCAGAGTCTCACTTGGCACACAGACCTTCTTCCAAAAATTAAGCCCCAAAGTAAAACCTTCCCGCCAGAGTATGTATATACTTTTCAAAGACAGAGGGCAGGACCCTCTCATCCAGTGCCTCAATAGAAATTAACAAAAGTATTGAGGACTATTAATGAGCAGGGAAGATCTTTTACTCTTCCCACCACCCACAATTAATCTTAAATTACCATTACAACTTGCTATTGGGTACCCCATTTCCCACTTCTATGCCTTTGTATTCTTTTACACTATGTTTAAAATGTTCTCCCACTTGATATATAAACTCTGAGAGCCCATGAGTGCCTTTGAGACTCAACTGTCACTTTCTTCAGGAAGGTATTACAGGTCTCTCCATCTGCTAATATCTTTCCTTTCAAGTTTATCTTATATCCACTTTGTATGTATCTTTTATGTATGTACAAATTCACCTGTTTTCTCCCTAGTATGAACTGAGCACCAAATAAGTGCTCATTGATTTACTGTTGGTTGATTGTACATTTGTGTTTGCACAGACTACTTCCATGCTCATAATGTACTCTTCCCCTTAATTGTCTTTTAAATTTCATCTCAGGCAACACCTTCTCTGCGAAGCCCTTCCTGATTCTACTCAACCCTCCAGTTGAAAAGACTGATTCACTCCTCAAATACTCCTAGGGTACTTTGTTTAGATCCCTTCTGTGCCCCTATTTGCTACCCCAAAATATGCTTATCTCTGTCCATGTCATGTCTCTCCATTCCCAGTATTCCAGTATAATGATAAGATCCTTCCTCCTTCTCTTCCTTCCTCCCTCCCTCCCTTTCAATTATAGTACATAAGTGAATGGAATAAACATTTATATAGTGACTATTATGTGTCAGGCACTGTGCTAAGAACATTTTACAATTTTTTTTACACATATCTCATTTAGCCCTCTATAACCATGTCAGGTAGTTGCTATTATTACCTTAACTTTACAGTTGAAGGAACCAAGGAAAACAGAGGTTAAATGACTTGCCCTGAGTTCCATGACTAAATAAATCACACTTAGGTGTTCCTGACTCTAAGACTAACACTATCTACTGTGCTACCAGGTGCTTCAAATAGTCTGTAGGAGCTTAAAATATTTGTGGCTTTGTATAGAAATATCTAAGGGCAATACTGAGTAACAAACAGATCCTTGAACTACCTTAGTTTTAAATGCTAACTTGGTGTTGGAACGCATAGATAGCAAAAAGTTATTTTCTCTTTTTAATAAAGTTTTGGCCAGATCCTTACTGGAGCTGCTTCCAATTCTGGATTCTATAACCTAAGGGAGATGAGGCATACTTAGTAAAGCACAACAAAGATGATTTAAGGACTAGAAATAAGAGGAAAGGTCAAAGGAACTTGAATGATTCCATCTGGAGGAGAAATGGGTAAGATTTAATAACTGTCTTCAAGGATATGAAGAACTTTTCCATAGAGAGTAGAGACCAGCTGGTATCAGTCTCCACAAAGGACTGAGCAAGAAAGAAATGTGTTTAAGCAGTAGACTAAAGAATTCCAATCAGTGTTGCCACTAAAGTGAATATCTGTCGCTGAAAACAGAAGTATTTTGGTGTATAGCTTTTATTGGTGTGTGGAAGGCAAACTGTTACGTGGGTTATGTTGGTTTTCTTTGCCCCAGAAAGCCTGTTCCTGTGCCATTTTGAGCCTCTTAGACTTACCCCAGCAGAGTTTAAAGAAATCAATAAAAGCCAATACAGAAAGCAGTAAGAAAATTGGCAAAGCATGCAGCATTTGGACACATTGCCAAACTTTTTACAAGTGGAAAAAAATCTGAAAGATAAACTATAGACCAAAAAACATGGCATCCCAGAATCGTAGGTGAGAGGTGTACACCATCCTTGTGGAGTTCAAGAACTGAAAAATGGTCCCTCCAGCTGTGGCACAAAGGCATCCAATGAGAGCAACCCCAGTGCCTCACAAAGTAGCCCATTCTATACTTGGGTATTTTCTAATTTTAGGGCACTTTTCATTTTATCAAGACTAAATTTCCTTATTTTTCATCTGATCTGAAGAGGAAACCATATGTACATCTGGAAGAATGTAGCAGTCTGAACATGTAGAGAGGTGAGACAGGGTGAGAGAAGGACTTTTAGAGGGGTGAGTGGATTGGGATTTGGGGGGAAGGGGGACTCTTAGAAGAGTAGGTGAAGTGAAGGGGTGGAATGGTCAGGGAGAAGATGAGGTAACAGGGACAGGGTAAAAAGAGAGTCTGAGAAAGAAAATAGTGAGCAAGAATAAGATGGAGGAAAATTCACAAATAGTAATTATAACTTTGAATATGAAGGGAATGATAATAGCAACCCTCTTTGTGGTGGCAATTTCAGGGAATTGGGGAATGGCCACACAAATTGTGGTGTATGATTGTGATGGAATACTACTATGCTCTAAGAAATGATGAGCTTGACGATCCTAGAAAACATGGAAAGACTTGTGTGAAATGAAGGGTGAAATGAACAGAACCAGGAGAACACTGTATACAGTAAAATAATATTGTTTTAAGGTTCACTTTGAGTTACTATGTCATTTTGGTTATTTAAATTCACAAATTAAAATAAAGAACATATGAAGAAAGATGCTATCTGCATCCAGAGAAAGAAATGATAAATAGAAATCATATGGAATAACTTTACGTGTGTATGTATATCTGTATATATGTATATGTACATACATACACACACATACCTATTTGTATCTAATAGTAGCCATTTCTTTGACGGGACAGGAGGAGAGAAAAAAAGGAAAAAAAATTTACACAATAACTTTATTGTATATTTGGAAGGAATAGCAAGTTTTACATGGTAGATTTACAGTTTAACATTCAGTCATTTCTTATTGTACTGTGTTATGGAAATACTTGTTTTGTTCTGTGAACTGAAGATAAAATAAACTTTAAAAAAGACTAAATTTCTTCTAGAAAGACCCTACTCTAGTGCCTCATTGTGATCTGGAGGTGATCTTGTTTGTTTTTTTAGGCTTTGTCAGAAGAGTGTGTGTCCCAGTAATAGTTTCTCTCATTTGGAAAAACTTTGAGTATAGTATTAGCAAGATATTATGTCTGCTTCAGCATCAGACTAACTTGGAACATAAACCTGGTCAGCAATAGCTTAGTCAGTTGGTGGTGACTTGTTAGGTTCTAGCAGTCCAAGAAACAAAGAAAAATGCAAGATGGCTCCCACTTCATTTCTACAGTGACTGCAATAGATTGGCAGGGATATGAAAGAAAAGATTAAAAAATTGTATCTTTTTATACTGTCTAGAATCCATAATTGTCAGTGTTCTCAAGGTGAGATGCTTGTCCAATGACCAACTGAGAAATGGAATTGTATTAATCTTGACCCTCTCACTGTAAATGAAACCAGAAGACAAAAGAGAGTAGAAGGATGGTTCCCTGGTTCTCCTTGCAAGGATAAAGCAAACAATTACTTTTAACATGTACTTGAGGGGAAAAAGTAACATCACTTCCTGGGAAAACTTGTCATCTCCTCTTGCAGTGCTCATGGAGCCCATCTGCAAACCACAAAGATATTTGTAGTTCATGTAGGAGGATCAGTTGTGAAGAATAAAGAGGTAGAGACACCCTACAAACAACTGAAGAGGTTCTTGGGGTCTTTGGTGCAAAGGCCTGCCTAGAGAAGGAAGACAAAACATAGATGCTTCAGGAATTAAGAAGGCCAAAATTATCCAGATTGTACATCCTTCCTCGGGAACCTCTATAACTGAATAACATCACTAAAAAATGAACATTACATCTAACAGGCTAGGAACGTTTTCTGAAGTAGGAGTCTTTTCTGTGTATAGCTACTTTTCTATAAGCATTCAAACTGTTGGCTTGCTAGGGGAGTAAAAGTCAATGCCAAACTAGAGGAAAGAATAAAAATGAAAAGATGGGACATGTACATGAGGTAATTCCAACTTGACAATTAAATCAACTGCCAATGTTGGAAAATAGGAAATGAAATAGATGAACAAAAGCATGCACATGCACAGAATATCACTATTCCCTAAGGAAGTTCAACCTTTGTAACTCAGTTGCCAAAACACAAAGATAAAAGGAGCCTAGAAACCACTTCAGCCAGCAAACACTTGATCTTTTTGCCAAATGGAGAGATGTGGTAGCTTCAGGCAACATCAGTTTCAAATATAAACACTCATTTGCAAAATGTTACGGAGGAGGATGGTGTAAGATTATAAGCATTATTGCCTAGTAAAACAGCAAAATGCCACAGAGGGGAACTCAAGTTTATAAAAAAGTTTGGTAAAAGACCTAAAGACGCTACATCATCCTAAAGGCATTTAAGGGTGAAAGTGAAAGGAAGACAACAAACCAATGAGAAGTAAAAAATACATCAAAATTTCAATGGGATACTCTTTGTTTCCCCTAGCAACGATAGACACTAGGAGAGCTGACTTCTAATATGTGGCACAGTGGATAGAGTGCTAGACCCGGAGTCAAGAAAACTCATCCTTGGGAGTTTAAATCTGGCTTCAGACCCTTACTAGCTATGCCATTTTGGCAGGTCACTCAACCCTATTTGCATCAGTCTCCTCATCTGTAAAATGGAGAAGGAAATGGCAAATCACTTCAGTATCTTTGCCAAGAAAATCCCAAATATGGTCAAGAAAAGTTGGAAACTACTGAAAATGACTAAACAACATCGTGCTCCCTGATGCACTCACTGCATGGGAACTTCAAAAGGGCACTAAAGAAAGCCAATGTTGGAAGTGTAGTTGGACTAGGCAAAGTGGTCACAGAAAAGAGATGTGCTGAAGTGTCATAATTTGCAGAATATTAGCAGATCATTTTTTAAAAGTTTCATTGATGTGTTTTATTTTTACATTACAAACATTTACAGATTATCCTCCACTCTGTGTGGTCTCTTCTAATGAAATAAAGCAATTGAGTAAAACTAAAAATAAAGTGACCTCATCTGAAAATGTAGGCAACATTCCACATTTGTAGCATTGCCCCCTCCTTCCCTCATATTCCCTTCTGCTGCACCCAGCTCATACACACTCTGAGAAAGCGATTGTTAAACTTTCCAGGTGACTATGTACACTTCTGAAATTTGTGGATGCTACAAATCATGGTTTGATTTATTCTGTTGGATTCTAGATTTGAGAAAGTAATGGAAAAATATGTTAAGTGCAGTTTAAATTTCAAAATGTGTTCATGGATGCATTTTTTTTTTAGAAATCCATTTGTTAAACATCTAACAGCACACTCTTGCCCCTACCTTTCTATTAAAAAAATAACAAGAGTCGTTTTCAAGGTTTCCAGAGGACAAGTGGTACTAGGCCAGTCTGGATAGGTGCCTCCCATTTCTACCATGAAGCAGCTTTCATCTGTAATCTACTCCCATCAGCCTCATCCTCCTGTCTGCGTCCTTCTACGTAACCTGCTTAGCAGACTTAGCACAACTCCTCAACGGTTCCTTCTCTGGTATCAGACTCAGCATTCATAGCACAGAACTCTAAAGCAGATTTCTGCTCTAAGGCTGCCCAGTGCTGTAAGCATGGAATGGATGAAGATGGTTGGATTGCAGCAGCAGCTATTGGCTGGAGCCTCTGGTTTCTTACACTCATTTTGCTCTGAGTGGGCAAACTCCGAAGGATAATACTTGATGAATCCAAGTACACGCAAGCATAAAATTTGGGACTCCATAGACAAGATTAGCAAACTCCACCAGTTTCCTACATGAAAGGAAGATGAGAATCTTGAAATAAGATTCAACTTCCAGGTTCAGCAAGGAAAACAGTACTTTCACACCTAGTTTCAAAAGGTTGCTATTTAGTCCTGATAGTTTCCTCTTTCTATAGCTTAACATCAGATTTATTTCCATAAACATTTGCTGAATTGAATCAACAGGAAGAATTTATGAATTATCAGCTGTATTTCTAGCATTATCTTGAGACTCAAGGATACAAAAAAGGAATAACCAAGAACCATTCCTCAAAGATCACAAGATATGAACAGTTTTTGGGAGAACTGAAAATTATAAATTACATTAATTGTCATTTGGAAACTTGCTCCAAATCAATAATAACAAGAGAAAGACAAACTTTAAAAATTCTGAGTTTTCACTTTTCACCCTGAAAACTGATTAAGAAAACAAAAATGAGGATAGTGCTGGAGGAGTTTTGGGGGAAAAGGAATACTTGTACACTGTTGGTAGAGTTGTGAATTGATCCATCTGTTTTGGCTATCCATTTGGAATTATGCAAATGTGTGACATTACTTCATACTTTTTGACCCAGTAAATCCCTCTACTAGACATATACCCCAAGAAGTTGAAAGATGAAAACAATTTCAGCAGGACTGTAGAAAGTACAACAAAAGCTGGAAACAAAGTACAGCAAAAGTTAACTGATTTATAAATGCAATAACTCTGCTACATAGAAAGGAGAAAAATCACAAGAAGGAACCTGAGCTCTGAGGGACTGAGAAAGTAAAAAAGAAATAGTGCTAGAGAACAATTAAGGGAACATAGTTGTCTCCCTTTGACAAAAGTGTGAGGGAGATATACAAAAGGAGACTGTCAGAGCCACTATCGGGTTGTCTTGTTTAATGAGGTTTTTTATTTCTTGGTTTGTTACGTGGAAGATTTGATAGGGGAGAAGGTAAGACAGTAGTATAGACCTAGAAATAACTGGGATGTAAAAATAAAAGGCATCAATAAAACAATTTTAAAAAAATAACAGAAGTCTATTGCCCATTCCTCCCATTCTATCTACCCCACTGGAAAAGAAAAGAAAACCAAAATTCTTAGATTAAGTATATATATATATATATATATATATATATATATATATATATATATATAGTCAAGCTAAACAAATTACATCCATTCTTAAGATACTTAGAATAGGGGAAGATACCAAACACTCAAGAAAAAGCAGATATTTTCTCCCAGAAAAAAGGCAACCAGGAAATACCAATATCAACTTACATGTTCACTTTCTGAACTCTACAAAGCCTCCTATTATAAGACCAGCTCTCTTCACACGTAGCCTTGCTATGCTTCTGTGCTCTAGTAGGTTACCTCAATAGTCACCTCTCCTTTTTTTCTAATATTTAACCTCTTTCTTTAGTGGTTCCTTCCTTGCTACCTGTAAACATGACCAGGTCTTCTCTATCCTTCAAAAATATCCATATGACCATGCCCCAATCTCAAACAATCATCCTATATCTCTCTTCCCTTTCACAGACAAACTCCTGGATAAAGGCTATCTACATTTGTTGCCTCCATCTTCTACTTAACCATTTTTCAAGCCCTTGCAATCTGGCTTTTGACCTCATCACTCAACTGAAATTTATCTCTTCAAAGTCCACAATGAGTTATTAATTTCCAAATCCAAATTCTCTGTGCTTATTTTTTTGGATCTCTCTGCAGCTTTAACACAGATCTCTTTCTCTTCCTGGGTACTGTCTCTTCTCTAGGATTTTTCTGTACTGATCTCTCTAGATTCTCCTATTTGACATTCCTTTCTTAATCCCCTATACTAGATCATTATCTATGATCTACTTAGTGACTATGGATATACTCCAAGGTACTGCTTCAGGTTCTGTCCATTCATCTTTCTACACTCTCTCCCAGTGATCATACCACTTTCCATAGGATCAAATATCATCCCTCTACAGCTTATTCTGAGATCCACATATCCATCCATAGTCTCTTTTCAGAGCTGCAGTACTATACAACTGGATACTCCTTAAGGCATACCAAGCTTGACATGGTCATTACCTCCCCATCCACTCTCCCAAATCGATTTCTTTTCCAAACATCCCTATTTCTGGGAATGGTTCCACAATCCTTTCAGTCACTGAGAATGACAACATCAATATCTTCCTTGATTCCTCCCCTTCTCTCCTTATAATATCAATCATCAAGATTTTCTAACTTTCACAATATCTTCAACATCTGTTTTCTTCTCCGTATTTATAAAGTTATCACTCTAGTTCAGGCCCACCTCTCAAATGGACAATTGCAATAGCCTACTACTTGTCCCCCTTGCTTTAAATTTCTTCCCCCAACCCCAAACACACACACACACATACACACACACACACACACACACACACACACACACACACTCGCACTCTCACACTCTGAGACTTCATCCTTCATTTAGCTGGAAAAATGACACTCTATCTGTTGATAAACGTTTACTAAAGGAAAGACTTCCTATAAAGGATTGATAATTGGGAACCAGAGGAAACCAGAGAAACCAGGAGGCAGAGAGGAGAAGAGAAAGGATTTGAGGCAAACCATACCTGGAATGGGGACAGCCAAAGAAAATTCCAGGAGCTGAGAGAGATAATGTCTTGTTAGAAGAACACAAAGGGGTCAGTTTCACCGGATCAAAGATAAGTAAGATATAAGAAGACTGAAATGGTAACTGGGCAGAGTAGGGGAGGGTGGAGGTCAGGGGTGTGGAACCATTGGCCTGGAGGTCTCATCTGGCCCTTCAGGTCCTTGCATACAGCCTTTTGAGTGAGTCCAAGTTTTACAGAACAAATCCTTTAATTAAAGATTTATTATATAAATCCTAATATTTATATTTTAAGTTTATATGTATTTAAATTTATATTTATATAATTTATATTTTAGAGACCTGAGAAATTTATATTTTAGAGGCTTGACAAATGGTTAAGCAGGAGTGAAAATGGAAGCAGTAAGTGTAGACAACCTTTATCTCAAAATTGTATATAAATATAATTTATATTTAAATATATAAATATGACATGTTTATATATTAAATTTATATTTATTATGTAACTCCTAAAGGCCTACAATGCTTTCTCTCCTTATTATGTAAATCCCTAATAAAAGAATTTGTTCAGCAAAACTTGGACTCAGGCAAAAAGCTACCCCCAAGGACCTAAAATGCCAGATGTGTCTTCCAGGCCACAGATTCACCACCCCTGGTCTAGGTTATCAAGGGCTTTGCGCCCCAAACTGAGGATGTTTTATTTGATCCTGGAGGTGATAATGAGTTTATTGAATCAGGAGGTTGGTGGGATGGTCGGATCTGCACTTTAGGAAAATCACTTTGGAGGTCAAATGGAGACTAGGTTAGAATGAGGAGAAGCTCAAGGAGGACCCACCAAAAGGTTGCCGCAATAGTCCAGGGGTGACATGATGAAGGACTGCACCAGCATGGCAGCAATGTCAGGGGAGAAAAGGGGATGTATTAGAGAGATGTTGCAACAATGAAGTTTATAGGTCTTGGAAACATATTGGAAGTCGGGAGGTGAGGAAGGGAGAAGTTAAGGATGACGCCTTGGTTGTGATTCAAAGGAAAGATTAGGAGCATTATGCTGTACTCAAAATGCTAGCGGGGTTTTGTTGTGGCTTAATAGAGATATATTTGGTCTTATTAAGGAAAAGTTTTTGTTGTTTTTCTTTAAAAAGTATTTTTTTGTCATAAATGAGTGTTGGATCTTGTCTGACTTTTCTGCTTCTATTAGTCTAACTTATCATTTATTATTTTTAATGATTAATTGTACTTGTTTTTCCAAATGTTGAACTGTTCTTAAATTCTTGATATAAATTAAACCTAGTCTTAGTGAATAATTTTAAAAATATATTACTATAGCATTTTATTGTAATATTAACAAATTATGTATTTTTTCTTGATTTTGCCTATTACTAATTTGGGTAAGAGGGCCCAAATTACCTCATAAATGACATTTGGTGAATTGTCTTCTTTCCATAGTTTTTTTATTTTTTTTTAAATAAAAATTTATTTAACTTTTTACATTCATTTTCACAAAATTTTGAGTTCCAAATTTTCTCTCCTTTTATCCCCTTCCCCCACCCCAATACACCGAGCAATCTAATTTTCTCTATCACCAATCTGCCCTCTCTTCTATCACACCTCCCTTCTCTTGGCCCCATCTTCTCTTCTGTCCTGTAGGGCCAGATGACTTTCTATTCCCTATTAACTGTATTTCTTATTTCCTAGTAGCAAGAACAATACTAAACAGTTGTTCCTAAAACTTTGAGTTCCAAATTCTCCCCATCCCTCCCTCCCCACCCATTCCCTTTGGGAAGGCAGGCAATCCAATATAGGCTATATCTGTGTAGTTTTGCAAATGACTTTGCTAATAGTCATGTTGTGTAAGACTAACGGTATTTCCCTCCATCCTATCCTGCCCCCCATTGTTTCTATTCTCTCTTTTGATCCTGTCCCTCCCCGAGTGTTGACTTCAAATTGCTCTCTCCTCCCATTGCCCTCCCTACCATCATCCCCTCCCTTGCTTATCTCCTTCTCCCCCACTTTCCTGTATTGTAAGATAGGTTTTCATACCAAAATGAGTATGTATTTTATTCCTTACTTTAGTCGAATGTGATGAGGGTAAACTTCTTGTTTCTTTTCTCAGCCCTCCTCTTTTTCCCTCCACTAAAAAGTCTCCTGCTTGACTCTTGAATGAGAGATAATTTACCCCATTCCATTTCACTTTCTTTCCTCCCACTACATTTCTCTCTCACCATTTACCTTAATTTCTTTTAAGATATGATCCCATCCTATTCAATTCACTCTGTGCTCTCTGTCTCTGTATGTGCGTGCATGTGTGTAGGTGTGTGTGCATGCATGTGTGTACATGTATGTGTATGTGTGTGTATAATCCCACCAACTACACAGATACTGAAAAATTTTAAGAGTTACAAATATTGTCTTTCCATGTAGGAATGTAAACAGTTCACTTTTGGTAAGTCCCTTATGACTTCTCTTTGCTGTTTACTTTTTCATGCTTCTTCTCATTCTTGTATTTGAAAGTCAAATTTTCTTTTCAGCTCTGGTCTTTTCATCAAGAATGCTTGGAAGTCCTCTGTTTCATTGAAAGACCATATTTTCCCCTGAAGTATTATACTCAGTTTTGCTGGGTAGGTGATTCTTGGTTTGAGTCCTAGCTCCTTTGACTTCTGGAATATCCTATTCCACGCCCTTCGATCCCTTAATGTAGAAGCTGCTAGATCTTGTGTTATCCTGATTGTATTTCCACAATACTGGAATTGTTTCTTTTTAGCTGCTTGCAAGATTTTCTCCTTGACCTGGGAATTCTGGAATTTGGCCACAATGTTCCTAGGAGTTTCTCTTTTTGGAACTCTTTCAAGCGGTGATTGATGAATTCCTTCAATACTATTTTGCCCTCTGGATGTAGAATATCAGGGCAATTATCCGTGATAATTTCATGAAAGATGATGTCCAGGCTCTTTTTTTGATCATGGCTTTCAGGTAGTCCCATAATTTTTAAATTGTCTCTCCTGGATCTATTTTCCAGGTCAGTTGTTTTTCCCATGAGATATTTCACATTCTCTTCCATTTTTTCATTCTTTTGGTTTTGTTTGGTGATTTCTTGGTTTCTCAGAAAGTCATTAGACTCCATCTGTTGTATTCTAATTTTGAGAGAACTATTATTTTCAGTGAGCTTTTGAATGCTAATTCTGCTTTTGAAAGCATTCTTCTCCTCATTGGCTTTTTGAACCTCCTTTGCCAATTGAGTGAGCCTATTTTTCAAGGTGTTATTTTCTTCAGCATTTTTTTGGGTCGCCTTTAGCAAGGTATTGACCTGTTTTTCATGCTTTTCTTGCATCTCTCTCATTTCTCTTCCCAGTTTTTCCTCCACCTGTCTAACTTGATTTTCAAAATCCTTTTTGAGCTCTTCCATGGCCTGAGCCCACCGGACATCCACCTGGGATGTCTGGGATACAGAGGCCCCGACCTCCACATCTTTCCCTGATGGTAAGAATATTTTCTCGTCATCAGAATTGAAAGGTGGGAACATCTGTACCCCATCAAAGTAACTGTCTGTAGTCTTATTTTTCTTCCCTTTTCTGGGCATTTTCCCAGGCAGTTACTTGACTTCCGAGATTCCTGTCCACCCCCGCCTAGATCCACCCAGCTAGTGCTTGGGGTCTGAGATTCAAATGGGCTTTCCCCACGGCAGGCACAGCTGCTATTCAATGTGAGCTTAAGTTCTGGCGCTTGGGTGGGGGCAGGGCCGCCTCCCAGGCTCAGTTCCCTCAGGGGCCTTATGCAGAGACCTTCGGTAATGGAGCTCCTGTTTGCTCAGGGAGTCCCGAGCCTCTGCCGCTGCCTCTGCCACTTCCTTCTGAGGGGTCCTGAGTCATGGAGACACCTCACTCCCCTCTCAGCCAGCCCAGACGTCTCTCTCACTGACCTGTAGCATCTGTGGGCGGAGGGACCTTTGCGGCCACGGCTGTCGGAGATTCCATCCCTGAAGCCTGCTCAGATCGGCTCCTCTGGGGCCGCCTGGCCAGGGCAGCACCAGGGTGGACTCCGCTGTCCAGGGCACGATGGACCCCTGGGGACGACTCTCCAGGACTCTCTGGAATGGAAATCTTTTCCACTGTGTTTCTGCATGCCTTGCAGGGCTCCAGAATTTGTGGGGAGTTCTTCTTGCAGGAAATATATGGACTGTAGGTTCAGAGCTAGCATACGTGAGTCTTTCTACTCCGCCATCTTGGCTCCACCTTCTTCTTTCCATATTTTTGTCAACAGTTTAAATAGCATTGAATTTATTTCTTTTTCAGATTTTTGATAGAATTCACTAGCAAATTCATCTGAATATGTTGTATTGATTTATGATTTGCTTTATTTTTTCTTTCTAATGCTGAATCGTTTAGATGATCTATTTCCTGTTAATGTGAGTATTATTTTTGTAAATCTTTGTCCATTTTGTTTGTTTTTAGTTTTCTTTGTATAAATTTAGATATAGTGGTTTCCGGTCATTTCCATTTTTTTCCTCATTCTTTGTAGATTTACTCTTCTTTTAGATTTTGGTAACTTGAATTTTCTATTTTTCTATCAAAATAATTAGTTAATGGTTTATTGGTTTTATTGGAATTTTCAAAAACATAGCATTTTATTTTTGAATTTTAACCTATTACTTGGTTCCAAAATGTATAATATTTTACTTGTTTCTCAATGTTTAATTTGTTGATTTTTTTTTAGAGTAGCTTTTTAATCATGCAGTCAATTCATTGGTCTCTTCATTCTCTTGTTTTAATGTGTCTAGAATAATTTTTATCACCTATTTTTGGACAGATTTCATACAGACTTACCATTTCCCCCCCTGTGCAGCCTTAGGACATGATTCCATAAACATTTTAGTGTTTTCAAAAAATTGAGGTCTCCTTCTTTGTGGTGATATTGCAATTAGTAGAGAATGACTTTCTCTGGTCAAAGCACACATCCGGTGGCTGTAAACCTCTTCTGGACAGTTGCATCCATTCCAATCTAATTCTGGACATTCTGATTATTTCTGTTGCTCTTTATTTTCTGCCAAGTATTCACTTTATCTAAAGGAAAAAAATACAAACCCTTAAAATTGAGTACTAGAATTCTCTAAGGCAACAAACTGTGCACTTCTGTTTAACTTTAAAGAAATGGAACAGTGGTAACCCTGTTTATAATAAAAGGCTTTTGGGAGCCTCAACATGGTAATGTTTGTATTATTATTATTATTCATTGATTAACATCAAAGACAAAAGCTACTTAAAATTTGATATCACTTTTTAATAATTAAATGATCTATTATAAATGAAATCAAATGTCAATTTACTAATTTAATTTATTTATTAAACTTAGACTTATTTAAATAAAATGCAGAGATATCACAATTTTTCAATCACTCCTTTTGAATTTCTAGGAAAAAAAAAGTTAAAGAATTCTTTTCCCCATTCCTACTGAGGTGACTTCCCTAGGCTTAGTGAACCAGAGCAAAATCTCCAGCAAATTGGGCAGATAATCCACGGAGGACCTATGATATGAGAACTAGGTCAGCGAAAGATAGGAATTATCAATCATATTAGCAATCCCTCAAAAAAAGAAATAAAGCTGTCTGATAGGATCTGATCCTGAAGCTATGAGAATTCCTTTACCAGACTTTCACTATTTATCTCCTGGAATTGTCCTAGTAATCTAAACCATATTCAGTGACCTGGGGTTTTCTTCATGTTTTTGAAGACTGGGACTCTTGCCCTTCTCCAATCTTATAGCACCCCTTTAATCTTTACCATCTTTCAGCTGTCATTAAGTTGACCCATCAATCACATTTGCCTATCCTATTAGCACCTGAGGATGAAGTTCATCTAAACCAAGTAATCTGAATTAATCAAGGATAACTAAGAACTATCACTTTAAGAATCTTGGGTAGTAGCTCCCAGTAACTCATTTTAGTTTTGTCCTTTGTGATCCAAAGAATTATCTTTATTAAAAAAAAAAAAACACATATCCTGTTCATTTCCCAATATATCCTGTTATCACAAAGAATTATTTAAAAGAAAAAAAAGTTTCATAAAACTAGGTAACAAATCAACCAAGTCTGACATTGAATCCAGTGTTCCATACCTAATGCTTACAACCTCTGCAAAGAAGGGAGAGAGTACATTCCCATCACTTCTCTGGAACCAAGCTCTGCCATTATAATTGTGTGAGAATCAGTCTTGATTTTGTTGTTCTCTCCTTCCAAATTACTTTAGTCATTATATCTATTGATTTCCTAGTTCTGCTTATTGATTGTGTATCAGTTTATGAAAGTCTTCCATACTTTCCATTTTTCAAATTCATTTTTTTACATTTCAATAGTATTAGATTGTCTTCATTTGCCACATTCTTTCACTATTACTCAATGGATGGACATTTATTTTATTTTCAGTGCTTTGCTATCACATAAAATGTTGGTATAAATATCTGTGTATATATAAACTTTTCTTTTTATTATTGCCCTCCTTGGAATCCTATATATTGGTGAGATTTCTGAGTCTAGACATTTTAGGAAATTTCTTGCATTACTCACAGTTGTCTCCCAGCATTGTGGGACCAATTAACAGCTTCTCCAACAGTCTATCAGTGTGTCAGTCTTTCCACTATCGATCCAATCCTTGTTTTTCTCATCTTTCGTCATCTTTGCTGATTTGAGTGTTATTGGGTGCTGAAACTTAAAGCTGCTTTGATTTTCATTTATCTTGTTATCAGTGGAGTAATCTTTCCTATGGATATTAATTGTGTCTCTTAAAACTCTAAGATGTTTACTGAATTCTTTGGGTGTACACATCAGCCTCTTCAGGTTATTCCCAGTTTCTCTCATCAAATGTGGTATTATATGGAACAACAGGGAGAGAATTCTCCACAAAATTCTTCAGGAAAGAGTTATATTACATATATATATATATATATATATATATATATATATATACACACACACACACACACACACACATATATAGATAGATTGATATAGATATAGACATGTATATATATATATATACATATATATGTAATATAACTAGAAAAATAAATGCAAAAGCTTCTCAGAATTTCACCTTAGCAATTTCCAAGGAACCTCTTTTAACATCTTTGTGACCAGCCCCTAGAGGTATCTTAGGTATTGTAGAAAGTCAGTGGCAAAATGGAGACCGGAAAGATAGAATTGGGAAAGTCAGGGAATACAGACTTCACTAGCAGCCTAGGGGAGTCACTAGGTGGCAGTCACTCATTGGGTCATCCTAACCCCTTGAGGGCAATAGAGAACCTCAAAACCAGTCTTAAAGCAAAGAAATTATGCACTATTTTTGACTCAACCAGTGTACTTAAAAGCACAGAGAAAATAAGAATTCTGAGCCTAGAGAAAGAAAAAAAGGGGTGGCAAAAAGCATTTTGTCATAAAAGGTATCAGAAAAACAACCAATAACTGATATAAAAAGGAAAACAAGTGACTGAGGAAGAGAAATAAAATAATTGAAGAGGAAGAACATATCTATGAACAGGTATTTGGCAATAAAGAAAAATGAGTCAAAAAAATTAGACAGAAAATTCTATAAAATTTTCTGAATTGATAATGATGCAACTCCAGAAGAACAATAAAAAAACTAAGTGAAAATGTTAAAGAATCAAAAGAACAGTGTCAAAATTAGAGGTTTCAAAGGCAAAAAATCAACAAGTCTGACAACAAAATAATAGAGAATTTAGAATAAAAGACAGAGATATTCTCCAAAATTGTTTGTTGTATGAATAGAAAATGGAAAACTAAAATGCAGATACAGAAGGAAAAGAAAGCAAGGAAAGTCAAAAGACAACAAGACTGGAAGAACATATTAGAGTTCTAAAAAAGCAGGATAATCGAAATGAAAAATGAGAGACTAAGAGATTATTTAAACACCTTAGATCTTCCAGAAAAAACATCATTTAAACAAAACTAAAAACTATATTTAGAAAATCATTCATGAAGTTCCACAGAAATATTGGAAGCAAACCACAAAATAGAGAACAAAGAATTCACAGAACACCAGCAGAAAGAAACCAAAATTTTATCTCATTGAGAATCAATAGAGTCAAGTTTCAGAATTTCATCAAATTAATTCTGCAGACAGAAAGGACTATAACGCAATTTTAAAAATGAATATTGATGGAAAAATAAAATCCTTGCAAAGGAACCCAAGATATATACATATATATACACACATATATATGTATATATGTATGTATGTATGTATGTATGTATGTATGTATGTATGTATATACAATCATGCAAGGATGGTTCAACATTAGGTAAATATTTAAAATAATAATATTACTTAACAAATGAGAAAAAAGTTAAGAGCTGATTATTTTAAAAGATACATAAAGGAATTATGTAAAATATAGCACTCTTTTATGCTGTGGTCCAAAAATTCATAGGAATTGAATGCTTTATTATGACCATTATTTGTAGCAGAAAACTAGAGCTTTTATGGTAGAAACACTGTAGAGGATGGATGCCTCCCTTTCCTACTCTTATTTAACATAATTGAATACATACTAGCTGTAACAATAAGAGAAAAAATAATTATTAAAGATAAAAACCTGAGCAAAGAGAGAAAAACTTATCTTTATATGAAGCTATTATGTATGGTTAGAAAACCTAAGGGGAGAAAGTCAGGCAAAGAGGAGAAAGAATGAATAAAAGTAAACTCAAGAAATTTGGAATTAAGCACAGTAATAAGAGGGAAGAGATAGGAAGCAGAGAAGAATGAGATTAATAAAAGTGAAACAACAAGAACAACAAAAAGTCTAACTATTCACTTAATACATATGTGTATACTTTTAATGAAAGGGAAAAAACATAATAGTTATAAATTTAAATGAAAATAGATTAAGTTCCTTAATAAAAAGAAAGGGAATAGAGGATTCAAGATACACACATACATAAAAAATATGCTATATGCAAAAATTGTACTTAAAATATTTAGACATATAATTTTAAAATGAAGAGATGAAGTAAAATCTATTATACTTTATACTATGCTATTTTAAAATAAATTTATTTATTTACCTTTTAACATTCATTTTCACAAAATTTTGGGTTCCAAATTTTCTCTCCATTTGTCCCC
This sequence comes from Bettongia penicillata ogilbyi, assembly GCA_023548195.1. NCBI lineage: Eukaryota > Metazoa > Chordata > Mammalia > Diprotodontia > Potoroidae > Bettongia > Bettongia penicillata. Next base: position 1,204,028 of record JAJHZJ010000298.1, on the reverse strand, counting down.
TTCCCCCACCCCAATACACCAAGCATTCTAATTTCCCCTATCACCAATCTTCCCTCTCTTCTTTCATGCCTCCCTTCCCGTGTCCCCATCTTCTCTTTTGTCCTGTAGGGCCAGATAACTTTCTATTCCCCATTAACTGTACTTCTTATTTCCTAGTAGCAACAACAATACTCAACAGTTGTTCCTAAAACTTTGAGTTCCAAATTCTCCCCATCTCTCCCTCCCCACCCATTCCCTTTGGGAAGGCAGGCAATTCAATATAGGCCATATCTGTGTAGTTTTCCATATGACTTCCATAATAGTCATGTTGTGTAAGACTAACTATATTTCCCTCCATCCTATCCTGGTCCCCATTGTTTCTATTCTCTCTTTTGATCCTGTCCCTCCCTGAGTGTTGACTTCAAATTGCTCCCTCCTCCCATTGCCATCCTTTCCATTATCCCCCCCCACCCTGCTTGTCTCCTTCTCCCCCACTTTCCTGTATTGTAAGATAGGTTTTCATACCACAATGAGTGTGCATTTTATTCCTTCCTTTAGTCGAATGTGATGAGAGTAAACTTCATGTTTTTCTCTCAGCTCTCCACATTTTCCCTCCACTAAAAAGTCTCCTGCCTGCCTCTTCTATGAGAGATAATTTGCCCCATTCCATTTCTCCCTTTCTCCTCCCAATACATTTCTCTCTCACCACTTCATTTTTTTAAGATATGATCCCATCCTATTCAATTCACTCTGTGATCTCTGTCTCTGTGTGTGTGTGCATGCATGCACACATGTACATGTGTGCGTGCATATGCATGTGCATATGCATGTGTGTATGTGTGTGTGCATGTGTGTGTGTAATCCCACCAACTACCCAGATACTGAAAAGTTTCAAGAGTTACAAATATTGTCTTTCCACGTAGGAAAGTAAACAGTTCAATTTTGATAAGTCCCTTATGACTTCTCTTTGCTGTTTACCTTTTCATGCTTCTTCTCATTCTTGTGTTTGAAAGTCAAATTTTCTTTTCAGCTCTGGTCTTTTCATCAAGAATGCTTGAAAGTCCTCTATTTCATTGAAAGACCATTTTTTCCCCTGAAGTATTATACTCAGTTTTGCTGGGTAGGTGATTCTTGGTTTTAGTCCTAGTTTCTTTGACTTCTGCAATATCGTATTCGATGCCCTTCGATCCCTTAATGTAGAAGCTGCTAGATTGTGTATTATTCTGACTGTATTTCCACAATACTTGCATTGTTTCTTTCTGGCTGCTTGCAATATTTTCTCCTTGACCTGGGAATTCTGGAATTTGGCCACAATGTTTCTAGGAGTTTCTCTTTTTGGATCTCTTTTAGGTGATGATCGATGGATTCCTTCAATACTGATTTTGCTCTCTGCTTCTAGAATATCAGGGCAGTTTTCCTTGATAATTTCATGAAAGATGATGTCTAGGCTCTTTTTTTGATCATGGCTTTCAGGTGGTCCCATAATTTTTAAATTGTCTCTCCTGGATCTATATTCCAGGTCAGTTGTTTTTCCAATGAGATATTTAACATTCTCTTCCATTTTTTCATTCTTTTGGTTTTGTTTTATGATTTCTTGGTTTCTCAGAAAGTCATTAGCCTCCATCTGTTCCATTCTAATTTTGAGAGAACTATTTTCTTCAGTGAGCTTTTGAACCTCTTTTTCCATTTGGCTAATTCTGCTTTTGAAAGCATTCTTCTCCTCATTGGCTTTTTGAACCTCTTTTGCCAATTGAATGAGCCTATTTTTCAAGGTGTTATTTTCTTCAGCATTTTTTTGGCTCTCCTTTACCAAGGTATTGACCCATTTTTCATGCTTTTCTTGCATCTCTCTCATTTCTCTTCCCAGTTTTTCCTCCACCTGTCTAACTTGCTTTTCAAAATCCTTTTTGAGCTCTTCCATGGCCTGAGCCCATTGGATATATATTTTGGATGTTCAGGATACAGAGGCCTTGACTTCTATGTCTTTCCCTGATGGCAAGCATTGTTCTTCCTCATCAGAAAGGAAAGGAGGAAACATCTGTTCACCAAGAAAGTAACCTTCTATGGTCTTATTTTTTTTCCCTTTTCTGGGCATTTTCCCAACTAGTTACTTGACTTCTGAGATTCCTTTCCAGCTCCGCCTCACCTCCAGATCCACCCAGCTAGTGCTTGGGGTCTGAGATTCAAATGCTGCTTCCTAGCCTCAGGGCTTTCAGTGGTGGCAGGGCTGCTATTCAGTGTGAGATTAAGTTCAGGTGCTCAGGTGGGGGCAGGGCTGCCTCACAGGGCTCAGTTCCCTTAGGTGGTTTAAGTGGAGACCTTCAACAATGGATCCAAGCTCTTGTCTGCTTTGGGAGCTCCTGTCTGCTTCTGCCTCTGCTGATGCCTCCCAAGGGAGGCTGAGTTATGGGGACACCCTGCTCCCCTCTTGGTCAGCCCAGAAGGCTCTTTCACTGACCTGTAGTGCCTGTGGGCTGAGGGACCCTCACAGCCACTGGAGATTCTGTCCCTGATGCCTGCTCAGATCTGATCCTTTTGGTGCTTTACAAGCAAGGCAGGGCTGGGCTCTCCTCCACATCTGGTGCGCGATGGACCTTTGGTGTCAGTTTTTCAGGGCTCTCTGGAACAGAAATCTCTTCCACTCCATTGTTGTGCAGCTTCCACTGCTCCAGAATTTGTTGGGAGTTCCTCTTTACAGGTAATTTATGGGCTATGGGTTCGGAGCTAGTGTATGTGTGTCTTTCTACTCCACCATCTTGGCTCCTCCCCCATACTATGCTCTTTTAAAAAAAAAATAGTAGTTACATTTCTGATTCCAGATAAAACTTGATAATGCCAAGAACAATAAAGGAAAAACATTATGCTTAAGGATACCATGGAAAATGGGGGGTAGAGATAACATTATTAAATAGGTATGGAACAAATGACATGGCAATTAAATTTTAAAAGAAAAGCTAGATGAATTGCAAAAAAGACTTTGACAAAGCAATCATAATAAGAAATTTTAATATTTCTCTCTCTGAGTTGGAAAAATCCAACTAAAAGGTAAATATGAAGAAAATATAGAGCTAAACACATTGATGAAAAAAATTAAATTTTATTGACTTTGGATACTCCTGAATAGGAATGTTTAAGACAAAAATATTTTCCAACATTTTGCTTTACCTTTATTAAATTCACAATGTGATAGACACTAAGAGGAGAAAATATTACTATTTTAAATAGTAATATTTTACAATAGACAAGAAAACAATCAAATGGTGAGTCTCTGTATGAGATCTCAAACAAAACTATCAAGAAGTGGCCATCAAACCAATGTGATTCCGGCTTTTAAAAAAATAGGGGAAAGATGATCAATAGAACAAACTACATAAGCTAGAAACAGAAGCAAAACACAAACAACCAAACAATTGCCCAATGTTTGATAAAAACATGAATTTCTGAGCAGAGACTCTCAGACAAGAACTAGTAAGAAAAGTAGAAAGAAGATATTTTGAAATGAAGTTTTGACCTACCTTAAATACTACATACATAGACATTTACATACATATATACACACCATAACAAACACAAAATACAGTTTCACTATGAATGTAAACTTTTACATGAATAAAGACAATGAAGAAAGAATTAGCTGCAATTGTAAAGAGAAAAAATGATTTGTATGAAATATACTATTAATGATATCCAAACAATAAGAACTTGACACAAATGTATTAGTTATTCCCTAACAGGCAAATGTAAAGTAGAAGTCATACAATTCATAAAGTTAGAACTCATGTGCCTGGCATAAATCAAAGTAAAATGAGCATATTTCATATTCTCCAAATCACTAACGGTAAAATACAAATTAAAACAACTCTACGTTCTCCTCTCACAATGTGCAAAGTAGTAAAGATGAGGAAAAAACTCAGTGTTTTATGGGCAAACCTCTGATAAAAGCATGGATTTGTCCAACTATTTTGGATGTCAGTAATCAAGAAAAGTCATTAAATTATCTATGACCTTTGACGTGACAATCCCATTATTGCACAGATTCTACCCCCAGTGAACTCAAACACAGAAAACAATGAAAGGTCATCTCTATATCAAAATGTTCATAGCAGCATTCTTTATGGTAGTAAAGAACTAGAAATAAAGTTTATCCATCAATTGGGGATTAGCTAGGGGAAAAATTGTGGTATATGAATGGAATAGAATATTACCGTACAGAAAGAAATCATGGATATGAGGAATTTTGAGAAACTTTGTGGAGATCTGACTAATACAAAGGGAAATAAACAGAACCAAAGGAACAATATACAACAATACCAGAAAAATATGTATGTAGAAAGTCACTAAAAACGAACTTGATCTCTGAGTCTTAGGAAAAACAAACACACCTGATAACATAAAATAAATCTTAAAATAAAATTTAAAAAAACCCATAAAACATAATGAGACAAATGTCCCTCATCCCAGAAGAAAGAGCAGAAACAACTAAAACACTAAGTTCTTTGTATCATGTGTAACTATTTTTCTTTGCTACAATCCAAAATTCAGGTTAGAGATGGAGAGATTTTGAGAGATTTTCTTCCAGAAATGATTGAGATATAAAGATTTAAGAAATAGACTTTTTAAAGATGAAGAAAAAAATACAATTGGAAAAATAAATAAAATTAATTTAAGTTCCTTTTAAGTCTCTCTCATAAATACATCTAAAATGTGACTGGCTTATCTGATTAGCTAACTACACAAATATAGCATATGACATCACTATGGCTCTGGCCATGGAGCACAGAAAAGATCTAGCATCTAGGGAGCTTGAGGTAGGGACCCGGAAAGTGCTGCTCTAATTACTCAGGACAAAGTCTCCCTCCCCGTAATCTGCTAGGAGCTAACATTTCATTAGCTTTCCTAATAAATCCTTAAACCAGGAGTGCTAAAAACTCATTTAAACATTCTGATTTTACTGTAATAAAATAATCCTAAGAGTCTCATTTCCAACTAGAACTCATGTGCCTGGCATAAACACTCAGAAACACATAATCTTCCTGTCTAAACCATTTTGTTTTATCACAGATGGTCTGTACTCTTTTCTCCATGGTAATAATCTCAGACTTAACATCAGTACACTATGTTATTTCGTGTTCATTAATGACAAAACCTCAGTACCACAATCTCACTATTTACCCAAAGAAATACACCTTACACTTTGGCAGATGATGGCCAGGTATCTATAAATGTGAGGATAATGCCAAGGCAAAATATGACTTTAGTTGGTGGGACAATTACCCTCAAAAACTCTACTTTTGGCATTAGCCTTGGGACATTTTATTTAAGAAGCAAAGGAAATCATATCATGCCACTAAGGGAAATTATTTTTATTATTGCCAGATTATCATCTAGTCTATTTCCCTCATAAAAATATTGGGGTCTAGAGAGGTAAAGTCCCTTGCAAGGTCATTACAATAGAGATTCAGTTAAATAGCATTTGACTGCAAGCAAGCCCAAGTATCTCACACTCAGAAGTTAATAGACAGAGAGATGGATGGCAGAAAAAAAAAAGATAGTTAAGTGTTTGAACTTATTCTGAATTATAATCACAGTAAAAACAATCTTAACAATGAACATGTAGGGGTGATGGGGGAAGGGAAAAGAGCAAGTAAATTTCACTGGGAATACTGCTTTCAATCTGGGATGGCTGTCGTTCCTCACCAGAATATCCCTTGTGAATTATAAGACTTTTGTAGCATGTGACTTTGTGCTATTATAAGAATGAGAGCATTTCTGTAAAAGTCAAGTTCTAAGCTATAAATACAATTAGTGTTTCATGAAGTTTGGAGGAAATGTAATGAACTTCCCATGTCAGACAATGATACAGGTTCTGACCTTTGCAGTCATAGCATGGGATCTGGGAATGGGTGAACCAGTCTGACTTTCTTAAACATTTACCTCAGTCTTTACATGAATATGAAATTATTCTTTTTGTCAGGGGATTTCTTCACTTTGGGTTCTCATTTATTCTTCTTTAGATGCTTCTACTCTGCATTCTGGTAGCACACTGGAAATGCCTCTTCTCTTCCAACTAAGTGACTGAGTTCTATAACTAGAACACAGTCTATAATCCCAAGACTTCCAATTGTCTGACATTTTTTTAAAAGGGCAAGAGGATTGACTAAAGTTCAAAAAAAAAATAGCAATCTGGTGACTGGCCCATTCTATTCAGGTCAATTCTTAAAGTATTTGCTAAGGTTTGAAAGGAACTCAGAGCTGTTCTAGGTTACTGTGAAAGTGTCAAATGTATTCTGAATCCTTAAGAAGCAATTTCTGCTTAAAGAGTTAGAAGCTATAAAATCTGAAATAAGTCAGTTAAAAACACGAGTCACCTTATCAATCACTGAAGCAGTTAATACTTCCTAAGTGCTAAATCTGATTTACACTGTGTTAAGCTCTACAAACAAATAAAAACAGTCCCTGACTTCAAAGAGTTTACATTCTAATGGAAGAGACCTAAGGAAATGAGGCAGGTTACATATAAACTATGTACCATGCAGAGGAGAAGGCAATAGCAGCAGGGAGAAACAGGAAAGCCTTCTAGAAGAAAGTGGCACTTGAGCTGAGTTTCAAAAGACAAGATTCTAAGAATTTTAAGTGAGACAGGAAGGCATTATATGTAAAGAACAGTCCATCCTAAAGCATGTTCCCAAAAGAGACATAGAGTAACTTATGTGAGGGACAGCAAGTAGGTCAGCATGTCTAAATGATGAAGCAGAGGGATGAAAATGACTTCTTTTCATAAATAGGTTATTTGTTCTGTAATTTGTTGTCACCATTCAGTCACTTTCAGTTGTGTCCAACTCTTCATGACACCAGTTGGGGTTTTCTTGGTAATGATAGATACTGGTGTAGTTTGCCATTTCCTTCTCCAGCTCATTTCACAATTAAGAAAACTGAGGCAAATGGGGTTAACTGAATTGCCCAGGGTCGCTTAGCAAGTAAACGTCTGAAGCAGGGTTTGAACTTCCTGACTCCAGGTCCAAAGCTCTATCCACTATGTCACACAGCTGCCCATGTTGGTACAAAGTTGTCACTAAATTATGGTGCATCATACCCTTTACCATTTAATATATAAATGGATCAGGGACCTCATCACTTTGGGCATTTTCTCTCACCAGAGCAGATCATAGCCCATCCATGCTTTGTGAAATGGTTTTTGACCAAGTTCTCCCATAGATTCTCCATGGAGGATCCACCCAAAGTTCTGCATTCCTTAAAGTACTTTTGTATTTAGGCTCTGCTAGGTAGCCCTTCTCATCTTTCTGGGATGCAAGCTTTACTGTTCTCCTGCTATCTCCTCATCAGGATATCTGGTCATCTTTCTACAGTGAAGAAACTTTTTCCTGTAGAAACTTGGACTCCATCCTTATGTTCCTGACACTGATAGATGAAATTTTGCATCTTATTGGGGCCTAGGTCTTCAGACCATTTCCTTGTTGTGACTTCACCCATGCCCACTCTTTTCCAGTTCTCCTCTACATTTTACATCCCCCCCCCATTAGGATATATGTTCCTTGAAGTCAAAAGTTGTCTCTCTTGCTTATATTTATTTCCTTAGCACTTAGTACAATAAGAGCTATAGAACAATAAATGTTTGTTAGTTTTATCTATCTATATCTATCTATCTATCTATCTATCTATCTATCTATCTATCTATCTATCTATAGATATAATGGATAGAGCAACAGGCCTGGAGTCAGGAAGACTTGAATTCAAATCTAGCCTCAGACACTGACTAACTGTAGGACCCTGGACAAGTCATTTACCCCTTTTTGCCTCAGTTTCCTCATCCACAAAATGAGCTAGAGAAGTAAATGACAAACCATTCCAATATTTTTGCCAGGAAGACCCCAAATGGGGTTACAAAGAGTCAGATATGATTCAGCAGCAACATCTATCTGTCTTTATGGGCACCAGTGCAACACTTGACTATCTATCCATGACCACTTCGTTCCACCACATGACTATCCTATCTCTTCTTCCAAGCATACATTTTCTCAATGAGATCTTTTATGCCATTTCTAGTATATAGATCTTAATTGGAAATGTGCTGTGGCCTGTTTGCACATACCATATATCTATCCTTAGTCCCTATGACCTTAGCAACTTGGCAGCTTTGACTTTTTTTTAGAGATTATCACGTTTGAAATTTTGAAATTACATCACTGGGAGAATATGTTTACAAGATGGGTTATTTGGACCAGAGAGTAGTTTGGACTTTTTTTAAGTACTGCTATGTCAAAAAATGCAATGGGGCCCATTTTTTTATATCTGTTCAAATCTGAACCTAGCTTATTGGTCACTTGTAATGTGTGGACAAGATATGTGTATCAAAATATTACCAATTAACTGGTTTTCCAGTTATATGTCATAATCCATAGATCCATAATCCATCCATTTGGTTTTTCCCTTATTGCTAGCCCAATTTCATTAGAGTAATTGTAGATCTCCTTAAGGAGGCCTTGTAATGCTCTACAACTTGATGCAGTCAGAACAACATCATCCATAAACAAGAGCATCTTGGTCACTGACTATCTGTAGGAAAGTGTTCTCTCACCGGAGTGGGAGTGGGCATTCTTCACGACAGTGACAAACAACTTACTACTTGTTCCATGCTTCACTTGTTGTTAATAATGAAGGGTTGAAGAATTATTTCTGTGGTTGCATTTATCAAGCAGTCTTACATGATCTTAACGTGTACATGAGAACCATCTTATTAGAAAACATCCTGGAAGGATGGGCTTCTTACTAACTGCTTTTTGGTAGACAACAAACAAAAACCATAGAGAATCTTGTTTTCTCTGCACCTTACGGTTAGTTGATGATGAAGACAAGAAGAGAGAATCCTTTGTGAAAGCCTTCTTATATTCTCATGATGGGGAGAAAGACAAGCAAAGGAAACAGAACAGCCCAGCTATCTCCCCATACTACTCCACCATATATCAGAAAAGAGCACAAAGTGAAGAGTGATTAGGAAATCCAAGGAGAAGCCATAGTAAGTGATTTCATAGCCCAGGTCAGCAGCAACTAGAGGCCTGAGGACACTGGGAAGGGATCCAGCAAGAAAATATGCAGAACATTCCAACACAAAGACTAACTTGAGGTCTTCAAGATGATGTACCTGGAAAAGGGGTGAGTTCTCAAATCTAGCCTGCCTAAAGCTATATACTAAACAAAGAGCAGGAATGGGAACCAGCCAAACAACTATGTCACTTTGATATAGCATGTGGGTCCTGGAGGGGCTTGCAGCATTGTAGCAGGGCAAGGAGAGGTCAGGGAGGAGACTAGGCCTGAGTAGTAACTATGTGGCAATGACCCCCATATGGGTTGTGACCTAGGAAGACACATCCATGCCTGAGCCACCAGAGCAGGGGACTCAGATCAAGTGTGAGCCTGTAGTTCTCTCTGAACCTGAAGAACCTTCCAGGTAGTTGATAGGGGCTAAATTTGGTAGCATTACAGCCAGAGGCAAGTCTCTAGTTATGTTACCTAGGTCAAAAACAGGGTTCAAAAGCTTGCAAATCTTACATCAGAAAGGCAGAAATCAGACTTTGCCCTAGATCAGACTACTTAGTGTATGCTAAAAATTTGTAGGTCCCTGGCCTCAATTGACCCTGAGATCCTTGAACTCTAAAGTACTCAATAGCCAGAAAAAGTGGGAAGGGAGAGGGGGGCAGCCTGGGGCCTTGAGGTCATATGTGGCCCTCTAGGTCCTCAAGTGTGACCCTGTGACTGAACTCAAACTTAACAAAATAAATCCCTATAATTTGTTTTGTAAAACTTGGAATCATTCAAAAAAATCACACCCAAGGACCTAGAGGGCTATATGTGGCCTTGAGGCCATAGGTTCCTCACCCCTGATTTCTAGACCAAAAAAGGGGTTGGGTGGGGAGCAAGTACTCAGAGCTTGGCCCTAACACAAAATCCTAATTCAGAACTAAAAAAGTGATTAAACAAGGGAAGAAGGCATCATTGCCCCTTGCTATTATTTAAAAAGTAGAAGTTAAAAAAATAAGGAAAGACCTTTGTTTGAAAAGTGACTCCACAATTTTGGCATTGATTAGAATATCCAGCTCAAAATGGACCTCATGAATCTTGTCAAATGAGTCTCATAGTTGGTTGTTGTCTTTTGTCTTTGAAGAGGACCAAAATGACGTCACCATTGTAAAGTGAAGTTTCAGTTTGTCTGACTGTGACTCATCAGACAAATATGAGCTCGGAATGTTCTACCACAGGTTGGGCACAGACAGTCCATATGAATATTTGGGGTGGATATCCAAAATTTGAGCATCTTGCATTTACTTTGGGTTGTCTTAATTCTGCTTTGCTCAAAGAGCACAGCACCTTTTCTTAAGTGGGCACGCCATGCTGAGCGGTCCTGTGCCAGTGTCTCCCATGTTGTATAGTCGAATCCTAAGTTCTTGGGAGAGACTTTGAGAGTGTCCTTGTATTGTTTCTTCTGGCCATCATGTGATTGCTTGCCCTATGCAAGTTCTTCATAATATAGTCTTTTTGGCAAGCGTACATCTTGCATTCGAACAACATGGCCAGCCCATTGAAGTTGCACTCTTTGAAGTATAGTTTGAATATTGATAGTTCAGCTTGAGCAAGGACTTCAGTGTCTGGTACCTTATCCTGCCAAGTGATCTTCAGAATCTTCCTAAGACAGTTCAAGTGGAAGTGATTCAGTTTCCTGACATGGCGCTGGTAGACTGTCCATGTTTCTCAAGCATATAACAATGAGGTCAGCACAATGGCTCTGTAGACCTTCAGACCTTCTCCCAAGTCTTTCTTCAGAGCCTCCCAAACATTGAGCTAGCTCTGGCAATGTGTGCATCAACCTCATTGTCAATGTGTACATCCCTGGAAAGTACACTACCAAAGTAAGTGAACTTTTCTACAGCATTCAAAATTTCTCCATTTGTTATAACCGATGATTCCAAGCATGGGTGGTGTGGTCGTGGCTGATGGAGCACCTGTGTTTTCTTGGTGTTAATTATTAGGCCAAAACTAGCACAGGCAGCAGAGAATTGATCCATACTTTGTTGCATCCCAGCTTCAGAGGCTGCACTGAGTGTACAGTCATCTGTAAACAGAAAATCATGTACCAACACTCCTTCCACTTTGGTCTTGCCTTGTAACCTTTTCAAATTGAAGAACTTACCATCTGTAAGGTAGCTGACTGTGATGCCATATTCATTCTCATTGAAAGCATTTGTCAACATGACTGAAAACATCATGCTAAAAAGCATGGGAGCAAGCACACAGCCCTGTTTCACTCCACTGGCGACTGGGAAGGCACGAGAGCTTTGTCCATTATCCAGAACCTGGGCAAACATGCCATCATGAAATTGACACACAATATTGATGAACTTCTCTGGGCAACCAAATTTTGACATGATTTTCCATAAGCCCTCACAATTAACAGTGTCAAAGGCCTTGGTCAGATGCACAGATGTTGTGTACAGACCTCTCTTTTGTTCCTGGCATTTGTGGGGCAGCAAACACCCTATTGACTGTTCCTCAGCCCTTTCTGAAGCCACACTAGCTCTCAGGTATATGCCCATCCTCCAGGTGAAAGATCAGCCTATTAAGGATGACTCTAGCAAGAATTTTGCCAGCAATGACAAATGAATCTCATATATGAGACCGAAATATCAAAGATATATGTTTTATAATATACACCAACAATTAAAGAAATTCACAGAGGCTTTGGATCATTGGACAGATTATCTCCCCCTCTACTGCTTTTCACTCCTTTCTGAGAAGATACAGATTATTCTCTATCACCTTCCTCTCCAGTGTTTTGTACTTCGCATATTCCATCTTACAATAATTGTGATATAGTGGTGACCAAAAAGGGAGACGATTCTAAGACTCATACGGTATGGGGACTATCTAACAACACTAGAGAACTGTTCTCATAGCCAGGAAGATGGCTTCAGGTCTCACCTCTGACATATATTAGTTGTGTGACTCTAGTAAGTCACTTAAACTATCAGTGTTCTGGCAATTCTCTAAGATTAAAAGTTGCAAAAAAGGTGCTAAAAGTTTCCTGATTCTATAGCAAAGAAATCACAGGTCTAGTCTCAATCTCTTAAACTTCTAGTTATATATATATGCATACTCTAAATGTGAAACTCTGCATGACCAGTAAGTTGATGTATTTTTAGGATCAGAAGATTATGGGATCATAGCTTGAGAGGTGGAAGGGATCTTAGAAAGATATCTAGTCCAAGGCTCCTTAAACATTTTCCACTCACATTTCCTTTTTGTGTTTTGGCTGCTTTTGTTAGTGTCACATGGCTTGAGGGCATGTGCACTGCAAGTGCCCATGCTTTGTGTTCAAAATCAAGGCTGTAGTGAAGTTGAACAATACAACATAGGTAAATGCTGCCGGAAAAACTTCAGATTCATTACACATTTGATTTTTAATTAATTTTTAGTTGTGCAAGTTCAGAAGCCAAATCTTTTGTGGCCCACAGTTTAAATGGCTCTGAGTCCAATCCTTGTTTATTTTATTGATGAAAGATTAAGAGCAAGGAAGTCACACATGTGTAGTAAGTGACTGTCACCCAAAAGTAAAGGAAAACTGCAAAAGGATTATGACTTAGCCATGACATTGAATATCATAATTGGCTTCAAGAGGTGAGATCTCTGCCTTATATGGATAAGTTAACTACTTGTAAATACAAAACCACTCAGTTTTGGTGCTCACCCTAGAGCAGAGCAAGCATGGTTGTTGATCAGATGATGAGGGAGTGAAATCATACTTTAATCCTCTGTCAACTAGCTTGTCTTAGACTGCATTTCATTTCTTCCAGCCTTCCCATAAAAATGTCAAAAACTATCCAACTTGAGCATCTATCTCACCATCTTCCAGTTTTGCTCTTCCAACCTCCCGAATCCTTTCTACTTCTGCTATCCACCCACATTTTACTCAAGAAATAATAATCAAATCAACACTACCACTGTTTTTGAAAAGGGAATGAAAAGTGAACCCTATTAGTATTACTAGCATCATAATAGCAAAAGTCAAGAAACCAAACCAGCTGAATGAAAAGTAGAAAAATAGGGGCCCTTTGAAAAGCAAAGAAGGTTGTAGAGTCTTTTCACTGTGGGTCCATAGGCAATGAGAAACATTATTTCATGGGGTAATTGGTCATTTTATTTTGCAGTGTTCATAATGGGGAAAATTTTGTAAAGATCATCATGTAGATTATGTATCAACACTTATTTTAGAGAATTAGAGAAATTCTTTGCAGAACTTGACAAGATTCTCAGAGGTGTCAAATTTGTAGCCTGCAAAACTTCCCAATGTGACCCAAACTAGATTAAAATTGGGAAATGTTTTAAAAAATAAAAATATAATATAGCAGAGATGATGTTAATTTGTGGTTTTCTAAGTTGATTTGTGATTTGCAGAGATCCATTTCTATTTGTGTTGGACACCACTGCTGTAAACCAACTCATAACAAGTATCTGGATACTTAGTGATTTCACTATAGAGGAGGGAACAGAAAAAGACTGTGAAATATATATTAAAAAACATGCAGTGGGTTTGAAAAATAAAAAAAGCCCAAATCTTACAGACTACTCAGAAATTGCATAGGTTTATATCAGTAATATTTTCTTCCTGGAAAGTGTCAAAACACAGTGAATATGGCACTTCTGGTTAAGATGATGATAAGAAAGGCCATGGAGGAATCCAGATTATCCACATATGCTCCAGCAAAAATATAAAAAGGACACCAGATCAGAAAGTGATCAAGAAATACAAAGAGAAGCAGCAAGCATCTTCATCAAGGAGTGGGGAGATAAAAGAGAAGGAAGTCTGTGGGTATTGGGACAGGAATTCTATCAGGGAAGCCAGCTTGAGTGCAGGTCAACAGGCCAAAAGGCTGCTATCATTCTGAACAGAGATAGTCATGAACAGATACTCAGTGCTATGATAGGGAAGCTCCTCTAGCCAAGTGAAAAGCCTACAGATCTCTGACCACAGATATTTCAAGTGACTGCAGCAGCTGAGGATCATTGTGCAATCACAAGTATGAATTGAGAGGGATCTAAAGACTGTAGTGTGTTAAAGGGATGGTCAATAAAGAATATATAAATTATGGCATATATGTAATAGAATGCCATTGTGCTATGAGAAATGATGAAAAAGGTGATTTTGGAGAAATTTTCAAAGAGAAGTGAAATTAAGCAGATCAAGTAAGCAAAATTAGTAGAATAATTTATACAATAATGGCAACATTACAAAAACAAACACCTTTGAAAAGTTTAAAAATTCTGAACAACACAAATGACTAACAATGATTCTCGTGGATCAATGGTTCTGCGCATCTACTGTCAGAGTCAGTGGACTCAAGATTCAGAATAAGAACTTTTTGGGGGGATATAGGCAATATGGGACTATGCATATCTGTTATGAGGCTTTTTTTGTTTTTGTTTTTAATTGTGAAGGATTGGAGTGGAAGAGAGAAAAGATAAGTTATTGTTCATTGAAAAAATAATTTTTAAAATTATTTTAAATAATTTTAAAAAGACTGCAACACTTTGACCCATCACAAGCCAGAGAATTCTGAATAATGCCAGCACTCTGGACACATACTGCAAAAAACATACCATAAAATTAAAACAAAACCGAAACCAAATAAAGTGAAAAACTGTGTGGGTGGGTGAATAAAATAGATAAACTATTAGCTGAGCCAATTTTTTTTAAAAGAGAGGAAAGTCAATTTACCAATATAAAAACTAAAACAAATAATTCATAACAAGTATAGAGGAAATAAAGGGAATTATTGGAAGCTATTTTGTCCAATTACATGCTAACAAAACTAATAACTTGGGATATGGATGATCATTTACAAACATAAAATACTCATATTACAACATAAGAGCTAGATTATTTAAACAACCCAATATCAAAAATTAATGATTATGTAAATACATGTGAATCACCATCTAGGGAATTGTCTGCTAAGAGACAAAGAAAGAACCATAGACAAATAGCAAAACATTTAATTAGTACACAATAGCAAAGTAAAGCACAAGCAAAAATGGAACCATCTTCAGGACCCTTATAATAAATAATGGATGTAATCCACTACATTTTGTTGTTGTGTAACTTTGTTACACAATGAAATTATATTTTCAGCATTCAAAGTAAAATTATAGTTTATTCAGAAAATAGTTATAAATTTTCAATTGAATTCTATTTTTAAATATTCTATTTTGCTACAAATGGAGCTACAAAATGCTTAATTTTTAGGAAATTAACATTTTACTTTTTGACAGTTTACAGATAAGATAGCAAAAAACAATTATCTATCAATAAGCACCTAAAATGTAGCCAACTTTGTTCTAGGTGATAAGGATATACATACATGCTGGTTGAGCAAATGAATGAACAAATAAATTAATATTTTTAGCAGAATAAAGAATTTGTACAGACAATCTCCTCCTTTGTAGCACAATATATTGGAAACCAGGCCAATTAAAAAAATTGAATCTAGACTTTTTTAGCTACTGTGTAGCCTGTACTCGTCTATTTACACCACTAGATGGTGAACCTATATTGGGAAGGTAATAAATAACCTGCCAGGAGAAAGCTAATTCCAGGAGAATCTGGCAAGTCTGAAATTGACATGTAAAATGATCAAGTTTATAAAGAACGAAAAAAGGGCATTTGGAGAACTCTCAGATTAGAGAATATCAACAAAATAACCAATTTATCCATATTGTCTTTTTCAGATTGAAACTTGTTCTTATTTCCTGGTGTCAAAGGGATACAGAAAGCCCCAATTATCAGAAAGGAAGCTGACGGGTAAAAAAAATTAAACATTGAATACAATTGTGCTACAGGGAATCTTATTTAAGTTTCACTTTCTGAGCTCTCTTTATAAACAGTTTTTGCTTCTTGTGCTTTATTTTGATTATCTTCCAGGAATTCTGAAAACTGAAAGCTTGTCTTGAGAACCAGTAATGGCTCAATGGATTCCCCTATCCCTTTATTCTGTCTTTCAAACCTTAAAGCATTATGTAGATGCCAGTTATTGTTATTATAGCAGTTGTTATGATTATTGTTAATATTTTAATTATTCTACTAGGCTATTTAATTTCAATCCCTACGCATAATCTCGTTTCTTAATTGTCTGGATTCTTGCTTTGTGTCCCAGTCTACACTGGTTAGGCTCCCTAAACGGTACACCACATCTTATTGGATATGTTTCATGATTCTCAACCCTTGTCCTTAGAACCTAGCTGTCCGGTGTCTCTTACACCAGAAGTCTATTTATTTAGACCTCCATTGATAGCTAACCATGTAGACTTTCATCACTAGTCTGCCTACCCTGAATCTTTCTCAGACTCCGTAGGGACTCTTACTAATCAAACACATCCAAACTACTTTGCCTCCCCTTTACACTTTAGGTATTTTAATGTGCTTTATTCACTAATAGCCTAAGTGTTCTTTACTGGAATAAAAGATTTTTGACTGAAATCCCATCTTCAGAATCCAAACTTTCCACCTACCTACCCTGCCCAAGAGAAAAAAAGGGGGGGGGGTCTATCTAAATTTCTGACAAATTTCTTCTTTTGCCTCCTTCTACTGTCACTACTATTCTGATTATGTCAGCGCCCTTTCACAGTTAGACAATTTCATGACTTTGTAAACTAATTTCTTTCAGTTTATATAAAATTAAGAAATCTTGAGCAGGAAACAAGTGAGAAGAGAAATAGGCAAAATGATATAATAAAACTGCCATCATCTTGCAGGAGGGATATACTTGGCAGGATCCCAGACTATATCCCTGGATAAGATGCTTGAAGATAGTCTGCATCACTAGTCCTAAGCACACTGCTTTTTTATTTTAAAAATAATTCTATCAAATCTAAGAACAATGCTGTCATCACTCATATTTCTGTCCTAGAATATTGGATCTGGGTTTGCTAAAAACATCAATTAAGTGGCAGCAAACATCTCATTTTAAAATGAAGACCCTTTCTTTACTTTCCTTTGTTTTAATAAAATAGAAGCTCACGTGTATTCTCAAAAACAGTTGATTTTATGGGAAAATTTAAGAATGCCTGACAAAAGTTTCTTGCAAAAATTAAAAGCAAAGTGGTTACTACTCTTTGATGGGGAAAGGGGATATATTCTAGTTTCATAAAATATAAATGTTCTGAAATTCTCTTCTGCTGTAATGTATGATGACTAAAAATAATTCAAAGAAGTATAAAATGACCTGAAATTACTGTTTCACACAGTTGAAAGAAAACTATATTTGAAAGTCAGAGGTGTAAATCCTATCTCTGCCACTTATCAAGTGTGAGACTTAGGGCAAGTAACTTACCTACTCTTGACTTCATTCTCTTCACCTTTCAAAAGATTCATTTGGTTCAGTTGGTTTTTAAGGTTGCTCTCACCTCTAACTCTGTGATGCTCTTTGAAAGTGAATATAATGGATACTGGTTAAAATGAGCAGACTCAGAAAAATGACATAGACAATGACTATAATGATGGAAACTGAAAGGCAACTGAGCTTAATGAAAAGGCTACAAGCCAAGACCAAAGTGGAGGGAGTGTTGGTGCGTGATTTTCTGTTTGCAGATAATTATGTACTCAATGCAGTCTCTGAAGCTAAGTGCAGCAAAGTGTGGATCAGTTCTCTGCTACCTGTGCAAATTTTGGCCTAAAAATTAATACCAGGAAAACACAGGTGCTCCATCAGCCACCACCACACCATCCATATGTGAAATCATTGGTTAGAACAAATGGAGAAGTTTTGAATGCTGTGGATAATTCATTTACCTTGGTAGTGTACTTTCCAGGGATGCACACATTGACAATTAGGTTGATGCATGCATTGCCAGAGCTAGCTCAGTGTTTGGGAGGCTCCAAAGCCAAGGATGAGAGAGAAGAGGTATTAGACTGGCTACCAAACTGAAGGTCTACAGAGCCATTGTGCTGATCTCATTGTTGTATGCCTGTGAAACATGGACAGTCTACCAGTTCCATGGCAGGAAACTGAATCACTTCTGTTTGAACTGTCTTAGGAAGATTCTGAAGATCACCTGATAGGATAGGTAACAGACAGTGAGGTCCTTACTTTAACTAAACTGCCAACCATTCAAACTATGCTTCAGAGAGTGCAACTCTGAGGGGCTGGCCATGTTGTTCAAATGCAAAAATGTATTCCCACTTGCCAAAAAGACTGTTTTATGGAGAACTTGCATGGGGCAGGTTGATCACATGGTGGTCAGAAGAGGAGATACAAGGATACTTTCAAGGTCTCTCTCAAGAACTCTGGAATTTTTTGTGACATGGGAGACACTGGCACAAGACCGCTCAGCATGGAATGCCCACTTTAGAAAGGGTGCTGTACTCTATGGGCAAAGCAGAATTTAAACAGCTCAAAGGAAACATAGGATGTGCATATTTGGAGTATCCATCCCAATTATTCACAGAGACTATCTGTGCTCAGTCTGTGGTAGAGCATTCTGAGCTCATATTGGTCTGATTAATCACAGTCAGATACATTGAAACTTGATTTTATCATGGTGATGTCATTTTGGTCCTCTGAGAATAAAGGGCAAGAATGAACCAATCAACCAATCTGAGGGAACAGATCGAAAAATACACTCATCTCCTCTTGGTAGAGAGGTGAGGGACTATTGGAGCAGAATGTTGTGATTATTTTCAGACAGTTATTTTGTTGGTCAATAAACTTAGTTCTTTGTCTTTGTTATGAGAGTGTTGAGAGGGAGAACTGTAAAAAAAATGTGGTAAAGTAACTTGCTTCAATAAAACTTAAAAAAAAAAGAAATGCTCTTGCATCTGAAACTTGATCTATCTGCTTGTCCACAGTATATGGAAATTATAATATCTTGATATACTGGATAATTTTATGTAATTATCTATTGCAAAATATTTTAAAAAATCTTTTGGAAGAGTAAATGATTAGTAGCATGTAAATACCTTATCTCAAAACATTTTCTTTTTCTAAAACTAATATAGTATAACAGTTTTTAGGAGAAAACATAGACTTCTTTATTTGGAAATTTTCCAGACCTTTCCATCTCTCTTGCCTATAGAATGTTCTTTGGAGTAGCCCCCCAATATTTCTACATGGTTCATCTGTGGATCTTAGAGCAAGAGCATAAAAGTAGCAGTGGTCATGGAGTCCTATACTTCCCCAATTTTCCAATAGTTAACCATGTCTGACAAATGCTTGACTGCAGCCTGAGATCTGGACTTCAGCACAAAATATAAGACCATCAGACACCTGACTACAAAAGGAAAAGCCAACAGAATGTCTTAAGGGTAATGTATAATACCTTGCACCTATAAAAGCCTCTTGGTTATCCTCTTACCTATTCCTTTTCAATTTTCTTTGATAGATTATCTTCTTCCTAATCACTACATGTGGTTGCCCTGAGGTCTGTCCTGTGCCTTCTCTTCTCTTTCTGGAGAGAAACTCTCCTCCTGTAAAGAATTCTCCTCATGAGTTCTCATGTATTCAATCATCATGTCCAACCAAATGAATTCCAAACTGATGTTTCCAATCCTAATGTCTCTCCTAAAGACCAATCCTATTTTACCAATTTACCTTCTTTGGGATTCAGTTTCAGTAGATGACCTCTGAAATTCCTCTGACCTGCGCCTGAAGGTCCTTCTAACTATTTCCGAATGAATGTACTATAGAAGGGAGATGTTGGAGGTAGGTGGGAGATCAGTTCTGAATTGGATATCTCAAAGTCTCCCTCCACCACCAAAAGTTTATTCCTCCCTCCCTCATTTACTCCACTTATACACAAGGTGGGCATTAGAAAAACTTTACTCTTAAAATCAAAGTCAAATTTCAAAACCCCGGAGGTAACTAATATATCATCTAGGTTGTTTTAAGTGAATTTTACAATATCATTTTAACACTGGCTTAGTATTTACTTTAGTATTGAACTTGGTATTTAATTATTCACCTCATTGCCTATTTTTCTACTGAAAACTGCCAAGAGCACCCTTTAGCAGATGGGAAAATATTGTAATAGTTGGCTCTAGAATCTAAATTTTTGTGGATAATTAGAAGACCCAGTACAGGTAACATTTATTAGTCATGAAGATTTGATAGAATGGAGGTTTTCTACCATCACAATTTTTGGAAGAAGAAAACATCTTTGCCACTTTTGCTTATTTTGAACATGGATCAAATTATGCTTATGTGACAAGATGAGAAGAAATATGGTTCATAAAGCTGTACAGAAGGAGACCTTTAAGTCAAAAAGATTTTCTTAATATCAGTCCAGTCCAAGCAGAGGTAAAAAAGCAAATCTTCTATAAAACCAGATGTACTTAGCAGGCAATGAGGGCACCCATAATTAGACTTGTGAATATCTTATCTGTTTTATCCAAACAAGCCACAAATTCAGGTTAGAGATATCCAAAGGAAAAATCAATTCAAATATTGAGAGCAGTTATAAAAGGAGCTACATAACTTCAGAATACCAATTCTAATCTTCCTGTTTGTTTTGCTTTTCTATTTGTATCCCCAGCTTTTAACAGAGTCATGGACATATCTTTTTCATTCATTCATTCATTTCTTTTCCAGCCTTGTACTTAAAGCCTTGGGGAGTAATTTTCATCTCAGATTTCTCTGTGTCTATAAGGGATCAGCTGTATTTTTTCACTCTTTCAAAAAAGAATTAGTCCAGAATAGTATTAACATTTACTCACCAGTTTGCTGGTCAATCCCTATATTCTGTGCTTTGTCTTAAGGATGTTTGAGATGACTCTTACCTGTAGGAACTTTGTCTAACGTTTAACATTTTAACAACTTCTCCAGCCTATTTTATTTTTTAAAAAAGTTTTTAAATAATCAATATCATAAACAATTACCTTTTCATAAAAAGGAACAATCAAACAAAATGAAGATTATATCTATGCATAAAATCTTTAAATTAAACCATGTCTCTTTTCATGAATTGAAAAATAAGTTTTTCCAAAACCTTTTTTGCTCTTTCACCCCTTCCAATTTCAGTTATAGCTTTGATTTGTGAGGGTTTTTTGCTGTTTTTCATCGGGTTTTGTATGTAGCCATTCTAGGTGTGAAGACCATTTTGATTTTTCTTTCTTCACTTGGCACCAGTTTAAAAAAGTCTATATTTTAAAATTCTTTATATTTATCATTTTTCTAGTACCAAAATATTCCATTGCATTCATAACCCATCATTTATTCAGTCATCCCTTAATCTTTGGACACATGTAAATTGTTTCCAGGATCTCACTATTACAAATATTAAATAAAATAAATATCATTGTACAAAATGACTTTTATTCCATTATATTAAGTTCCTTAGGATTTTTAATAGTTATAGTTAGAGTGGTAAAATCACTTCATTAAAGCGTATATGATCAGTTTTTGACTATATGTTGTGGATTGCCAGATTTCTCTCTGAAAGTATTGTTCCAATTTACAGCTCCAACCACAGGTCTTCCATTTATCACAAAATAATAGTTTGAAAGTCCAAAGGGCCATCAGCAGTCATGTAGCCCAACCCATACATCTATAATAATCTATAATAATGCCAATTTGTCAGGGAACAAAATCTATGATGGTGACAAGGAGAGTGTCTGGCTCACTACATTAATGTGTATATATATATATATATATATATATATATATATATATATGTGTGTGTGTGTGTGTATGTATATGTATATATGTATATATACATACATATATGTATGTATATATAGAGTCTTAAGAAATTGCTCTGATATCTACCACCCTCCTCCTTTGTCAGGTACTTGCCCAATCTTTGTTTTACCTGTCTTGGCTTTAGGCAATTTCTAAACAATGTTCCTACCTCCCACTTTGCCCTGTAGATTTGTTCTACCATGGAACTCTATCTGTACCTCTGGTTTAATCTCTTTGATCATATTTATGCCATACCCTCTTTCCCCAGGAAGATCTTATCTTAAGTGGGAGTAGGGAGGATAAGGAGGGGAGAGAATGGCTTTCTTTTTGTCAGTGGCATAGAAAGCTATCTTCTATATTATACAATAGAAATTTAAGATATGTCAAAAGTGAATTTCATCATTTTAAGTTATCTTTGATAATTTGATGGGTATAAGTTGGTACCCCAAGTTGGTAGGTAAATTTTCAAATGGTTATTAAAAATATATGTTTCTTTCCTTGAGAACTGCCCAATTATTACCTTTGACCATTTATTCTTTGGGGAGTGGGTATCACTTTTGAAAATTTGCAACATAGATTCCAAATGTTGGATTTGGGGCTGAAATGTGCACCTTAAATATACTTTTTTATCCAATTTGTCTATTCATTTTACATATCAGAACTGGTCTCCAATGCAGTAGAGCAGGACTATGATAGATACAGTCTATGTGGGGGGATTTGTGAGATACTGAGTTCTAGTTCTATCTCAGTTATGAACTAGCTATGCCACATGGAGTAAGTCCCTTCACATCTCTTGGCCTGTTTTTCAGTCTGCAAAATATGACAGTTTAACTATATGATTCCCAAGATCTTAGAGGCAGCTAAATGGCACTGGATAAAGCTCTAGATCTGAGTTAGAAAGACCTGAGTTCAAATCCAACCTCATACACATGGTAACAATTGATGCTGAGAAAGTCACTTAACCTCAGTTTCCTCCTCTATAAAAGGGGGTAATAATGGCACTTATTTCCTAGGTTTGTTATAAGGAGGATAAAATGAGATATTTGAATAGCGCTTTGCAAACCTGAAATAAATAAATAAATAAATAAATATATATATATATATATACAGACAGACATATGTATATACATGTACAATACACACATATAAAATATATGTATATATACATACATATACATACATGTATATAATCATACATGCAAGCATATATACATATAAATGTTAGCTAAATTTTTGGTTCAAGGACAGTAGTCTGAGTCTAGTAGTCTATATAGAATTAGAATTATAGAATATAGCTTTATCTGAAAATATGTCCTCACTCCTCTCTTATCTCTTCTAGTAGATTGCATCCTAAATCATTACCCACCTCTTTCAAATCTTCAGCCTCTTTCAATCAAATCCTAATGCTTTCAAATATGCCTGACATTCCCTTCTTTAAAAAAAGTCTTCACTAGACTTTCCCCTCCCTTCTAAACTATCATGCTATAATTTTCCTCCATTTCTCAGCCAAACTTCTTGAAATAGCTGTCTCTGTTCACCATATCAATGTCCTTTCTTCTTATTCACTTCTTAATCTCTTACTCAACTGAACTGAGCTCATCATTCAACTAAAATTGGTCTCCATGAAATAACAACGATCTCTAAATATGCCAAATTAAGAGTAAATTCTTAATTCTCATCTTTCTGGGCTTGTCTGTGGCATTTGTCACTGATAACCACTATTCTGGTTATACCCTGCTCTATTGGCTTTTATTACACTCTTCTGTCTTGGTTGACCTGACTGACTGCTCTTTTTTAATATTCTTTGTTGCCCATCATCCTTATGATGCCCCCTAACTGTGGACATTCCTGAGATTCTCTCATAGATTCTCTTTTCTTTTCCTTATATGCTCTCCTTTTCTTGGTAATTTCATCAATTCCTTTTGGTTTTCACTAGTGCTATTGTTTCAATGAAAGTATAAAATGTTGTTTACAAAAAGAGCTTAGCATGACTTCTATAGACAAAGAGTAGCAGAGAAATGCCTTCATTCAGGAAGGGAATAGAGAAGACTAGAAGAGGAGTAGTTCTGTCTAGCAGGTAATGTTTAGTGAAGACAGTTGTCCTTAGGGCAGATTTGTACAAAAAAGAAAAACAACGAGCAATATGAGTAGGAAAACCCATGAACTTGGGACAACTCAAGACTCTTGACTATAGGCCTTGATGCACTTGATTTCTTTATGGTTAGATTGTTACGTTTTGATAATTTCTGTTTCTGTCTTCCATTAAGTAAATATTATGGTTGGTCTTACCTTTGCCTTGTCACTGAGTAAATGTTTTATGTCCAAGAGTTCATGATGCTATTGTGGTTGATTTGTGTAAATGGGCAGTACACTTCTGGCAACCTATAAGCTTGAGAGCAAATTGTAGCTGGGGGGACCATGTCTGTGGATTCCCTCACACTTTCCCCCTAGAATTTTTCTCCAGCCCTCTCTGTTTTCTAGTCTGCTAGTGTGGATGCAGCTTAGGATTGAATGAACCTACCCAGAGGAAGAGGAGTATGACTTTGTACTGCATGTTATTTTTAATTCCTATAATACTCTCTCTGTCTTCAATTCCACATCTCTAATTCCCTTCAGGGTTCATTTCAGGTACTACCTTCTATAGAAGTCCTTTCTTGATCCCACAAGTTGATAGATCCTCCTCCCACCTTTTAATTACTTTGTATTTAACTTATCTATGTATGAATTGTAGCCTTTGAGATGAATGCAAGCTCTTTAAAGAGATTTTCATTTTTGTCTTTGTATTTCTAGGGTTCACCATAGTCCCTTGAATTTAGTAAATGCTTTTAAATAAAGCTTGTTGGTTACTGAATTGAATTCCCAAGAGCTCACATAAACAGAAATACATGAACAAAAAAAAAACAAAACAGGAAAAAGCATTAAGTTTGTCTTCACATACCTTATAAGGAGAATTCCCACAGGACCTACAAAAGACCATCTTCCACCTAAAAGGCAGGAAATATGGATTAGAATGAAGTATTTTGGTGTTTTGCTGAATATATGATGTTTATCTTACTGAAGCAATCACCAATTACATGTGCTATAAATGTAAGGTAACCCACCTCATTGAGGAGAAGTTTGATGGGCTTAGGGAATGCCACTTTATTTTGAGGCTCATTAGTCAGTATGAAGAGTTTCTAGACAGGATGAAAGAAATAATCCAGGAACAAGGCCAAAAATAAAAATATTTGAGAAGACACAGAGAAATCAAAACCAGTGTCAAGAAATTGGCAAATGGAAAATGGTAACACGTGAGAAAAGGTGAAAGAAAAAAAGTGAGCTTGCAGGTTATTTCCTTAGAGCATTAATCCATAACATAGGATGGAGTATTCTATGATTCACAGGGGTCATAGGGATTAAAAATTTAAAGAATTGTATTATCAAGCTTAAGATGAAAGAAAAATTGTAGCAGTTGATAGATAGAGGGGTTTGTCATTCTCACCCAGGACATGGCCAGTACATGCAGGTATTAAGGAAGCACCCAGGGAGCAGAAGGGCTGCAGTCATCTGGGCATGGGTGGGGATGGAGTCCAGATCAGAGGAAGAGTAAAGGTTGATCAAGAGCAAAGTCCCATTAGTATGTATGAGGGTATCTTCAGAGGGTTAGAACCCAAGAATTGAAAGGAGCTGGAAAACTTGTTTCTACCACAGAGATTCTGTAGATGATTAAAACCATGTTCAATAAGCCAAGTCCAGGGAGTTCCAAAGAGATAAATAATTGTCTTGCTCAATCTGTCTTTCCAAAATTCTGGTGCATTTATAGCTGTTAACATTCCCTGTTTTCCCCTATACAAATGCACCAGCATAGACTTTGGTAATGACTGCCATATCCTTCCTGACTCAGCCGCATTTTTCAGAACATAAATTTATATCATGAACACATATAAATCTCATATGAATGATCAGAGGATATGCTATTTTCCTAGAGTTTATCTCCACAATATAGCAGGAGAGTCTTTCAAGCCTAACCAAAGTACATGTCACTAAATTCTATTAATTTAAGTGAGAATAAATGAGATAATTAGAAAAGGAAACTGGAAGAATTCAGGGCAGAGGTGATATTTTCATAAATTCTTCCAGCTGAATATCATGACCTTCAAACACAAGGAAGGATAAAGAAATTGAACCACTAGGCCTACATAGATGGTATCAAAGAACAATATATAGCTTTTCAAATCTTGGTTTACAATAACAGGATGATACATTACTGACAAGAAAGTGAAGTCACAGGGCTTACAAAATGTGCATGCCCAACCCAGATATATCACTTCTGGGGCTGTATCCCAAAGAGATCATAGAAATGGGAAAGGGTCCTGCATGTACAAAAACAGTTATAGCAACTCTCTTGGTGGAAGCCTTTAAAAACTGGAAATCAAGGGGATGCCCATCAGTTGGGGAATGGCTGAACAAATTGTGATATATGAATGTAATGGAACACTATTGTGCTGTAAGAAATGATGAACAGGAGGACTTCGGAGAGGCCTGGAAGGACTTATAAGAACTGATGCTGAGTGAAAGGAGCAGGACCAGGAGAACTTTGTACACAGCAACAACCACGGTGTGTGAGGAATTTTTCTGGTAGACTTAGTACTTCATTGCAATGCAAGGACTTAAAAAATTCTCAATGGACTCAAGGCAAAACACCTTCCATACCTAAAGAAAGAACTATAGAATTGGATCACAAAATGAAGCAGACCATTTTCTTTTGTATTATGTTTTATTTTGCTTTATGGTTTCTCCCATTCATTTTAATTCTTCCATGCAACATGACTAAGGTGAAAATGTATTTAATAGGAATATATGTGTAGAACTTATATAAGATTGCACACCAACTCAGGGAGGGAGTGGGGATGGAGGGGGGAAACAGGGGGAGGGAAGGGAGATCAATCTAAGATATATGGAAGTGATTGTAGAACAATGAGATGAAATAAAATAATTTAATTTAAAAAAAGGAAAATGAAGTCACATCAAAAGCACCAGGAAAAATATCTTTGGCAGAATATTTGCCCCTCTGACTAAGATGGTTTTAACATGAAATTTGAGAAGGAAAACAATTGCCCAGATAAAACCATAAAACTGGCCCTGTGTGGGACAGCAAGTCTTTATGGAAATTAGAACAATTTTAAGGGAGAATCCCATGATTCTAGTAGAAACTAGGAAAGTATATCAGGAAAGAGAAAAAGGAATAATTCTTGTGGCCTCATGACATGGTGAAAAGAGCAATGCGTAGTGTAATCGAAGAGACCCGAATTTGAATCCTGCCTCAAAAGCTTGTTAGCTATAGGACTCTTGGCATTTATGATCCTTTCCAGTGTCGGTATCCCCATCTACAAAATGAGAATAGCAAGAACATGTCTCCCAAAATTATTGTGAAGATCAGATGGTAAATTATTATCAAATATATTAAAGTACTCTATCAATGCTAGCTATCATTATTATTAACAAATTTTATCTCATACCAACCACTAAGACATGGGCAAATATAATATAGGACTGGAACATGTCATGAAGGATAGGAGTACATCTCATTCCCTCCAAAAATCTCTATATGAAAATTTTTTTAAAAATTGAAACAAAAATCATAGGGAATATTGGAGTGAATATGTAAGAAAGTGGTATAACCTCACTAGTTAGAAACTTAGAACATTATAAGATATAGGTATAGCAGAAAGAAAAAACTGTGGATCAACTCAAGAGACTGGGACTCTAGTTCTAATTTTAACACGAATTCAATAGGTTCCACTAGATCTCAGTTTAAGAATTATAAGAATAACAACTAACATTTACAGTCTTAGTGTGTACTAGGCACTGCACTAAGTACTTTACAATTATCATCTCATTAGATCGTCACAATAACCCTGGGAGCTAGGCATTATTATCTTCATTTTGCAGATGAGGAAACTGAGGCAAACAGAGGTTAAGTGACTTGCCCAAATTATATAGCTAGTAAGTGTCTAAGGCTAGATTTGAACTTAGGTCTTCCTGACTTCTATCCATTGTGCTACCTAGCTTACCTAGCTGTCTTTCTCTCTCTCTGTCTCTCTGTCTCTGTCTCTGTCTCTCTCTTCTATCTCCATATATGTGTTATTATATATAATACATATATATATATGGGCATATTATATACATTTGTAAAATAATTACATTTAAAACAAGAACACTGGGTTGATGACGTAAAGTCAATGGATTATATAATCTAGAGTTTTGGAAAGCAACTTTCATTTAAAAAAATAAATGTTTGATTTCATGGCTAGACACTAGAAAGACAAATGGATCCCATAAGTAGTGAGCAGTAACAGAAAAAGGGAAAGGTAGGGAAGACATTATGGATGGGGAAGGAATGCTCCAATTCACACAAATTTTTAAAAAGAGCATGTTCAGAAAATGGAATGAGTGATGCATAGCCCAGGATAGACATAAAAGTGAATATAAGCCCCTAAAAGTAAAAAACAAACAAAAACAAAAGCTTATATTAGTTTGAATTAAGGTTATTTTGAGGTCCATGAATATAAATTGAAAAGAAAGCAGAACAAGCTCTATCTGGTTTTTCCCTATAATTTTTCCACTTTTAAAATGAGTTGTTTTCTGGTAAATCAGTAGCCACACTAGAAGGGAAACATCCCCCTCCCATGTACACCCATACTCACACCCACACCCACACCCATACAAAAACACAAGATTTCAGATGTTGATTTTGTCTACTGATTTGAGAAAGGGGAAGGAATCCTGTTACCTTCTGCTTTCAGTGGTCCATATTTTCAGAGACTCTGAAACACCCAGCCCTATAGAAGGTAGTCAATTTAGGGAGGAACTGAGGTGTGGGGTACATACAAAGATGCTCTAAACCTGAAATAAAGAGTACCTGAAACCTACATGGAACCAGTCTTGTTTCCCAGTTTCCCTGGGCCCAGAGGAAACTTAGGGAGGGGACTTGGGCAAGTTAAGAAAACATTTCCCAGTGTAGAAGGAAGCCGAAGGAGCTTTACAGCCCAAACCCAGGGAATATCCATCATCAAAGTGGGTGGAGTCAGAAAGTGATTGATGGAAAAAAGTAAAGAAAAACAGTAAAAAATACATATTCCAAGAGGAAGAAAATTCAAACAAAACTGAGAGTACACAAGCTCACAAATAACAAAGAGGATGTCAAAACTAGAAGAAAAGATAAATACTTCATCTTCGAAGAGTTTACAAAGTTCTCTTAACAAATATATGACAAAGAAAAGTGAACAATGTGTGATGTAATAGAGAAATCTATAAATTTCTGAGAGAGTATGTAACAAGAAAATCCAGAAGCATTTTTAAGAAAACAATCTGTAAGAGAAGAAATTCAAAATGAATGTGTCAAAATTCCAAGCTTTCAATGAAAACCGAAAAAAAAAATAGTAGATGGGGGAAAGCAATCTAATCTGTAGCAGAGATTTTCAATAAACAAGTGAAAGAATAATGGATTAAAAATAAAAATATTAAAGCTGAAGAAAATCTTTCAGAAGCATAATGAAAGCAACAATGCTAAAAGAATACCTATTTAAAAAAAACAAACCAAAAAACAAAAAAAAAGACTGGCCTGGAAGTTATGGAAGCACAGAAACAACTTATGTAGCTCTTAGAAGAATGTGACATTTAAAAAAGATATGTGAACACCATGACAGAAACAATAAAAGAAACTTGCTCAGAACTTCTGAATACAGAAAAAAATATTAATAAAAAAAAATCCAGATCTTCAAAAGGGGAAAAAAGGCTAATTTAACAAACAATTCTAATGACAAACAAAGCAAAACAAATGCTATAATCATCCTGTGGAGACACTTTCAGATGGTAAGGGAAGGAAATTCAAATGACACAAGTTTATTTTACACTCTCTAGAAAAAGAATTATCAGGCCCTATTCTATGGTCATAAGGCAACAAAATGAGAATTTAAAAAGCAAATAGAACTGTTTACCAAAAATAGAAATCAATAATCGGGTATGACTTAAGTACCTATTGTGTGCCAGACACTATCATAGGAAATTTGGATACAAATACAAAGACAGAAACATTCTCTACTCACAAGGAGTTCACATTTAGATGGAAGGGGCAAGGATGAGATTGTAGCACCAACGGGATATTCACAGCACCTATGGCAGCCATGAACACCCCCGTGCAATTCTAAATTGTGAAATACAACAGACTCTCCATGTGGAAGACTGAATCAAAACATTTATTCAGATACCAGAAAGCCAAATCCATCACAGTAACAATGCAGAGAGCCATACCATCCCCAAGCCTGTCCCCTTCTAGGTTTTCCACAAACCAGTTCCCTTAAATAAATCACAAGCAGGCGTCCCTTAAACAAAATCGCAAAAAAACTCTTTCTCTCACACCAGCCAGCAGCCTACATCCTTCCTAGCTCTGACTCAACTCTGACCAAATTTCTTCTCACCTCTGCTCTACCTCTGCCCCTTCTGTTCTACTCTTCCTGTTCCACTGCTTCAACAAACTCCTCCCACCACAGGCCTCATGTCACTCAAACTCACGTGACTTAGGCTTGTGTGTGATTTAAGAAAGTCACATGGTGGACCCGAGCAGGCTTCAGGGACGGAAGCTCTGGCAGCCGGGAAAATCCCTCCGCCCACAGAAGCTACAGGTCAGTGAGAAAGAAGGTTGGGCTAGAGGAGGGGAGCGGAGCATCTCCGTGACTCGGGCCCCCTCGGGAGGAAGCAGCAGTGGCAGAGATGGGGGCAGGAAGCGGCAGAGGCAGAGGGGTGGGAGGCGGCTGAGGCGGCTGCGGCCCAGGACTCAGGAATCCCCCAGCAGCAGGCAGGATCTTCATTACGGAAGGTTTCTGCATAAAACCTGACGAAGCTGAGCCTGGGAGATGGCCCTGCCCCCACCCCGCTCTATTACTGAAGGTTTCTGCATAAAGCCCCTGAGGGAACTGAGCTTGGGAGGCAGGGCCCCCCACCCCGCCCCCACCCGCTCCATTCCTGAAAGTCTCTGCATAAAGCCCCTGAGGGAACTGAGCTTGGGAGGCAGGGCCCCCCACCCCGCCCCCACCCGCTCCATTCCTGAAAGTCTCTGCATAAAGCCCCTGAGGGAACTGAGCCTGGGAGGCGGCCCTGCCTCCACCCCAGCGCCAGAACTAAAGCTTGCCGCGGAAAGCCCATTTGAATCTCAGAGGCCAAGCACTAACTGGGTGTATCCAGGTGGGGGTGGAAAGGAATCTCAGAAGTCAAGTAACTGGCTGGGAAAATGCCCAGAAAAGGGAAGAAAAATAAGACTATAGAGAGTTTTTTCCAACAAATGCAAATGATCCCGACCTTCGGATCTGATGACGAGGACGTACCCTTGCCATCAGGGAAAGACGTGGAAAGCGGGGCCTCAGTACCCCAGACACCCTAGGGGGGTGGCGGGTGGTCTCAGGCCTTGGAAGAGCTCAAAAAGGATTTTGAAAAGCAAGTTAGACAGGTGGAGGAAAAACTGGGAAGAGAAATGACAGAGATGCAAGAAAAGTATGAAAAACGGGTCAATACCTTGGTAAAGGAGACCCAAAAAAATGCTGAGGAAATTAACATCTTGAAAAATAGGCTCACTCAATTGGCAAAAGACGTTCAAAAGGCCAATAAGGAGAAGAATGCTTTCAAAAGCAGAATGAGCCAAATGGAAAAAGAGGCTCAAAAGCTCACTGAATTTAATAGTTCTCTCAAAATTAGAATGGAACAGATGGAGTCTAATGACTTTATGAGAAACCAAGAAATCACCAAACAAAACCAAAAGAATGAAAAAATGGAAGAGAATGTGAAATATCTCATGGGAAAAACAACTAACCTGGAAAATAGATCCAGGAGAGACAATTTAAAAATTATGGGACTACCTGAAACTCATGATCAAAAAAAGAGCCTAGACATCATCTTCCATGAAATTATCAAGGAAAACTGCTCTGACATTCTAGAACCAGAGGGCAAAATAAGTATTGAAAGAATTCATCGATCACCACCTGAAAGAGATCCAAAAAGAGAAACTCCTAGGAACATTGTGGCCAAATTCCAGAACTCCCAGCTCAAGGAAAAAATATTGCAAGCAGCTAGAAAGAAACAATTCCAGTACTGTGGAAATACAATCAGGATAACTCAAGATCTAGCAGCTTCTACATTAAGGGATCGAAGGGCGTGGAATAGGATATTCCAGAAGGCAAAGGAACTAGGACTCAAACCAAGAATCACCTACCCAGCTAAACTGAGTATAATACTTCAAGGGAAAATATGGTCTTTCAATGAAACAGAGGACTTTCAATCATTCTTAATGAAAAGACCAGAGCTGAAAAGAAAATTTGACTTTCAAACACAAGAATGAGAAGAAGCATGAAAAAAGGAAACAGCAAAGAGAAGTCTTAAGGGACTTACCAGAAGTGAACTGTTTACATTCCTACATGGAAAGACAATATTTCTAACTCTTAAAACTTTTCAGTATCTGGGTAGTTGGTGGGACCACACATACACATGTACACGCATGCACACACATACACACAGGCACACACATACAGAGATAGAGAGCATAGGTTGAACTGAATAGGATGGGACCATACCTTAAAAGAAATTAAGGTAAATGGTGAGAGAGAAATGTAGTGGGAGGAAAGAGGGGGAAATGGAAGGGGGTAACTATATGTCATTTAAGAGGCAGGTAGGAGTTTTTTTTAGTTGAGGGAAAAAGAGGAGAGCTGAGAAAAAAAAAAACAAGAAGTTTACCCTCATCACATTTGACTAAACGAAGGAGTGAAATGCACACTCATTTTGGTATGAAAACCTATCTTACAGTATAAGAAAGTGGGGGAGAAGGAGATATTGCAAGGGGGGGGGGAAGATGGAAGGGAGGGCAAAGGGAGGAGGGAGCAATTTGAAGTCAACACTTGGGGAGGGACAGGATCAAAAGACAGAAAAGAAACAATGAGGGACAGGTTAGGAGGGATGGTAATCCAGTTTGTCTTACACAACACGACTATCAGGGAGGTCATTTGCAAAACTACACAGATATGGCCTATATTGAATTGCCTGCCGTCCCAAAGGGAATGAATGGGGAGGGAGGGATGGGGAGAATTTGGAACTCAAAGTTTTAGGAACAACTTTTTAGTATTGTTGTTGCAACTAGGAAAGAAGACATACAATTAAGGAGGAATAGAAAGTCATCTGGCCCTACAGGAGAAAAGAGAAGATGGAGACAAGAGAAGGGAGGGATGACAGAAGAGAGGGCAGATTGGAGATAGGGAAAATTAGATTGCTTGGGGTATTGGGGTGGGGGGAGGGGATAAAAGGGGAGAAAATTTGAAACCCAAAAATTTGTGAAAATGAATGTAAAAAGTTAAATAAATAAATTTAAAAAAAAGAAAAAAAAAGTCACATGGTCCTATTAATAAAAGGGAAAGATCTCCCCATTTCAATGACCATTAAAGATACATTAAAGATATCTTAATACAGAAGAAATATCAAGAGAATAAATAAAAAGTACTTAGATGTAATATATCTTGAGAAGGACAGAACTAGGAAGAATCAGGAAAGTCTTTATAGTTATGTTGGAGCCATGTCTTTAAAAAAAAGAGATTTATGAGATCAAGGTGAAGAGGAAATATATTACAGACACTGGGGAAGGGAGCAGTTTTTGCCAAGAGATAGGACAATGAGTGCTATGTGTAAGGAAGAGGAAAGGGGCTAATTTGACTGAATTACAGTGTGTAAAAAAGGACGTAAAGCCGAAGATGTAGGTTGGGGTATGGTTTCAGAGCCATAATGCCATTAAAAAATATCCAATATAATTTTATTTTAGAAATTATTGTGGGTGCAGAGCCAAGATGGCAGAGTAAAGGCAGGGACTCACCTGAGCTCTCCTAAAATCCCCTCCAAACAAAGTTAAAATAATGTCTGAAAATAAATTTTGGAGTGGCAAAACCAACAAAAGAAGAAAGTGAAACAAATTATCAGCCCAAGACAGCTTAGAAGGTCAAAAGAAAAGGTCTGTCTAACTAGGTTGAGAGCAGAGCACAGGACAGCTCAGGCAATCCTCTCCTCTCTCCTCCAACAAGACAGTAATAGTCCATGTGTAGACAAGTCAACAGCAGGTCTTGGGCGGGAAGGGCAACTGAATCAGCAGCAGTGGCTGAGGAGCTCTCAGCCTATACATAATAAGGGAGTCAGACAACTACTTAGAAGGAGATTATAGGGGCCCCTTTGCTGGCACTGGGTGTAGGACTCTTTTGCATTGGCTATATGGAGAGCCAGGTTGCAGTCACAGGGCAAGGAAGAACATGAACACACTACAGCTTTTGACCAAAAAAGAGTGGAGAACCTGGTCACAGTTCCAGGGCAGAAAAGAATACTTGTGGTCTTTTACAGATCAAATCACTGGCCACGAGAGCAGCAAACACACCTCTCCTTACCTCATACCACTTTGGAAGAACTGAAAACTTACAGACCCCCAGACATAGCTTTGAAAACAGATGCACTACTGGGTTTGGATATGGAATTTGAATAAAACAAGATGGAGATATCTTTGTCAGCATTCTTTTGGTTGTGCATGTGAATTTTATAGCTGGGTAATAAGTTAGTGAATATTACATTACCATTTGAGGCCCACATATAAAGGTCTACTATGAGAACCTATCTTCTGTAATTATCCTTACATGATTTATGTAAAATATCTAACTGACTTATACTGATTGGTATAGAGTAGGAGTCCAATTGAATTATTTCTCACAGTATAAGGAATGAATTTCTGTGAGGGGTTAGGTGAAGGATACGTTAGGAATTACAGGTGAGTATAAACAAAATGTATCATTGAAAATTTTCATTAAAAATATGTAATATACCAGTAGCAGAAACAAAATACAGGGCCCATAAAGTGATAGAAGTTTCCATATCAGTTCTTTCAAAATCTGTTTGTTGTTGTTGTCAGAGGAAGAGGAAGAGGAGGAAGAGGAATTGTCACTGGTGATATTAAGGAAAAAAAAAGGTATGAGAAGAGTCAATATGTTGTCACATAAGTTCCAGTGTATCCAAGAACAAGAAAACATGGAAGAGGAAATTAGCAGCTCCACCCTGGCTTTACCTCTCAGTTAATAACAATAGTCCTTCCTCAAGTGATATTTGTCCTGGGGAGATCAGATCAAAGTCTATTGCAAACAGATTACCTAAAGGTCTTGTCATACACCCAAGGTTTGGTAAACAAGGCGAACTGAGGAAAAGAAGGGAAGAAGAGCAGGAAAAGAATGACCCTTATTATACTCTTTTGATCTCTCTCTGTCAAATTCCAAGCTACTATGGAATTTTAAAATGTTGTTATTGGAAGGAAACATAAATCTTGGTCAACTCACTCATTTTACAGATAAGTCACTTGTTCAAGGTCCCAACATTTTTGTCACATCTAGAATTGAAAGACTGATCTTGAGGAGAATGAGAAATCTGCAGTGGAATCTGGGATCTACTCTTCCTTAATGAGATGAATCGGGAAAGCTATCCTACCTCTCGTGGACCACAGTTTCCTCACCTGTACAATAAGAGAACTGGGCTAGATAATTGTCAAGATTCCTTTCAGTTTGGACACTCAACAATTCTGTGATCCTAGTTTGATTCCTAGATTACAATACCTGCCACAATCTTAGTTCCAGACAACACAAAGAATCTGGCACTAGGCAATGGGACAGCTCAACTCCACTGTGTGGAAGTGCTTTAAATGCCAAGATCTCTATGGTCCTTAGAAAGTAGTTGATATGCTATCTATCCTCCCCTCTCTCCATACTCATGCCCTCTTACTGGTCTAAGGGGTGTGGCTCATATGGACTCACCCAATTTAAAAGGAGCTCTGGGGGGGCTCATTTGTGGGCAAAACCTCCCTTTCTTCATAAACTTATTATATTTCTCTGAGGCCTAGTTATATGTCCTGAGCATAATGAATACATTCATGCAAAAACATCAACAGACAGGCTGAGGCATTTATATATCATGTTTTGCCTTTTCCATAGAATTAATAAAAGTAATTGTGGTTGGCTAGTTGTTTTCAATCATGGGGTACAGGCAAGGAGAAAGCTAGATCATGACCGCACCTCTCTTGTCAGTAGTGCACATCATCTTGCCTGATCTATGTTCATCTTCGTCATGGAACCACCCTCTCAGCCACCATGTCTAGTCCCCTGTGCTTGCATACTTCTCTCCCTTTCTCTATTGGGAATTCAGAACCTTGCTGCTCTCTACGGAAGTGGTAGGGCATAGAGCAAAAGTGGTGCTTAGATTTATGTCCTTAATCAGGTTATCTTTCATTATATCTAGATCTTCTAAGATTTTTCCTTTAGTTTAGCAATTCCTGAATAATGCTGTTTTTCAAAGAAAGAGAAAGGAAAAAATTTGCAGATTCAAATTAAATAATATATCAAGCAATGTGCAAACTTTAAAACACCATAAAACATTAATTAGGTTTTAAATTATGATTTTAATAGAAAGAAAGACCAGGTAGCTGTAGGTCAGTGCTAACTAAAAGTGTTTTGGGGAGAGACTTTGCTACGCTAACCTATATGAGGCAAAGAGGGATGAGAGGTGGCTGCAGAAGAGTCTAGCTGTCTCCTCTTTGCTCAGACAATGTTATGAAAGACTTGCATTATACTATCCCAGATAAATTGTTCTACCCTCAACTCTTGATTATCCACATCAGTGAAATAAAGCTGTGGCCTGGGTAATCCAAAACAGCAAATAATCCCAAAGTTATTTATATTTGGCTTTGAAATGCATTAAGAGTAACAACAGTTAAATTAATGTGTTGTATGATTTTTCACAGTAGATTTACCTTCCTAATTATATTTTGGTCAGGTTAATGACAAATTAATTTGCATTCCCTGGGCATAGCCTGACTGGATTAGTAGTGGATGTGAGGGAGGCAGTAAGAAGTAAATACAGGTGAAGAATGGAAGGAAGGAAGGAAGGAAGGAAGGAAGGAAGGAAGGAAGGAAGGAAGGAAGGAAGGAAGGAAGGAAGGAAAGAAAGAAGGAAGGAGGGAGGGAGGGAGGGAGGGAGGAAGGGAGGGAAGGAAGGAAGGAAGGAAGGAAGGAAGGAAGGAAGGAAGGAAGGAAGGAAGGAAGGAAGGAGGGAGGGGGGAGGGAGGGAGGAAGGAGGGGAGGAAGGGAGAGAGGGAACGAGGGAAAGAAAGAGGCTGGGAAGAAAGAAAGAAGGCTGGGAGGGAGGGAGGTAAAAAGCCAAGAAAGAAAGGAATCATTGTATTGGCGCAGATAGCCCACATCAGAAAATCCATAAAGAAATAGGCACAATATAGCTGGCAGTTTATTGTACTGGAAAGGTCACAGACTTCTAGAATCAAAATCCTTAGATTCAGACTGTGTGACAGTGGGTAAATGACAGCCTTCCTGATCCCTAGCTTCTTTATCAGTAAAATAGGGATAACAACATTTTCACTTGCTACTTAATTCGGTTACTATGAATAAAGGACTATGTGAATCATAACATGTCATATACATGTTAGTTATTATTATTGCTTATAAAAGTGTTTAAGGAATTAGGGTAAGGATAATGTTTGTTTCAGGTCTTCTTACAATTTTACTATCAACACCTAAGATAGTGGTTATATATAATTGTTGAAGGATGAATGAATGAATGAATGAATTATTTTTGGTAACACAACATCACAACATAACATTCCCATTTTGATCTAAGTGACAAAGCAACTTAAAACAGAGCTTCCTGCTCTCTGTTTAGGCTCCATCTTGATAAGTTATTGAAGCATGTTTTATACTCACTGCAAGTTTAATTAGTAGTTTACTTATGAGCATAACTGTGTTCCTTGATACAATATTTCTTGTTGCTTTCGGACACACCACAAAATTACTTTTTCCCAATTTATTATTTGCCTCACCAAGCATAAAGTGTGAACCCTCCTCTCAGTTAACTGTAATTTCTTGATACATTCTTTCATATATAACAAGACTGCCAATATCAATAAGATATAGTACATTCAGTAGTATTTCAACAAGGATTTCAACTTTAGAGTACCAATAATTTAAATCCATGTGTATAGATACAGTGAATTTCATAGCACCCTCCACTCCCTTTACTGTCTTTTTGCCCATCTGCCACTGGTACAGTAGAATGGAAGTTTTAGGATGGAGGACCGTTTTCCATTTTCATTTGTTTCATTGATACCTGCGTCTTCAACCATCATACACTTAACTGGGCAGGTCCTCGGACAACGTCTATTGCTTTATCTGTATTTGGAGACTTTTCCACTATGGTGGAATCTTTCAGAGATTATATTCCATAGTTATAGCCTTTGAGCATTCAGAGTCAAGGACACATCTTGATAAAACATTGACAGAGGGTCCCTAAGGAATCACTAATCGTACTTCCTTACGGTGTCATGATCAAAACAAGCAAAAATGAGTACCATAAACAAAGACAATTTCTCCTTTTGTACCAGTATCTGTTACAGAGGATGAATAGCTAGAACAGCTCTAAGAGAGGCTTGATTAGATCTCTAAATTAATCTAGAACATACTTTAATTCTCAGTTAAATTCGGTGAAAAGGGAGGTATAAAAGAAGATGGCAAAAGGATGTACTGGAAAATACAACTACAGACGAAGAAACAAAAGAGGGAAATGGTAATAGGGAGAGAGAGAGGAAGAGGGAGAGGAAGAGGGAGAGGGAAAGGGAGAGGGACAAGGAGAGAGAGAGAGAGAGAGAGAGAGAGAGAGAGAGAGAGAGAGGGAGAGAGAGAGAGAGATTCATTTGTTAAGGAAGGCTCTAGACTTGGAGTGAACCAAATATCACAAAAAACAAATGACATCTACTATGTGATGGCGGTTATTCTCATGGGAGCTGTCTCTGAATCTGTTATTCTATATTTAGGTAAAAGATAAAAAGCAATACCAAATTAGATAAAAGACACATGTGAGGAAAAAAACTATGAAATGCAGTTAAATCGACTGCAACCTGTTGTATTCAAAGAAACTACTAGTGGTCCAAAAAGGGGAAATGGGCAAAGGAACAGATACCAATATATACTATTCCTTTTTCTCCCCAAATTTAAAACAATTACCACAGTAAAAAGGGCAAATAACCAAGATACTTCTTAATCTCATACTAGTTGGTATTTTTACAAAGTAAAGAGATGTGGAAGGGCAACACTAGTTTTCGCTATAAACACATTTGAAGATCTAACAGAGGATGATAGTAGAAAAATTATGAATATTATTGTTTCATAAAAGATTTAGAAGTGAAGCAGGTAAAATAAGTTTGTAGAAATTTGATGTGAGACTGTATTATAATAGATCATCCCAAAAGCATAAAATTAAGGAGGACAAGAACCAGATGTAAAATGCGAAATCTATGTCAACAAAATTAGGACAAATTATTTTCAGTAACTGTAGTGGAACCACCAACTTTTGACAATTACATTGGATTTCAATATTTCAATCCCCATGATTCTGTCTGAAGAATTAGAAATAGCTGAAATTCAAATGATGAGTTTGGATCTGGTCTAAATATGGAGAATTGTCAATGATCAGGAACTTAGGGCTTAGAGTAGGATCTGGGGTATCTAGCCAGAGGCAAGTCTAAGACAAATGAAGACAGGAATAATAATTTGGCCCACAACCATATATGGAGGGAGTTAACATTGGAAGTGACACAAATTTGAGGGCACTGAGCAATTTTCAAGATTTCTGAAAGAGGGAAAGAGATCAAACGACTATAAAAAGAAAATAGCAAACCACATTATTAATTTTAAAAAGTGAGCAGAAATACATCTGTAACTACTATTATGGCTACTTTCTATTCATTATAAAATCTTCATAAAACTTATCCACACATGTACACATTGAAGGCATTCTGGATGAAAACTTGAGCGGTGAGCAGGTAGGCTTTCTGAAACAATACAGCATACCACATTTTTATAGTCACAACTGACCGAAAGTTAGTCTCCTAGATTCCACTGTGCCTGACTGATGACTTTTTTTATAAAAGGCTTTTCATTCACTTGAGCAAAATTCCACTTTAAAGCTTCTCTGACAACATGACATCCCCCACATATATAGTAAGATCATATAAGATTTCTTTATAGACATGACAAAGGAAATAATTTTGTTCATGAGTTCTGATTAACATCAAGCAAGACATAAAACAGGAAGATATGTGCTTGCCAAATGTATTTATCCAGTGTAGAATCCAAACAGAAGAGGAAGTCCATGTTGATGGGGAGGGCCTCCAATTGTTCCTGTCTGTAAACAACATTATTTTTAATGAATTAAGTCAAAGAACACTAAACCCTTCCAAATAAGATTCACAGTTTCTCAAAGGAGTTCTTCTTAATACTCCTCATCTAAAAAAACAATAGATAAGAAATGTTTCCTGTCTTTGCTGCAAGATATATTTAGGTGCTTAACTCACTGAGCCAGTCCATTGCGAAGCATCTTGAGTAGTGAACACAGGCAAATACCCTGGCCCAGAACTCAAGAAGAAAAGGAAAACAGATAAGACTGCTTTGGGGAAACTGTATGGCACTTTCGATGACTTTGAACATTTTCTTGGAATGAATACTGATATTTTTGTCAACTCCTAATGTTTCTATATGATTGTGAATCATAGAACACCACAACTACCACTCTCTCCTCCTTCCTGATTGCTGAGTATGTCACATAGCCAACACGATCAAACCAGGGGGCTTTAGCCTATCCTTGCTTTATGCCTCTTCCATCTCCTCTCTGGTCATGGGCCACCTTGACACTGGCACCCTTCCTCATTCCTGCTTCGAAGATGTGGAACCATAATCAAATCCTCGCTCCATTGCTATAGGGAAAAGTGTATTGTTCTCCCTGCTCTCACCCCTTGTGTCCCCACTCACCATAGCTCTAACTTTTCAAACCAAAATTCTCCTCTCTGACAACTTCATCTTTCTGTGTATCATTTCCCCTACTAGAAATTGTGCTGCTTGAGGGGAGGAATTTTACTTTTATAATTTTATGCCTTGTGCTTTGTGGAATTCTCAGCACATCATAAATGCTCAATAAATGATTTTTTTCTAACATTCATTCCAATCATAAAGAATGTTGTACCTCAGAGAAGAAGAAAGTTAAAAAAAATTCTCTCTTTTTACAGTTGACTCAGTAGGAAACTCTTCTTAGCTTATTAGACAACAAAGAAATTAATTTTTCACCTCAAGAGATAGAGTTCTTCAGTCCAAAGACTAAGTGGTCTACCAGAAGTGGACTGGGGGGAACAGTTCACCTGTTTATCCCTATTCTATATGCGAACTTCAAAGTACAGTTCAAACATCAGCATCTTTGAGCCCGCAACTAACCCAGCTGATAATGAGCTTTAGAAAAAGTGCTGAAGGTCAAAGGATACGAACAAACGGTTCTGAAAGGAAGAATGGCATACTGTTAATAACCACATGTCACAAATGCTCCAAGTCACTAATAAATAAGAGAAATGAAATTCAAAACAACCCTAAGGGTTCACTTCACATCTCTCCAATTATCAATAGTGATAAGAAAAAGGGGAATCTATATCAGAGGGATTGTGGAGACAGGCACACATTGCTTGTGGAGTGGTTAGCTGCCATAACCATCCTAGAAAGGAATTTGAAATGCAAATATAGCTCATTAAATAACCAGATTTTTTGACCCAAAGATTCCAGCTCCATATATACCAAAAGGTTTATAGAAGCACCTTTTGTGATAACAAAGAACTGGAAACAAAGTAAATATCCATCAAGCAGAAGTTTCCAAAGTTATGTGGCCTACTACCCCCTTTAAAAAAAAATACTCAGCTCCCCACTGGAAATCTACTTTCTTTAACCCTTTAATGTTTTAGTTTTCTGAAATTTGTGTCGTCTAAGGCTACTACCACCCCTCTGGATTGTTCCTGCGCCCCACAGAGGGAGGTAATCCCCACTTTGGGAACCTAGGAGGCGAATCAGACAAAGTGTGAGCTCCTGAACTTAAGGAGTACTATTGTGCTGTGATGAATGACAGGTATCACGAATACAGAGAGGCAGGGAAAGACTTATGTAAATTGATGCAAAGTGACATAGGGCCAGAAAAACAATGTATACAAATACTATAACAGCACAAAGGGAAATAATAACCACAAAACAATTAAAACTGAAAAATGTGAATTTATAAAGTACAAACTTGACCCCAAAGAAAAAATTTAAGAAGATTGCCTTCCCTTGCTCCTTTTCAGAGTTCAGTGTCCATGGATAGTGAACATTGCATACAACATTAGAATTTTTTCATGAGGTATTCAATTTTAATGGATTATTTCTCTTTATTGCTTTTTAAAAAAAAATCATTGTTATAAAGGATGGTTCTGTGGAAAGGGTGGGATACAGGGAGAAATCTATGCAATGTCAGAACAAAAGATATCAGTAGTAATCTGTTTTTAAAAAGACCAAAATGAGGGGGAGGAGCCAAGATGGAATAGAAAGATACACATATGCTAGCTCCTAACCCGCAGCCCATAAAATATCTGTGAAGAAGAACTCCCAACAAATTCTGGAGCAACAGAAGCTGCACAACAACAGATTGGAAGAGATTTCTGTTCCAGAGAGCCCTGAAAAACTGACACCAAAGGTCTGTTGTGCACCAGACCCAGAACGGAGCCCAGCCCAGCCCTGCCTTGGCTGCATGGCACTGACAGGACCAGATCCAAGCAGGATTCAGGGACCAGGTCTCCAGCAGCAGCCCAGGTCCTTCCAGCCACAAGTGCCTAAGGTCAGTGAGAGGCCCTTTTCAGTTTGCTGACAGGGGAGCGGGCTGTCTCCATAACTCAGGCCCCCTCGGGAGACAGTAGTGGAGGCAGCAGCTAACAGGGGCTCCCAAAGCAGACAGGAGCTTGGATCCATTGTTGAAGGTCTCCCCATAAACCTCCTGAGGGAACTGAGCCCTGTGTGGTGCCCCTGCCCCCACCTGAGCACCTGAACTTAATCTCACACTGAATAGCAGCCCTGCCCCCACTGAAAGCCCTGAGGCTGGGAAGCAGCATTTGAATCTTAGCCCCCAAGCACTAGCTGGGTGGAACTGGAGGTGAGGCAGGGCTGGAAAGGAATCTCAGAAGTCAAGTAACTAGTTGGGAAAATGCCCAGAAAAGGGAAAAAAAAATAAGACCATAGAAGGTTACTTTCTTGGTGAACAGATATCTCCTCCCATCCTTTCAGATGAGGAAGAACAATGCTTACCATCAGGGAAAGACATGGAAGTCAAGGCTTCTGTATCCCAAACATCCAGAATAAATATTCAGTGGGCTCAGGCCATGGAAGAGCTCAAAAAGGATTTTGAAAATCAAGTTAGACAGGTGGAGGAAAAACTGGGAAGAGAAATGAGAGAGATGCAAGAAAAGCTTGAAAAGCAGGTCAACACCTTGCTAAAGAAGACCCCAAAAAAATGCTGAAGAAAATAACAGCTTGAAAAATAGGCTAACTCAATTGGCAAAAGAGGTTCAAGAAGCCATTGAGGAGAAGAATGCTTTCAAAAGCAGAATTAGCCAAATGGAAAAGGAGGCTCAAAAGCTCACTGAAGAAAATAGGTCTATCAAAATTAGAATGGAACAGATGGAGGCTAATGACTTTAGGAGAAACCAAGAAATCACCAAACAAAACCAAAAGAATGAAAAAATGGAAGAGAATGTGAAATATCTCATTGGAAAAACAACTGACCTGAAAAATAGATCCAGGAGAGAGCTGAAAAGAAAATTTGACTTTCAAACACAAGAATGAAGAGAAGCATGAAAAGGTAAACAGCAAAGAGAAGTCATAAGGGACTTACCAAAGGTGAACTATTTACATTCCTACATGGAAAGACAATATTTGTAACTCTTGAAACTTTTCAGTATCTGGGTAGTTGGTGGGATTACACACAGACACACACACACACACACACACATGCACGCACACACACATGCGCACACACAGAGACAAAGGGTACAGAGTGAATTGAATAGGATGGGATCGTATCTTTAAAAAATGAAGTTAAGCGGTGAGAGAGAAACGTATTGGAAGGAGAGAGGGAGAAATGGAATGGGGCAAATTATCTCTCATAGAAGAGGCAGACAGGAGTCTTTAGTGGAGGGAAAAAGAGGAGAGCTGAGAGAAAAACATGAAGTTTACTCTCATTACATTCGACTAAAGGAAGGAATAAAATGCACACTCATTGTGGTATGAAAGCCAATCTTACAATACAGGAAAGTGGGGGAGAAGGGGACAAGCAGGGTGGGGAGGATGATGGAAGGGAGGGCAATGAGAGAAGGGAGAAATTTCAAATCAACACTTTTGGGGAGGGACAGGATCAAAAGAGAGAATAGAAGCAATGGAGGGCAATACAGTTAGTCTTACACAACATGATTATTATCGAAGTCATTTGCAAAACTACACAGATATGGCCTATATTGAATTGCCTGCCTTCCCAAAGGGAATGGGTGGGGAAGGAGGGATAGGGAGAAGTTGGAACTCAAAGTTTTAGGAACAACTGTTGAGTATTGTTCTTGCTACTAGGAAATAAGAAATACAGGTAATGGGGAATAGAAAGTTATCTGGCCCTACAGGACAAAAGAGAAGATGCGGATAAGGGAAGGGAGGGATGTTAGAAGAGAGGGCAGATTGGTGATAAGGAAAATTAGAATGCTCGGTGTATTGAGGTGGGGGAAGGGGACAAATGGGGAGAAAATTTGGAACCCCAAATTTTGTGAAAATGAATGTAAAAAAGTTAAATAAATAAATTTAAAAAATAAAAAAGACCAACATGAAAGAAAGAGGACTAGATCTGATCCAAAATAAATGAGTTTGAATCTTAATTGCCATTTCTTTCTTTTTTTAAAGATTTTTTTCAAAATTTTATTTTGGCTTCAAATAACAGAAGACAAATACAGAATAGAGAAAAGAAAAAAAATATCAAACTTAAATAATGGAACTTAAATATAAAGCAAGAATTTTTTCTTCTTTAAATTTTTTAAAAAAATTTTATTTTAGACTCAAACACCAGAACACAAATACAGAATAGAGAAAAGGGAGTGGGGGGAGATATCATAAACTTAAATGTTGGAACTGAAAGACAAAGTAAAAGCTTAATTGCCAATTGCTGAATGGTGACCAATTTGCTTCTGCCTATGGCATTTCATTTCAGGGGTTGACCCAGATGCTCTCTAAGTTTCCCTCTAGTGTTAACACTTCTGACCTTCCATGACTGGCTGTGGCACACGCACACACACACACACACACACACACAC
This sequence comes from Bettongia penicillata ogilbyi, assembly GCA_023548195.1. Taxonomy (NCBI): domain Eukaryota; kingdom Metazoa; phylum Chordata; class Mammalia; order Diprotodontia; family Potoroidae; genus Bettongia; species Bettongia penicillata. Next base: position 1,159,031 of record JAJHZJ010000298.1, on the reverse strand, counting down.
ACATAAGAACATGTGGTAATAACACTTGATTTCTGTCATGTTCTCAAGTTGTTTCGTAAATGAGTAAACACTTAAAGGGCAGGAGCTGTATTTTTAAATTTTTCTGTTCTCCCCACAGTGCTTAGGACAGTGCTAAGCAAGGAGTAGTTGATTAATAATTCTCCTTTCTGTGAACAGTGACAGAAGAAGTGATGCCAGATGTAGACACTAGATTGAAATAGAGGGAAGCTATCAGATCTGAAGGCACTGCTTCAGATTCACATGGCCTTTTTATGTACCAGAGTTCAATTTTTGTGTGTGTTTGGTCCCATTTCCCAGTGTATCTCTTTTCTAGTTTGCTTTATTTCTCCATGCTGGATCTCATTCAACATAACTTTTAACTTTTTTAAAACAAATTATGCCTTATTTTCATCTCATTACTTTCCTTCTCTCCTGTTTCTTCCTCTGTTAAAAATGCTCAGTAAATGTATGATGTTGGATGCTTGGCACCTGGTGTTACTGTAAGGAGAGCAGTTCCTTATCTAGATAGGATGGGCAAACATCCAACACTTCTTGTGTTCCTAGAGGAGGGCCAGTGAAACGGCCTGAGGTTTTGTAGATCTATCTCCCCTTTTCTAATTCCCTGACCTTCAGCAAGACAAAGATTTGTGCAGGGCACAGATTAGAGATTATTCATATCTAGGCAAGTTAACAAACATTTGTTAAGTGCCTACTATGAACATTGGCCCCGTGTTAACCATGGCAAAAATTGTCCTTGCCTTGGAGAAATTCCACCTAACAGAGGAGATAAAAGGCAAACAGTCATGTACATACAGGACATATATGTGTTTACATATATATATGTATATATATATATATATATATGTATATATATATATATATATATATAATAAATTGGAAATAATTTCAGAAGGAAGGCACTAGCCTTAAGAAGAAGCAGAAAATATTTCCAGTAAAAGGTGGAATTTCAGCTAAGATGTGAAGGAAGCAGACATAGAAAGCAAGAGAATTCCAGGTTTGGGAGACAGTAAGTGAAAATGCAGAGTAAGAAGACATTGTGCCTGTATAAGGAACAGCAAGGAGAGCAGAGTCAATGGATCCTAGAGTATATGCAGGCTAGTAAAGCAAAGAGGACTGGAAGGGCAGGAAGAGCCTTAAAAGCCAAATAAGGTTTTATATTTAATACCAGAGACCACAGGCACTCACTAGAATCTATTGAATTGTCAGACCTGTGCTTTATTTAGGAAGATCACTTGGGTAGCTGAGTGAAAGATGGACTCGAGTAGAAAAGAGCGTGTGGCATAGAGATGAGACAGCAAGCTATTGCAATTGTCCAGATAATGAAGACCTCAACCAGGCTGGTGACAGCCTCAGCGGAGAAAAGGGGCAGTACAGAAGAGATGTTATGAAGGTAGATTCTACATGTAAATAGATTGGACTTGGAAACAGATAGGATATAATAATAGCTATCATTTATAGAGTACCCTAAGGTTTCATTTTACAGATGAGGAAACTGAGGCAGACAGAGGGTAAATGACTTGCCCAGGGTCATACCTTTAGTGGCTCTCTGAGGCCACCATTGCACATCTCCCTTCCTTCTACACACACCCTAAATCCAAGTTAGCTGTTTAATGTGGTCATTCTGCTCATAGTTAGCCTCATCAAACTTGTCTCAGTTTTTCTGTGTCTCAGTCTTCTGGTATAGCCTTCAGGAACCTGCTTCCTTGCTGTGAGGAGGCATTAAAGGAGGACTGGGTGGTTTAGTAGAAAGAGTGATGGATTTGGAGCAAGAGGGCAGGGTTCAAATCTACTCTCTTCTATTTACTAGCTGTGTGATATAAGCAAGTCACTTCATCTTTGAGACTCAATTCTTTACCTGTGAATTGAGGTCAGATTAGACAGCCTCTAAGGTCCTTCCCAACTCTCAGGCTATGAGAGACATTTAGGTGGTACAAAGAAAAGATTGCTAAATTAGGAATCAAGAGGACATGAGTTCCAATTATAATTAAGACATTTACTAGTTAGCTTTGTGACCCTAGGGAAGTGAATCTCTTCATCTACAAAATGGGGGTGACAAAAACACTTTTCAAAAGGTTGTTGTGAGGATTTAATAGGCTAACGTATGTAAATTGCTTTTTTAAATCTTAAAGTACTACATAAGTGATATTATTATCTTGTGACTTTGATGGAGATCTAATTAGAAAAAATGATAGTTGCCAATAATACTTCAAATTACCAAAATGGAATGAATCTATGCATCTATCAAGTGAATTACTCATTTGTTAAATAATATATGTCTTTGTCTAAATTCGCATGATAATAGGGTTTTACTTCCCCATGCCCATTGATTTAAGCAGTTCTTCTGGGATCCTATCTTTCTGAACAACTGACTATGGAAATGGGATACTTCCCCTTGGGATTTATCCAATAGATTTGATTGGTTTTTTTTTTAATAAACTAAATATTTCAGTTCTGATCCTAGACAAGATTCCATAGGTGTATAAATTACTCATAAAAAGTAGCTCTCTACTGGATCACTGACTTGTCATGCCTGCCCTTGTGTAGCTCAGTGAAACTAAGTTATGCCAGACAGGGTTACCCAAGATGGACAGGTCAGAGTGGAGAGTTCTGACAAAAGGTAATCCACTGAAGAAGAAAATGGCAAACATGGATGTCTGCTAAGAAAACCTCATGGACAGCGACAATAAATATCAGTAGTTTGAAATGCCCTCACATGACATGCCCTTGGCTCAGAGTCAATATCTGAAAATGTCATCAGTGCCCAAACATAATGCCACATCTTTGATCTCAGGCCTTGAAGAATAAATACATCCATGTGCATTATCTTCCTTTCCAACACCTCTTCGTTTCATAGTTACATTCCCAAAGTTGCAAAAGTCTTACCTTCTCTATCTCCTTTCATTTATTTCTTGACACTCAGCATCTCGTGACCAACCCAAAAGACTTTCCCTTTATCTATTGTCTTCTTTCTCTTTCCTTCATTCTTCATTCTTTTTTTATTATTAAATTTATAAAGTGCTTTCCACCTCTCTGTGAAAAAGTCAAGGCTGCAATCACACAAAGGCATAAACCAATAGAGCAATAGCTACTGAGAAGTAGCAGTGAAGAAATCAGAGACAATCAGGAGGAGGGAACAGAGAGAAAATGGAGGTAAGAAGAAGTGGGAAATTCGATAGGTGACCGGTGAATCTGTTAAAGACCCAAGTCCCAGTTAATATTCCCTCCAAAGCACTTTCAGTCCATGTACCTGATGAAATAAAGTTTTGTCACAGCTCCCATGTGATCAGACTCTACTTCTCTGGGTGGAGGCACCAACATTAGAGAGGAGATCAGACTTCTTGAGCTTCAGGCCTATTTCAGGATCATCAGTTAGGTCACTCTTAGGCTAGATCCCTCTTCCCACTATAACTACCCTTGGTAATAACTGAATGACTTCCTTCTAGAAGCGGGTTGACTGTTTTATCTTGACTTTGCTTTTTACATGTGATTCTACAGGGTATTTTATGAATTTTGTGGAGCATTTGGGTATCCATTGGCATGAATGACTCCTTATGAAATGAAGTCTTGTGCTGTTCTAAAGAAGGCATAATCTGTCCCACCCCAACCCACACCCGCACCCCCTTAGGGCTTCTGTCCAGGTGCACGTACCCTCCTTATTGCCCTAAAGGTTGGAGTTGTGAAAGGACATTGGAGATAGTCCACGTCACTGAAATTCATTCCTCCTATTTCATACAAAGCAATTTCAGGTGAGAAAAAAAAATGTTTTCCTAAGAAATGTGCATAAGCCACAGTAACATTTGTGGTTGCAAAGTGAAAGCTATTCCTTCCCCCATGCTACACCCTTCAATATTTGCTCAGGTGCAAGTTGATTTCCAGATGAACTGATTCAGAAAACCCCACCAATGAGCTGCACACAAGTTGTCGTTCCAACCTCCAGTAACTTTGCAAACAAAGTCATCTTCCTGAAAGATGGTTACACAAAGCACCTCCAATAAATCTATCTGTGGGCTTGTGCTTTATTAAGAAACTCTACTGGCAATTTGCCTTTAAGCATGAGTACATTTTTAATCAAGCAGGAAAGCATGCAGTATGTAAAGTTCATCTGAGCTGGAGCTTCAGTGAACTGTTCTGTCCCTCTGGTGAACAAAGCCTCCATGCCTTTGCTGGTGAGTTTGCTACAGTTTGCCCCAAAGCACTGTTCCCTGTGCGCCTGACTGAGCTTTCAGAGTGACAAAGGAGAGGGAGTTTTAAAGAGACAGTGTAGGCCCCTCTATTCCTGATGGACTTCTTTGTAAAGAGGAAAAGGATTTTCATAATACCCGCCCTAATCAAATAGGAGACATCTCTAGTTCAAGACAGGCCCTTGAAGGGGAATCATACATCATTACCTCAGTATCCAGTTTATGATTTTATGATAGTCACAAAATGCAAAACAAAAGGGGAAATTGTTCAACAGAGCATGGAGTTCATGCCACTTCAGCTTGAGTCCCAGCAGTCAGAATCTCATTCGATGTGTCATCACTCACAACACCTTCCACATGGCCAATAGCTTTTGATCTTGGGGCAATCAACTAGCAATTTGGTGGGTAGTCATTCATTGATGTCACACACACACACCTATATACAAATCATGTGCCTTCTTCACTGTAACATAAATGAAAATATTCTAAAAGGATATAAAATGGGGATAAACAGGTGAGCCATTCAATCCACTGAGTAACTCTAACTAATCTTGATCCTGAAGAGCAAATGAATAAAAATTATCTCTTGCCTTAGAGAAGGGGACTATGGGTTCCGAATGGTATTTACATTGGTTTTCTTTGTCACAAAGACAGGTCTGATGGTGGTGATAACGAAGTGTATTTTGGGAAGTGACTATGGTGGAAAAATCATAGTCATCAATAACACTTGTGTTTAGAGATGCAAAATAAAATGTAAACAAAAATGTTTCAGTGTCTAAAAATAAAACTTCTCAACTTTTGGAAGTGGAATATGAGTGAGTTCGTCCTTCATTGCCGAACAAGACATGCCATCAGAGAAATAATGACATGACTTGCACCTGACTTTGTTTTGAGTGAGGGAGGGCTGTGCAGGTCACCAGCCTTACTTCTCCTCCAGAGCCATCTGAATCCAGTGACCAGATATTCATCAGGATGACTGGAGATGACCCAAGATGAGGCAATTGGGGTTAAGGGACTTGCCCAAGGTCACACAGCTAGTGCATGTTAAGTGTCTGAGGTGAGATTTGAACTTAGGTCCTCCTGACTCCTGCACTGGTGCTCTATCCACTGCACCACCTAGTTACCCAATACTGGAATAACTGAAGAATCAAATGAAAGGCAAGATAACTTGTTTAAAACAGAAATGTGGATAATCTAGGAATAACTTAAATGATATGAAGTAAATTCAGTTTTGATATGCACACATACACTTTGGTAGCATGTTATTACTGTTCTTAGACCTTACGTTACTTTTGCATATGCAAAACAATTCAGAATGTTTATTTAAATGATAATTTAGCTGGGCTTCAGCTTTTGCAGCCTAGTGAGGGAGAAGAAACAGAGTGACACAGACAGAGACAGACAGACAGACATAGACAGACAGAGAAACACAGAGAGAAATAAAGCTAAATCACGATAATGTTCCAGGGTTAGTTATGAATCACCAGTGACCAAGGCTTGGTAAGGGTTTTATGTGGGGCCTATATGGAAGTGCTGATCTTTTGAATAGTCATGACATTCTGGAGAGGTAAATCAAACAAGAAAGGAAAGGCAGCAACATACAAGTTATTTAATCACCACATTTCTGTTTTGATATAGTGTCTTCATACAAGTGCTTAGGGATTACGCTGATTGTCTTAAAATTGCATAGATAAAACTAAGTAATCAATATAATGGACTGTATTCATTTCTGAGCTAATATCATGGATATTCCTAATAAGTAATTTAAAATCTGATTGGGAATAGCTATGTGACCTTGGGCAAGTCACTTCATCTCAGTCTCCAAATTCATTCAATGAGGTGACTGGATGAGATAATATATAAGGTCCCTTTGAATTTTAACATTATGATTCTTATATTACAATAACTTCTCATTTTTTTCCAAGTTATATTATAACATAATAATTTCTCATTTTTTTCCAGGTGTTATAACTACACCTATATTTCCTGCTGTTGGCTTTTCCTTCACTTGATTCTAACATTATTCTGTTTTTTCCACTTTCTTTACATCATTTCCTGAACTCTAATATCCAGAGTTTTCTTGCTTTGCAGTCTTCCCTTTTGCAGTGTACAAATTCTTTTCCATCCACATTCTGTACCTCTTAACCTGGTCATTTATTTTCTACTTAGTCTATTCAAACATTACTCAGGATTGTTCCTTTCATACTCACCCTTTCTCTCCCCACTTTTTATTCTAGCATTTGCCCTATTTTAAAGTTGCATAACCTTGATAGTTTTACAAATGAAAATTGAAAATTTGAGAGGTTAAGTAATTTGCCCACTGTCAATCAATGTCTGAGGTGGAATTCAAATGCATTTTTTTACTCGAAGTCTGGAATTCTTTCCATTATTTCATGTTTAAAAATTGCTCTTAATAAAATATTCAATCAATAATAAATCAATACAATCCACAATAAAATCAATGCAATATAAAAGGATCAGAAAAATACAAAGTCTTGAAAGTTCCAAAAATGGTATTGAACTTTGGTCATTTATTCATTTAACTCACATTTTTCTCACACTTGATGTGTGCAGAATACTTTACCAGATGTTAGAAGCAGGAAGGAGAAGGAGGAGGAGAAGGAGGAAGAGTTGAAATAATAAGAAATGATCCTTTTCTTCATGAAGCTTTGACCCAGTTCTACTTGGAATCAGAGGACTATGGTTCATATCCCAATCCGAAATTCCAACCCTGGTATATGCTACCTGAGTGACTTTGGGCTTATCACTTACTTTTTCTGGGTCTCAGTTTCCTGATCTGTAAAATGAGAGAGGTTGGACTAGATATACTCTGTAATCTTTTCCAGCTTTAAATCTATGATCTAAGATCAAGAGAGGAAACAAATTGCCTTCAATCTTTAATAACACCCCCAAGACCACTTCTCTTACTTTCCTAGAGCATCATTTAATTACTCACAGTGGTCCCAAATCAATGGACCACCCATCCCAATTAAGCAGCAGTACATACTAATTATCATTAGATTTAATTGGTTTCCCATTTCAGCAACTTTCCCAATCAAGTGTGCCCCAATTAAATGGAGTTTACTGAACCACTTGAATTCTGCTTAAAGAAACCAAAAATCCTACATCTCAACTCCAGAGAATGTAGTAGTCTCACCAAGCCATAACAGCCAGGTTCTAATTAAGGATGCAAAGGATATAATGAGGAAGTTGTATAAAAAAGTTGTGTCTTCTCTAGCCAAATCAAATTTTGATGAACATCAAAGAGAGCTGAGATAAACATTTTTGGTTACTGAGTTTTTTCTTAAATATTCTGATTTAGAAATCTCTGAATAGTAGAAGTAGAGGGGATCTCACAGATCATTCTAGTTCAACACCTCCCTTTTGTAGATCAGGAAACTGAGGTCTAGAGAAAGTCAGTGTCTTGTGTTAGGTTAGTGTCACAGCAAGCAGTAGGACTCAGAAGTTATGATTCAATCCTGGCCTCTTTTCTCTTCACCACAATGACTCCTGTTTGAAGAAATGTTGATTCTCATTTTACAGATTAAGAAACTGAGATTCAGCTAAAGGTTTTTTCATAGTCATGCACATAGTAAAAATGTTGTTCAGTCACGTTTTCATCCTGTCTCTTTCAGATACCACTTGCGAGTTTCTTGTCAAAGAAAATGGAGTGATTTGCCATTTCCTTCTCCAACTCATTTTACAGATGAGGAAACTGAGACAAACAAGGTTAAGTGACTTGCCTAGGGTCACATAGCTAATAAGTGTCTGAGGCCACATTTGAACTCAGAAAGACATCTTCCTGACTCCAGACCCAGCACTTTATTCACTGCACTACCTAGCTGTCCAGGGATAAAAGTAACACCTATGAAGATCAATTGAAATTTCACGTATTTGTTCATGTAAATATATATGTTGTTACATATATAGATGGATACATATGCATATGTGTATATGGAAGTATGTACAAACCTTAAAGCCCTAATTAATGTTAGCTGTAATTATTCCTATCTTATCCTATTTCAGTGCATCAGAATATAAAAGCCATCAAAATGTCTAAGACACTATTCTAGCCAATTAGAATTCACATTTTAACCATAATGTGAAATACTTTGTGGAAACCAAAAAATTCCAGCAAGAAGCAATATTGTGACCTAGAGAATATTTGCCTGTGGCATCCAGAGCTTGCTTCCCTTTCTTCACTTTCTTCCCCCTTTGTGGAATACCATCCCCACTTTCAGGCATTCTCTCCTTTTCTCTTACCTCTCCCTCACACACCCCACTGCCCCCAAACTCACAACACCCATCAGAATAGGATAGGATGTGGTATCAGCCAGTGTCTTGGGGAGATACTGAGAGAGGAAAAAAATGGAAATCTGTCCTGGTTTCTCCCAGATGCATCCAAAAGATGTCATATATTATCTTAGAGACTTTTGCTGTTGGTGTTTGATTTTCATTCTTGAAGAGGATCATGACATCAGGAAGGTGATGCCATGACTTGCAAGTGAATTGGATGTAAGTGAAGGAGGGCTGTGTAAAGACACCAGCCTCACTTTCTCCTCTACAGCCATCTGGGTCCAGTAGAAAGATATACATCAGGAAAACTGGAGATGGCCCCACACCATGGGAATAAGGGACACATGACTTCCTTTTTACTGTGTACTGTTCCCTAGAAAGTATCCCCACTTTCCTCTGGTCCTGAATATCCTTCGGTATTTTCCTTAATACAGGAACATCATCACCAGGCTGTTGCTCTGACTCAAGCAATCTAACCAAAGGCTGTATGCCCCAGAGAGTATGCTGCTTGAGTCCCCTGGCACTCAGAGCATTCAAGATAATAGGATGAAGCAGGGAACAACTGAGAATTACTCTCAAGAATCTAGTGTGCATCTGTATATGAGTGTGTATAGGGAGGAAGGGAAGAAAGATCATAAAAGTGAACCAGTCCAAGCCCTGGATGAGAAGTCATCAACTCTGGGGGACTTTCATAGATGTCATTTACATATGTATTAGACAACTCATGGCGTGGGATAAACTATATGTGTTATTGGAGAAAACTATTGCTATTCATACTGATTCCATATAGTGGGGAAGCACAAAAAGTTACTGAAGTACAAGAAGAAAAAAATGGAAAAAACACTATTTGCAATTATATATGAGTACCAGTTAATTTATTGTATTTAATGTAAAAGTTTTGTTAACTTTTTCCATTCAGTATTTTACTTCAATCACTTAGTGACTTAGACAATTGGCAGTCATTTAAGTTCTAGACAACTCTCTAAGAATATAAATTGTAGAGAAGTTACAACCCACATTAGTGAAAAAAGTCAATTATACCAACTGACCCACAGGTTCAGACCCTATCTTTTTATAATCCCTACTCTTGGTCTTCCTCAACTGCAGTGCCATTTCATTCATGTATTTATGCTCTCTTGACAACATTGTAATAATGTTTTTTCTTAAGTTTAACATTCAAAATTTGGGAGGGAAGATCTCATAGAACTTTTATTATCACTTATAGTTTTAAAAATGGGCATCTAGGAGACTCAGTGGATAGAGTACTGGACCTGAAGTCAGAAAGACTCATCTTCCTGAGTTCAAATCCAGCCTCAGACACTTACTAACTGGATAAGTTACTTAACTCTGTTTTTCTAAGTTCATTTACTGTAAAATGAGCTGGAGAAGGAAATAGTAAACCATTTTAGTATCTTTGTCAAGTGAACCCCAAATGGGATCATGGAGAGTTGGATAAGACTGAAATGATTAATCAACAGCCATGATCCTAGGGACTATATCCTAAAGAGATCAAAAAAATGAGAAAAGGTTCCACATGTACAAAAATATTTATAGCAGCCCTCTTTGTGGTGGCAAAGAACTGGAAATTGAGGGGAGGCCCATCAATTGGGGAATCATTGAAAAAGCTGTGGTATATGAATGTAATGGAATACTATTGTGCTATAAGAAATGATGAACAGGAGGACTTCAGAGAGGCCTGGAAGGACTTATATGAAGTGATACCGAGCGAAATGAGCAGAACCGGGAGAACATTATACACAGTGTCAGCCACAGTGTGTGAGGATTATTTCTGGTGGAACTAGCACTCTACAGCAACACAAGGACCTAAAACATTTCCAAAGGACTATTGAGGCAAAATGCCATCCACATCCAGAGAAAGAACTATGAAATCAGAACTCAGAATTCTGCTGTGGTATGTTTTGTTTTGGTTTGTTTCTTTCCTCATGGTTTTTCCCATTCATTTTGATTATTCTATGCAACATGACTAATGTAAAAATGTGGTTAATAAGAATGTATTGTAGAACCCATATAAAATTGCATGCTGTCTAGAGAAGGGAGAGTGGATGGAAGGGGGAGAAAATCTAAGACTTATGGAAGTGATTGTAAAAATCTGAAAACAAATAAATTAATTTAAAAAACAGTGATCCTAGGAAATGCAAACAGTCTAAATATTAACTCAATTATAGAAATCATCATCTCTCATTTTTCCTGGAAGTGTCAATATCTAAGATGCTTGACTTGCAGAATGCTTCTTACGGTGAAGTCCCATATATTTATTTCTCAGTTCATCCAAATAAATAAAACAGAATGTAAAGCTGAAAAGACACTTCAAGGGAATCAATTCCAAAACTTCCATTTTTAATAATTTACTATAGTACAGCACATTGAGTTTTGCAAAACAGTTCTCATAGGTTATTTTTTTCTGAAACTAAAAAACACTCTGAGGTTGGAAGTTACTGTGATTATTATTTTCCTCATTTTACAGATGAGAAAATAAGGTTAAGTGAGGTTAAATGATCTAGTAATGTTCATGTAACTAGCATATATACGTACATACACACATATATACATGTATATATATATATATATATACATGTATAATAAGAACAAAACTTTTCTGACTTAGAGGAGACTTCAAAACTTCAGAGATAAAATATTTTAATCCCCTTATGGTATGGAAAAACAAACCAAGATATTTAACCTTGGCCACACAGGCAGTAAATATTTGATGAAAATTATGAATCCAGTCCCACTGGTTGGGTTCTGACTGGTACTGACAGGTCCAGCACTGCCACTGACTATGTCAAATTACTTCCGTAATGTCTCATTTCCACCTGGTTGTACTTTTGGTTTTTTCCCTCACGTACCAGGAACCACATGACTAAAAAAATCTCAGTATCCTGAAAAATCGAATCAGTCTTAGAATCTCATCAAACCCCTGTCCCTCTGATTGGAGGATAGAGCCATGAACTCCAAAACCTCCATTTAGGGAAGGGCCCCCCCACCAGCCGTCTCAATTCTGTTTCCCAGCTCTTTGTACATATTGGACTTCTCCATCATGCCTTCTCATTGGGTACTTTCGCTCCTCTCTAACCTTATCCTACCCCCAGTCTTTTTTAGCTTTCTTCTGTATATTATGTTCCCCCCATGAGAATATAACCCCTCTGAGAGCAGCAACTCTCTTTCTTTTTTATTTGTATTTCTATCCCCAATGCTTAGCATAGTGCTAAGTGCTTAGCCCATATGAGGTTCTTAATACATATTGAGTGATTGATTGACATGTCCTGATTTTGTCAGATCTAAGAGGAATTTTAGATATCATCTATTCCCACTCCCTCATTTTACAGATGAGGCAGCAGGTCTGGAGCAGAGAGATGATTTCTCAAATGTTAACTGTGTTATGACTTTCAATGTGACAGCTGAGGTATTGTCTTAGATAAAGAAACGGAATTTAGGAGAGGCCGAAGGATATATTCACAACCACACATGTAGCCAAGATCAAACCAGGTCCTCAGATTCCAAAGTCACTTTTTTTTCCACAATGAAATGGTGTCTTTTGTTCTATCCAGTGATGCAAAATTTGGAAGAAATTTTTTTTCATTTCCAACCTCTTTTTTCTTTCTTGAGTAATGAGAACTAAAATTATTTCATTTTTTATATTCATATCCCCAACATCTGGAACAGCATTTATATATAATAAATGCTGATTGATAGCTTTAAGAAGACTGGGTTAGCTGGATGTTCAAAACCTCTCAATTCCCTGCATGATTTGGTAGAATCAAGACCAAGAGACCCTAAAGGGAGTTTTAGGATCTGTAAGAAACCCAAACAGCCCCAGTTTGCTCATTCATCATGGATTCAAAACTTTCTTCTTCCTAGAAAACTGGACCAGGTCCGATAACATTTTAGAGAACAATGCCAAAGTTTCTCACTTCTTGAATGACTGCTACATATGGAGGTATTCATTCGTTTTGCATATATTTCTAATTGCCTATAAGGCAAAAGTGGGACATGTTGTTCAGTCATTTTTTCAGTCATGTCTGACTCTTGGTCACCTTATTTGGGATTTTCTTGGAAGAGTGATTTGCCATTTCCTTCTCTACCTCATGTTACAGATGAGGAAACTGAGGCAAACAGGATCTAATGATTTGCCCAGGGTCACACAGCTAGTAAGTATCTGAGGCTAGATTTGAGGTCAGGAAGAAGAATCTTCCTGACCCCAGATCAAGCATTCTATCTATTGTACCATCTTGCTGAGGAAAAAAAAATGGAACGAACTTCCTGCCCTCAAAAAATTCACCCATATGGGAACTGCTGGCTAGTTGAATGAGGCAACTGAAGGTCAATATGACAGCAGAAAATTACTGTTGTTATGAATGCTACTTCAGCTGCTACTATTGCCTCAATATTCCAAATTATTTAAGTGGATAAGATAAACTAGAGCCTTTGACAAGTCATATCACTTTGCCAAGTGTTGGCTTATTTAGTCATAAAAATAACCACAATAATTACCTACCAAGGAAGTCATGTTGCTAAAAGCTCCTTAGAAATAAATATTATTTATTAATTTTATCTTTATCTCCTTAGCCTTAGCCCTAGTGCCTGGCATACAGTAGCTGCTTAGTAAATACCTGGTGACTAATTGGTTTATCACATTAATTAAACTTCCTGAGGTCTTCAAAGCCTCGGGAGAAAGGCATCAGCAGGACATATGAAACCCTTTGGGGGAGTTAGAAAACACCAAAAACTCAAAAGTGAATGATGCCCCATCTAACTTTATTTCAGCCATATCATGAAGTCCACACCAGCAGCAGGAAGTGATCAAACTTCTCCTTGAAAACCTAGAAGCCTAAGGGAACTCACTACCCTCTGAGTAATTCATTCCACTCTTAGATGGCTTAAATTGTTAAAAAGTTTTCCTTTTAAAGTTAAAAATAAAACTACTCATTTCCTAACTTTGATAGAGCATTTTTTTTTCCTGATTGAATGAAAGGTCTAAGAGGATGGGAACTATTTCAAATTTTCTTTGGTATCCCAACATCTAGGATGGTTATCTGGTGATACTATAGAATTTTAGAAGCTTGGTCTTTTGGAACAAGATAATTCAATCTTCTTTTATGGAGCCCAGGAAGAAGAGCTGACTGGCCCAACCCAATTGTTTGTGACTTTCAGTGTGACCAGTATGATATCTCCCTTCCTGTCCCTTTCTGATTAAAAAGAGAAGTGAGTTGAATTATGAAAGGAGGAAAATGAAAATCTGAGGCAAGGGAGATTACACTGTAAAATATTTACTGTAGCTGATATTAAGCCTTGGGTTGCACACAATAGCCTTTAAATTCTGAGGAGGACCACAATTTCCCTCAGTAATTATGTGTAATTGAAGAGTTGTGGGATACAGTACCAGAGCTGAAGGATCAGTCTGATGAGGTGCCATACTATACTTTAAAAATAACTTTCTTCTATCTCAGATCCATGTGAAATCCTGACTTACGACTGGGCTATGAAGAGCCAGACAGTGCTTCCTATGAAAATTACGAATGAAATGACAGAGGTGGTGAGAAATAGCCTATGCCACACTTAGAAGGGAAAAAGAGGCAGTGTGGACTCCATCTGTAGACAAAGGACCTGGGTTCAATTCCTCCATCGATTGCTTAATACCTACTTTGGGAAGACATTTTAAAAGTGTAGCCTCAATGTTCCTATCTATGAAATGGTAATTTTTTGTGTACATTTTATCTCACAGAGTTGTTGTGTGAACAAAGCATTCTTTAAATGTTTATCACTCTAAATGTAACATGATTGACTCTGACTCCACTTTCTCTAGGCCAGGCTTATTATATCTACCCCTTCAGGGTTTTCAGGCACCCTGCTGGTTTGGGGTGTCTCTTTTTCTATTGCCTCAAACCTCTACTAAATATTCCACCTCCCCGTTTTAAGGGCCCAGTGATTAATACATCATTTTCATTTAACTCTTAAACATTAGATAGCTTCAATAAAAAGATCTTTGCATCATGGATATAGCAAAAGCATACAATCATTACTGCATAAGTTCCCTTACAACCATAGTTGGTGAGGGGGTAATAATTACTATCAGAACTTAGATTGATTTCTATGTAACACTGGTCCCACAGAGTACAAGTCTCAAAGCCAGAATCACTGTCAGCTTCCATCCCAGATACTTAGCTCTCATAGCATCAATGCTAGGCTGGCTGTAACACCCACTCTGAATTCTTGTACTTCACTGGCTTGGATGGAAAATTAGAAGCCCCACTCCCTGAAGGTAGAATGGGAAAGAATGAATGAAAAGTCCAAATGCTCAGACCCATTTCTCAAGGATTTTATCACCTCAGGACCTTAGTGGGGAAAAAAACATTTTAGGGTTCTTCCCCATTACCAAATGGTCTCACCAATTATAGGTGAAGAATTCACATCACTACCTCAGGATATAAATGTAAAAAAAGCCACAAGTTGTTGCTAACTTACACTATTCTGAAGAACTCAACAATTCTGGTCTAATGGAAAAGTACAATGGATAAAAGGCTACTCCCAGCCACATGGTAGGCCAACACACAATGTCCACATTCCGTATTCACAATTCTTCCAGAAGCAGCTTCCTAATGTCCTTCATGTGGAGACCATATTTACCAACCAACAGTGTCAACAAATGTTCTAGATTTCCATTATAGAAACAAAAATGTCTAGGATGTGAAGGGGGGTTATGCAGTGTGGTATTGGCTATAGGCTGGCAATCGTTGGATTTAGGGAAAGCAAAAAAGAAAAGAAAGACAAAATACTGTAACAAAGGTGAATGGTCAAACAAAACAAATTTCCACATTGACTGGGTCCAAAAATGTTTTTTTTCTGTATTTAGTCTGTCAGCTCTACCAGAAGGCAAATAGCATTTTTCATCATTAATCCTTGAGAATCATGACTAATCATGACTAATCTTTTTTTTTTCAAAATAGTTTGTTTCAAATGTTATTTTTTAAAATACAAATTGTTCTAGTAGCATTCACTTCACCCTGCATCAGGTCAAATGAGTCCTCCTAGGTTTCTCTGAAACTGGATTTTAATTGTACACATTGATAATGAGGTTGATGCATGTATTGCCAGAGCTAGCTTAGTGTTTGGGAAGCTCTGAAGGAAAGTGTGGGAGAGAGGACTACCAAACTGAAGTATTACGGAGTTGTTGTGATGGCATCATTGTTGTATGTCTGTGAAACCCAGACAGTATACAAGTGCCATGTCAGGAAATTGAATTGCTTCCATGTGAATTCTTAGGAAGATTTTGAATATACCTGAAAGGCTAAGATACCAGACACAGATGTCCCTTCTCAAACTAAACTGTCAAGAATTTAGACTCTACTGCATAGAGGAAAATCCAATGGGCTGGCCATGTTATTGGAATGCAAAAAGTTTGCTTGCAAAAAAGACTATTTTATGGAGAACTCACACAGGGCAAGAGCTCACATGGTGGTGAGAAAAGTCAATACGAGGATACTCTCAAGGTCTCTTAAGAACTTCAGAACTGATTGTGTGAAGTGGGAGACACTGGCACAGGACCGCCCAGCATAGTGTGCCCTCATCAGAGAAGGTGCTGTGCTCTATGCACAAAGCATAATTGAAGTAGCTCAAAAGAAAGTCAAGATGCATGAATTTAGAGAATCCACCCCAAATGTTCACATGCACTATTTGTGCCTGACCTATGGTAGAACATTCTGAGCTCATACTGGTTTGATCAGCCACAGTTGGACGCATTGTAACTTGACTCTAGTATAGTGATGTCATTTTGGTCCTCTTCAAGAGTGGACAACCACCGTAACACATAATATTGTTGCTGTTGGAGGTCACTCAGTTGTATCTAGCTCCTCGTGACCTTGTTTTGGATTTTCTTGGATGACTGTAATAGTTGGGTATTTCCTTCTCCAAATCATTTCACAGATGAAGAAACGGAGACAAACATGATTAAGTGACTTGCCCATGGTCACATAGCTAGTAAGTGTCTGAAATCAGACTTAACTCAGGTCTTCCTGACACCAGGCTGCGTACTCTATTCTCTGTGTCACCTTGATGCCCAACATGTTATTACTCCACTACATGGGGGTGTAGGGTGTGTCCAGGGAGGACCAGTACCTTTGGTGTGATGGCTGCCAAGTCCTTTTCGAGGCTTTTCCACCTTGGTGTCCACCTGTGGCACCCAATTCTCACCTGTGGCTCCAACAAGCTGCAGTGGCCACAACTCGGTAAACCGTTACAGCAGATGGGCCAAAACAGGTTGAGGGTAACCAAGGGGTCTCAAACTCATTGAGGAATTAGGGGCATGTCTATCCCAAGCATGTGAAGACATCCCCTGGTGGAATGGGCAAATGAGAATAATTTATTCCAATGGCCATGAAGGCAGAGGAAGCAGGTGATGTGGAGCACTTAGAGCTTAGTTAGACACTGAAGACACCGAGGTCATCCACTGCATCCTGAACCATCGCCAGCCATCTTGACTCTGTCCTGCCACTGGACTATGGTGACTGTGGAGGAGAGAGTGAGGCTGATGACTTTGTGCAATTTTGCCTCATTTAAATCTAATTTACGCATGAATCAGAAGACCACTCATACCATTTTACTACCATACCTCAAAGTCCCATGGCGACAGGCAAGTGATGAAGTAGTAGGTGCGCATACACTGGGAGCTGTAGTCACATAGGGTTGTTTCTCATTGGAAGCAGCATTGGGACTCAGCAGCCCCCTGGGTGTCTGAGCAACCTTTTAAGGATCACACTGCCCATATCCTGGTGTAAGGAAGAAGGCTAGAAAAGGTGCCCTAAAAATTGTCTGCTTACCCAACCCTGACCTGATTACAGCAGCAGGTGGGGAATCCTACTCTGCAGTTGAAACAAAAAATGTACAAAATGTACAAAAACATATGCAAAGATGATTCCACTCACCATCTGCACATGGAATGTGTACACACTTATAAACAACACAAAATCCAGTAGACCTGAAATACAAACTGCTCTTGTTGCAAGAGAACTCAACAGGTATCATATTCTAATAGCAACCCTGAGTGAAACAAGGCTGGCAAATGAAGGCCAGCTTACTAACGCTGGAGCTGAGTACACATTTTTATGGAGTGGTCACAGTGTAGGGGAGTGTTGTGTATCTGGAATAGGTTTTGCAATCAAAACTAATCTAGTCAGCAAGTTGGTATGCCTGCCAAAGGGAGTGAATGACAGGCTCATGACAATGTGATTGCCACTTGCAGGAAAACGTCATGCCACCATCATCAGTACCTATGTTCCCACCATGATAAACCCTGATGAGGTCAAAGAAAAATTTTATGAAGACCTAGAGGCCCTTATCATCAATGTGCCAAAAGAGGACAAGCTTATAAATCTGGGTGACTTTAATGCTAGAGTAGAATCAGACTACCAACTTGGCAGGGAGTCCTAAGGAGGAATAGAGTTGGAAACAGCAAGAGCAATAGTCACTTACTGCTGAAGACTTGTACATCTCATGACCTTCTCATCACCAACACTGTTTTCCATTTACCTAAATGTAATAAAACTTCATAGATGCACTCTCACAGAAAACACTGGCATCTAATAGATTATGTGATTGTAAGGAGAAGAGACAGACAAGATGTGAGAGTGACAAAGGCAACATGTAGTGCCAAGTGTTGGACTGATCATAGACTTATCCTTTCTAAGCTAAATATTCACATTCATCAAAAGTGCCACCTCCAAGGCAAAATGACTACCAGAAGAATTAATGTCAACAAATTAGAGCTCTTCTCTGAGCATGAACAGTTTGTTGCTAGCTTAGAGGGACAGTTGAGCCAACACATAGTTGGCAACAGTGGAGCAGAAAAGGAGTGGGCAGCTCTCAGAGATTTGGTGTACAGCACTGCATTTGTTCATCTGGCTCAGAACACTTGCAAACACCGAGACTGGTTTGATGAAAATGATGGAAAAATCCAGAAGCTGTTGAACGAAAAATGAGAACTCCACAGGATTTACCAGCAAGATAGTTCATCCACCTCTAAGAAGACAGCATTTTAATTCCATCAAAAGCAAAGTACAAGGAAAACTTAGAAAGATGCAGGATTCCTGGCTCAGTAAGAAGGCAGATAAAATTCAGTTTCATGCTGATAGTAACAGTCCAAAGTGCTTTTATGATTCCCTGAAAGCTATTTGTGGACCAAAAACCTATGGTGTATCACAACTACTCGGTGCTGATGGAAAGACATTGATTAGTGATAAAGACATGATCCTAGAGAGATAGACGGAACACTTCCATACTGTTTTCAACAGACCATCATCAATCAATGTTGAGGCCATTGAACGTTTACCTCAGGTTGAAGTCAATCACTCCTTAGTTAAACTTCCCACTGAAGAAAAGGTTTTGAGGGCCATTATGTTCCTTTCATGTGGCAAAGCACCTGATGATCATTACTCATACAAAAGTTGACTGAAATTTTCCAGGTTATATGATAGGAGGAGGTTATCCCCCAGGAGTTCAAGAATGCCTCCATTGTCCATCTCTATAAAGGTAAAAGGAACAGATTGTCCTGCAACAGTCACAGAGGGCTCTCTCTCTTAGTCACTGCTAGCAAAATTTTTGCTACAATCCTCCTAAATAGGCTGATCCTTCACCTGGAAGATGGTTACATACCTGAGAGCCTGTATGACTTCAGAAAGGGCCGAGGAACAGTTGATACGATGTTTGCTGACCAACAACACCAGGACAAATGCCAGGAGTAGAACAGAGGGCTATATATAACATTAGTAGATTTGACCAAGGTCTTTTTGACACTCTTAGTTGTGAAAGCATATGGGAAATTGTGTCAAAATTTGGTTGACCAGAGAAGTTCATCGGTATTGTATGTCAATTTCATGATGGCATGTTTGCCTGGGTTCCGGATAGTGGACAATGCTCTCATGTCTTTCCACTCCTCAATGGAGTAAAACAGGGCTGTGTGGCTGCTCCCATGCTTTTTAGCATGATGTTTTCAGCCATGTTGTCAAATCTTTTCAATGAGAATGAACATGGCATCAAGGTCAACTACCATACTGACTGTAAGCTCTTCAATTTGAAAAGGCTACAAGCCAAGACCAAAGTGGAGGGAGTGTTGTTGCATGATTTTCTGTTTACAGATGACTGTACACTCAGTGCAGCCTCTGAAGCTGGGATGCGACAAAGTATGGATCAATTCTCTGCTGCCTGTGCTAATTTTGGCCTAAGAATTAACACCACAAAAACACAGGTGCTCCATCAACCATGATCACACCATCCATACATGGGGTCATCAGTTACAACAAATGGAGAAGTTTTGAATGCTGTGGGTTAAGTTCACTTTCCTCAGTAGTATACTTTCCAGGGATGTACACATTGACAATGAGGTTGATGCACACATTGCCAGAGCTAGCTCAGTGTTTGGGAGGCTCTGAAGAAAAGTTTGGGAGAGAAGAGGTATTGGACTGACTACCAAACTGAAGGTCTACAGTTGTGTTGACCTCATTGTTGTATGCCTGTGAAGCATGGACAGTCTACCAGCGCCATGCCAGGAAATTGAATCACTTCCATTTGAACTGTCTAAGGAAGATTCTGAGGATCACCTGGCAGGATAAGGAACCAGACATGGAAGTCCTTGCTTGAGCTGAAGTATTCAAACTATACTTCAGAGAGCGCAACTCCGACAAGTGGCCACGTTGCTCAAATGCAAAATGCATGCTTACCAAAAAGACTATTTTATGGAGAACTCACATGGGGCAGGCGATCACATGGTGGTCAGAAGAGGCAATACAAGGACACTCTCAAGGTCTCTTTCAAGAACTTAGGATTTGACTGTGCAACATGGAAGATACTGGCACAGGATCACTCAGCATAGCATGCCCACATCAGAAGGTGCTGTGCTCTATGAGCAAAGCAGACTTGAGACAGCACAAAGGAAATGTAGGAAGCCAAATTTGGAGTAAACACTCCATATATTCACATCATGTATCTGCGCCCAATCTGTGGTAGAGCATTTGGAGCTTGTACTGGTCTGATCATGTGTGTGTTCATCTTTTGTTGCTGAAGAAGACCATGCCATCAGAGAAATGATGACACTTGACTTTGTTTTGAGTGAGGGAGAGCTGTGCAGGTCACCAGCCTCACTTCTCCTCCAGAGCCATCTGAATCCAGTGACCAGATATTCATCAGGATGACTAGAGATAACCCAGGATGAGGCAATTGGAGTTAAGTGACTTGCCCAAGGTCACACAGCTAGTGAGTGTCAAGTGTCTGAGGTGAGATTTGAACTCAGGTCCTCTTGACTCCTGCACTGGTGCTCTATCCACTGCACCACCTAGCTGCCCCAATTGGTCTGATCAGTCACAGTTGGACACACTGAAACTTCAGTTTATCACGATGATGTCATTTTGGTCCTCTTTGAGAATGAAAGAAAACAATCAACTCCATTACATTAATATGCCCAATTTGTTCAGCCATTTCTCTACTTCTTAATTTCCAGTGCTTAGCCAGACAACAGAAAGAACTGCTCTAAGTATTTTTATACTTTTAGGAAATTTTCCTCTTCCTTTCATCATTTTGGAGGTATAAGCTTAGTAGTAGTATTTCTAGGTCAAAGGAACTTTGAAAGCATAATTCTAAATCACTTTCCAGAATAATTGCACCAGTTCACAGCACCACTAACCATATATATCAGTGTATTTGTTTTTACAGTCGCTCCAACAACAGCCATTTTCATTTTTTATTAAAAATCAAATTTGTTAATTAGATAGGTATGCTCTTTTAATTTGCATCTCTTGAATTACTATTAATTTGGAACACGCTTTTCATATAGTTATGGATTGCTTGGATTTCTTTCCTTGACTACTGCCTATTCATATGATGGCACTTTATCAATTGGGAAATTGCTCTTATTCTTATAAATGTGAATTAGTTGAATCTTGGAAATGAGACCTTTATCAGAGAAACTTGTTAAAAAGATTCTCTTGCTGCCTCTCCCTCAGGTCCCCAGGCAATTATTTCCCTTCTCAGCTTAGCTTCCTTAGGTGTTGTCTGTTTTTTGTTGTTGTCACAAAATCTTTTACATTTTAGATAATCAAAAATTATATCTTTAAACTTCTGTGATCCTCTTTATCCTTTGTTTGGTTATAAATTACTTCCCTACCCATAAATCTGAAAAGTAATTTCTTCATTGTTCCTTCAATTTGTTTGTGATACTACCTTTGAAATTTAAATTATGCATTCTTTTGGAGTTTAATCATGACATATAGTTTAAGGTTTTGATCTAAATCTAAACTCTGCCAGATTTCCGTCAAGTTTTCTGTCAGTTTTGTCAACTACTGATTCCTTATCCCCAACAGCTGGGACTCTTAGGTTTATTAAACACCATACTACCAAGTTAATTTGCTTTGGTAAAGCTGTATATACAATCTGTTCTACTGATCAACTTCTCTTTTTTTTATACAATATCAGATTCTTTTATTGATTACTGCCTTGTAATATAGTTTGAGATCTGGTGCTACTGTACCCAATTCCTTGCCATTTTTTCATTATTTTCCATGAAATAATTGATTTTTTGTTCCCCCAGATGAATTCTCTTATTACTTTTTTTTTATCTTTGTAAAATTTCCCTTTGATGGTTGGATGGATATAGCATTAAATCTATGCATTAAGTCTGGTATTATTGTGGTTTTTATTATATTGGTACAGCCTAGCCCTAAGTATCTAATAATCCTCCAACTACTTAAGTCAATTTTGATTTCCTTAAGGATAATTTTGTAATTAAATTTATGAGTAATAAATGTCTTTTGGTAGATTTACTCCTAAATGTTTTATATATTTTATAGATATTTTGAATGGAATTTCCTTTTTATTATTGCCTCATATTTGGAATTATTATATTTAAATACTAGTAATTTTATGGGTGTCTATGTAGCCTGCAACTTTACTGAAGCTACTATTTCTCTCAGTTTCCTTGCTGATTCTTTAGGATTTTCTAATTAAACTACCATGTCAAAAGTAAATAAGGATGGTTTTGTTTCTTCTTTACCTATCTTTATGCCATTAATTCCTTTGGCTTGTTTTATTGCTACTGCTAGAATCTCTAGAATTATATCAGATAATCATAGGGAGGGAGAATTTCCTCAGTCAGTTAATCAGTCAGTTAGCATTTATAATATGCCAAGTACTATTCTAAGCTCTGGGGGTACAAATACAAGTAGAAAGAAACACAATCCACATCCTAAAAGAGCTTATAGTCTATTAGAGGAAGACAAGCATAAGGAAACTGAAAAGCTGGGGGTTGGGAGAACCAGAAGTATCCTTTGATGTGGTTTGATAGAGAAAGTTCCAAGTAAATGGAGGTTTCAGGAGGAGCTATCCCTTCAGAAGGCGATACTTCCAATGTGTGAGTTCTAGAGCTGGAGTGAGCTTTCAGGATGAAGAGCTGGGACATATTAGAGGAAATAAGGAAATCCCTGATTTATTCCTTTATTATTGAAACAGTTTCCAGTGTTTCTCCATTGCATATAGTTCTTGCTTTTGATTTCAGGTAGATAATATCAGATAGATAGAAAAAGATATCTTTATGCTTTACCCCCAAAATTGCATGTAGTATTTGATTAAAGGCTTTTTCTTTATCTGTTGAGATAAGAAGTTGCTTTGGTTCTATTTTATTATGATGATGATTCATTATGCTGATTGGTTTCATGTCTACTATTAAAATCCAACCTGGTCACAATAGGTAAAAAAGGACAATTCTTGATCAGGACAAATATATTTTTTGTATAAATTCTGTAGTATGTTTGGCAGGATTTTATTTAAGATTTTTGAATCAATATTGAATGATAATGGTCTATGGATCTCCTTCATTGCTTTATCCTTCCTTGGTTTAGGTTTCTGCACTTTATTTGTCTCATAAAAGAAGTCTGATGGAATGTTTCCCCACCCCCCCCCCAATTTCTGATAATAACTGGTATAGTACAAGTTTTGTGTAAAATGACATATTAATAAAGTTGTGTCACTATGTCGTTGGAATTATGGAAAAAGTCAAATTTGCTGATTAAGAACTATAGCACATAAACCTTTACTAAGGCTCTGTAGTATTGGATAAGTACTGGAAAAGGATAATTCTTTAAATTTCCTAGGCCTTTGGAGAGCTGTCTAAATTTGGGCATACCCAAAATACTCGAATTGATTTGGTGAGGTCAGCAAATGTTTAACTGGAGGGTAGAGTGTAATGGGGTGGGGTTCCCATCCAACCCAATTAATATTGTCAGAGAAGAAGTTTAAACTAGTTATGAACAAGTCCTCCAGGTGAATAAAATGCTTTGACCATTGAGATAAAAATGGATGGTGTCACATAGGAAATATATTGTCACTTGCTAAATCAGATATACACATGTATGCGCACACACACAGAGCAAGTCAATTCATAATTAATTCTAGCAGGTCAATCTAGTAGTAGGGGAATTCCACTCAAGCCTCTGAGGGGAAATTGCTTTAGGGGAAGAGTAGATTTCTCTTACCTTCCTCATACCAGGTGACATCAATTTGGGTGATCTATTAGAGTCATCAAAGGTCCCATCATTGACTGGAATCATAGCAGTGCCACATCGAGAGAGAAAGAGAGACAGAGACAGAGACAGAGACAGAGACAGAGACAGAGAGACGGACACAGAGAGAGAGACAGAAAGAGAGCAATAGACAGAAATAGAGAGAAGGCCTCAGTTTGGGGGTGATGGGGGCCTTTTTGTTTTATAACTATTGTTCTTGCTATAGCTTCTCCTTAAAGCCCTTTACTAAAAAGCTTCTATTTTTTGATAATAAGGATATCACATGAGGTCATGAGCAATAGTACTAGAAATACCAATGACTCAGGGTTATCCCTGGAATCTAGAATAGGAGTAGCAGCCACTCGGTGAGAACCCAGTCTGCCTATGTAACTATGAACACCTAAAAAATGTTCTACTTCTGGGATCTTAGGGAGACTATTTCGCCTCCATGGGTCTTAACTTTCCTTATCAATAAAATTGGAATGGTTGGGCTAAATGACCTCTAACTACCCTTTCAGTTATAAATATGTAATCTTATAGTCTATTGTACTACCCTGTTTCCTTGGGCCATTGCTAAGTTGTATTTTGCAACTGGCTCAGGATCAAATAGTCTTCCCTGGTTATTTCTTTCCCCTTAAAATGAAGCTTAGCATGATAGACAAACTGTGAAAACCATCTTACAAAATATAGACTTTATGGAGAAATGTGAAGAGAGGCCATTGGTCTAATAATACATCATGGGAAAAGCAACTTGATAGGAAGAGATTAGAGGAAGAGAAAGAATGGAAGAGAAAAACACCATTTGGTGCTAAGTATGTTTGCCTTGACAAGAAGGCTAGAAGAGAAGAAAAGGAACACAGCAAAACAGATTTCACACATACATTTGTCAGCATGCACACCTACAGACAACTATAGGCATGCTTCATGTTAGCCTAGGACAATTTTCCTTTTTATCCCAAAATGATATGTCTGGGAAAATTAGTGTTGAAAATGAAACTGTTGGTACATAACCTAAAATAGAGGGAAACGTAGATTCTCGTGTGTTTCAAATTAGTCTCATTTTTTTAAAAAAAGGTTTTCTTTCTGAAGATGGATTCTGGCTGGCAGTTGCTGAAAATCTCCTTCTTCTGGGATCTTGCAGAGAGCTGCGTGAATGACGCCCCTGCCTGTTTACCCAATTCCTGCCACTGCTGTCAGTCTGAACATCTTTCCCACACCTGGAGCAGTTCAGCAAACAGGGATTTGCAGGTGTCACCCTCCACTGGCTAAAGGCTGGCTCCAGAGAGTCTAGCCAATGTCTGCTCCAGATACTTGCTGGCCAGCTCTATATGTGAGAGAGTGTACGTGTGTGTTTTTGGGGTGTGGGGTAGGGACCACGGTGAAGCAGTGCCCGCTCTCCTCAGCTTTAACTTTCCATCCATTTAAGAATTTAAATACTAGTTGAGCACTTAAAATAACAGTAGGATACATTCCAGTGCAATCTGCCAGTCAGAAGGGGAAGAAAGAGAAATGTTTGAAACTCTGCATCTCAGAACCCCAAGGGCTTTCCGATTTGTTAGGTTTGGTAGTTCAGAGGATTAAGAAGGAAGAAATATTAGGAAGAAAAAAAGGAAGGGGGGGATGACCAGTTTATTCATTGAAGCAAATCTAATATGGGTCACTGGGCCTCAAAAAGAAAAGGTTTGCCTACCTGGGCAAATCTTATTTTTCTTGCTTCACAATTAAAAATAATAATTTCCTAGACATCTCTCTCTCTCTCTCCCTCCCTCCTTCCCTTCCTCCCTCCCTCTCTCTCTTTTTTTTTTTTTTGCCATGCTAGTCACATTTCCCAAATCCTTTATCAACGGCTGTTCTGCATATGAATGGGCTGTAATTGAACTGTCACATTCATGAAGGTCAGTAACCTTTCATTAGGAAGAATGTGTCTTTCTTGATAAATTGGAAAGTCCCTGAGGATTTGAAAGCATATTTTTTTAAAATCATTCTCACTACAGATACCTTAAAAAATCAAATACAGTCCTTTCCTCTGGTGGGGGTTGGAGGATGGTTTTGATTTTTGGAGAAAGGAATGAAAGGGGTCTTTCTCATGCTATGACTACAAACCCCTCTTGCTTTGTGTTTACCATAGACTCGTCTTGCAAAATATTCACTCATAATTCAGCTTTCCTTGTGACCTTCTTAAAAGCAAACTGAAAGCCTGAGTGCCCCTTTGCTTCTGAATGGCAGATAGATACTCTGCTATTTAAGAAGAAATTTAGAATTACAGCTGGAATCTGAGTATTTGCTCAGAGAGTGTGCTGATGAAAGAGCCATCTGAATGATTAGTTTTCAGTCAACCCCACCCAAAGATGGAAGTGGTAATCAGTATGAAGGCAGGGAGGGCACCTCTACCAGAATTTTCAAGTCACTGACCCTCTCCCCCAAGGCATTCGCCAGGAATATCTACTCAGGGTTGAATTTCGTTAAAAATAAAAACCTTCTGGAATCAGGCCATTTAACAAAAGCTTCATGAAGCCTCAGCATTAGTTCTTGTCCCCAAAATGGCCCATCAATCGCACCATGATCTTTGAACAAGACTGCAATGTGACTGGACATTAAGGTAAGAAGGTGGAGGGAGTTCTTTACTAATTATGACCATCATTTCTATCTTTCATCAAAACAAAAGGAGTTAGGATGATCTATGCTTTTGGAAAGCACTAAGAGAATCTAGCTTGAAATTGGAAATCACAATGGAAGTGACCAAGCAGAAAAGAAAAATAAGACATGATATTAGACAAATGTAGGGATTAGGGAAGCCAGATAGAGATGGGAATAAAATCTGAAGCTCAGAATTTTTTCAAATTCAGCATCTAGAAGTGAGGCACTCAAGACTTTCCAGATTTCCATGATCATCAGGGAAAGAGAAACCTAGAATTTCCTAGACCTGGGGCAAGTTTCTCTAACCACTTTCTAAAAGCAATTCATGTATTCCTAGCCTTGACCTCCAGACCTTCCTTTTGTGTTAAGGCAAGTAGTAGTTAGGAGTCAAGATAATCACTCTCCAGAGGCATATGTGGGAATGGGTGAGAGAGTGTATCAAACTTGATTGAATTTCATATTTGTCTAGTTATTATATTTCATTGCCTTGAATTAATGATGCTCTAGTTTGTGCTGGTAAAAAGGAACATTTATGAGGGCTCTTCAACTATGGGTTTGAATAGATGATTACCCAAATAGTGATATTCAGAGGAGTGTAAATAAAAAGGGTGTCACATTGAAAGGCCATAAATGCTAAAAAATGGGTTAAAATGAATAGATGCCTTTGTGTTCCAAAGCAAAATTGTTATAACTACTTTGATAGCCAGTGCCTTCATTTGGCTAAGTTAGGATTTAATTTACTACAAATTAGCTCACCATCTAAATATATGTGGACATATGAAGAAATGAAAAACTTGCATCTTGCAGATGAAAATTGAATTTATAACATAAAGCAGGGGTGGGGGTTGAAGTGATACTACCAAGAGGGATTTAAATGATATATTGAAAACATGTCACCTCCATCATCTAAAAAAGCATAATCTATGTACAGGGCATATGGAATTATGCTATACTAAGTGCTATAATGAAAAAATTCCCTTGACTTAATTGTAAGTATTACAGTTTAAAATCTAGCAAGCACTCAATCCAAGATTCACATTATGTCATCTATGGCTAGCAAAAATAACAGTGAATAAATATGCTTTATCCCCCAGTAGAATATATTCTCCTTAAGGGAAAAACCTGTTTCATTTTTGTCTTTGTATACTAGGAGAGCAACACAACTTTGTGAACACAGTAGTCAATGCATATGTTGAAGAGAATTGAAGGTCACTCACTGGCTTTGGAACAAGGAGACTGTTTCCAACTGGAACCAGGTATTACACACTGCAACAGCAGACAAAGCAGTTAACCTTTTCTAGGCTCTATGTATTCTTTACCAAAGGGGAATAATAATACTTTAGCTAATTACCACCATGAATTATCGTAAGGAAAGTATTTTGTATGACTTAAAAGTACTCTAGAAATGAGAACTGGTATTATTTTAAGTATATCTTACACCTTGCTGGTACAGTGTGGTATACCATCTCATAGTACTTTTGTTGGCCTCCAGACTTCGTAAATGACCTCTAAATTTGTACTTAGTGGTTGTGACTATAAAAGCAATGTAAATGATTTTTCAACAGATATGTCAGAAATTCACACATTTAGATAAAATGTTTTCCCTTTCAAAGTCTTCACCTTAGAAGGTAATATGCACCTATTTTAAAAATACTGTCGTGATTCAACATAATCCTTGGCACTCAGCTTTGGGGATGGTCTTCAGGATCTGGGACAAATCCTATTAAATAGTCAAAAATCTTTATCTCTCTTATAGTGGATTTGTTTACTGGAATTGGTCAAAAGTTACTCTCAATATAGAGAAGTAAGTTCTTAGTCAAAGATTTTGTTCTGTGGTTTGGGAAATGGCTATAAAAGTAGTTCTCAAAGATGAATTCCAAAGATGTTTCTAGCCACGGTAGCTCATTGAAATAAATGTCCCTTCCAAAGGTGTCTATTCTAAAAGATGAATTCTGGGGGCAGAGCCAAGATGGTGGAGTAGAAAGATGCATATACTCTAGTGCTTCCCCCACAGCACACAAAATACCTGTAAAAAATGACTCAACAAATTCTAGAGCAGCAGAAACCACAAAACAATAGAGTGAAAGAAGTTTCCAGCCAAAGGTAGCCTGGAAGGCCAACAGGAAAGGTCTATCTCACAGGACACTGAGCTGAACAGAGCCCAGCCCTGGCCACATGGCACTGGGAGAAACAAGACCTGAACAGACCTCCGGGACAGAATTCTCAGTAGGGAGGGTCCCAGATCCCTCAACCACAAATGACAAAGAAATCTCCAAAGGTCAGTGTGGGAGGGCTTTCCCAGCTGGATGAGAGGAAAATGGGGTCCCCCCAGCACTGGCCCAAGGTGGTGGCAGAGGAGGAGGTAGCAGCAGCAAGAACAGGTGATTGGTAGCTACAGTGGCCACAGAAGCAGCCTGGGTCTATTGTCCAGACAGTTCAGCTTAAAGCCCCTGAGGGAATTGAGCAGCTGATCTGAACCTCAGCCTTCAATGGCAGCCCCGCCCCCACCTAAAGTTCCTGTGGGAATTAAGCAGCTGATATGAATCTCAGCCTTGAGCATGGTACTGGAGGGAGGAGGAACACTAGGACCCTCCTCTTGACAAAGGATTCAGAAGTCAAGTAACTGACTGGGAAAATGCCCCAAAAAGGAAAAGAAAAATAAGACCATAGAAGGTTACTTTCTTGGTGAAAAGGTGTCTCCATCTATCCTTTCAGATGAGGAAGAAAAAGGCATACTGTCAGAGGAAGTCAAGGCTTCTATCTCCAGTACTTCCAAAATGAATATGAAATGGTTCCAGGCCACAGAAGAGCTTGAAAATTGATTCAGCAGCTTGCTAAAGGAGAACCAAAAAATGCTGAAGAAAATAACACCTTTAAAAATAGTCTAACTCAATTGGAAAAAAGAGGTCTAAAAAGTCAATGAGGAGAAAGAGGCTTTAAAAAGCAGAGTTAGCCAAATGGAAAAGAAGGTTCAAAAGCTCACTGAACAAAATAGTTCTTTAAAAGAGAGAGTGGAGTTCTGGGAAGCTAATGACTATGAGGTAAGCCAAGAAGTTAGAAAACAAAACCAAAAGATTGAAAAAATAGAAGATAATGGGAAACATCTCATTGAAAAAACAATTGACCTGGAAAATAGATCCAGGAGAGATAATTTAAAAAATTATTGGACTACCTGAAAGCCATGATCAAAAAAAAGAGCCTAGACATCATCTTTCATGAAATTATCAAGAAAAACTGCCCTGATATTCTAGAAACAGAGGGCAAAATAAATATTGAAAGAATCCACCTATCACCTCCTGAAAGAGACACAAAAAGAGAAACTCCTTGGAATATTGGGGCCAAATTTCAGAGTTCTCAGGTCAAGGAGAAAATATTGCAAGCAGTAGAAAGAAACAATTAAAGTATTGTGGAAATACAATCAGGATGCCACAAGATCTAGTGACTTCTACATTAAGGGATTGAAGGGCATAGAATAGGATATTCCAGAAGTAAAAGGAACTAGGATTAAAATCAAGAATCACCTACCAGAAAAACTGAGTATAATACTTCAAGGGAATAAGTTGTCATTCAATGATATAGAGGACTGTCAAGCATTCATGATGAAAAGACCAGAACTGAATAGAAAATTTGACTTTCAAACACAAGAATGAAGAGAAGCATGAAAAGGTAAACAGGAAAGAGAAATCACAAAGGACTTTCTAAAGCGGAACTGTTTACAATCCAACATGGAAAGATAACATTTGTAACTCTTGAGACTTTTCTCAGTATTTGGGTAGGTGGAGGGATTATACACACACACACACACACACACACACACACACACACAGAATACAGGTTGAGTTGAATCAGAAGAGATGATATCCATAGAAAAATAAAATTAAATTAAGGGGTGAGAGAGGAAAATACTGGGAGGAGAAAGGGAGAAATGGAATGGGGCAGGCTATCATTCATAAAAGAAATAAGAAAAATCTTGTTCAATGGAGGAGAAAAGGGAGGAGGTGAGAGGGGAAAAGTGAAGCTTACTCTCTTCACGTATGGCTTAAGGAGGGAAAAATATGCTCACTAAATTTGGTATGAAAATCCATCTTACACTACAGGAAAGTAGGGGAGAAGGGGACAAGTGAGGTGAGGGGGAAGATAGAAAGGAAGGCAAATGAGAGAAGGGAGTAACTAGAAGTAAACACTTGTGGGAAGAGACAAGGTCAAATGAGAGAATAGAAAAAAGCGGGGGACAGGGTAGGATGGAGGGCAATATAGTTAGTCTTATACAACATGACTATTATGGAAGTCTTTTGCAAAACTACACTTGTATAGCCTGTATTGAATTGTTTGCCTTCTCAGTGGGGATAGGGAGGGAGGGAGGGAGAGAAGTTGGAATTCAAAGTATTAGAAGGGAATGTTGAGAATTATTATTGCATACAACTGGGAAATAAGAAATACAGGTAATGGGGTATAGAAATTTATCTTGTCCTACAAGAAAAGAGAGGATGGGGATAAGGGAAGGGTGGGGTATGATAGAAGGAAGGGTACATTGAGGGAAGGGGTAATCATAATGCAAGGTATTTTGGGGTGGTGGAGGGGAGAGATGGGGAGAATAATTGGAACTCAAAATTTTGTGGAAATGAATGTCAAAATCTAAAAATAAATTAATTAATTAAGAAAAAAATAAAAGATGAATTCTAAAGATATTTTTAGCCATGGTAGCTCACTGAAATAAATGCTTCCAAAGATATCTATTTTGCACAGCACTACTCACTTGAATGTGGAAGTTCTGAAAAGTTCACTACAAATAGGTCATAGTGTTTTGTAGTCTATACCCCATATTACCTATTTCTTTAAACAATTCCAAGCATTTATATTTTGTTGTCCCTTGCAACTGATTAAAGAAATGTAACTATAGATTTACTGCCTCTCTTTATGGCCACAATATTTCAATTCATCCCCTCATTTCTATGTCTTCTGGCACCATCTTACTACAGGCCTTCATTACCAATCTGGGGTGGGGAACCTGTGGCCTCGAGGTCACATGTGACCTTCTAGGTCCTCAAGTGTGGCCCTTTGACTGAATCCAGACTTCACAGAACAAATCCCCTTAATGAAAGGGTTTGCTTTGTAAAACTTGGACTTGGCCAAAAGGCCACACTCAAGGACCTAGAGGGCCACATGTGACCAAGTTCTCAGGTTCCCCACCCTTGGTCTAGACCAGAGGCATCAAATATGGCCCATACCTCTTTCCACATGCCTCGTGCAACACTTTCAAGTGCAGAAGAACCAGATTAAAATATAATTGGGAAATATTTGCCAAAATAAATAAAAATGCAAAGAAACATAGATAGCTTGACATTTAAAAACTAAGTCAATATGTGGCTCACAGATATTCCTATGTACAGATTAATGGCTCCCCTTTCTATTTGATGTGCTGCCACTTACCTAAACTATTTCACATAGCTTTCAATGGGCTTCCCATCTTCAGTTCACCCTACCCAAGACCTCCAATATCCTACACATTATTTCTGTATTAGTCTTCCTAAAATGCTAATCATTCATTCCCTAGCTCAAAAACTTTCAAATAGCATCTCATTTTCTCCTGATTTAAATTTAAACTCCTTAGACTGTCAATCAATGACACACTCCAGCCAAAACTACCTTTTGAGCCCCAGTTTCCACTTCTTTGTTACAGGTGTGTTCTGGTTACAAGTATAGAATAGACATGTATGTTCCACTCATACTGGATTATTCATTGTTCATTGGGTATTTGAGCATGCTCCACATGGGGTAGCAGAAAATCTGGTAGGTTTGGCATGCATTATACATAGTAGTGGCTTAATAAATACTTATGATTGATTGGAATCAAGAAGACCTGGGTCTGCACCCCAGTAAACTCTATCTCTGAGTACCTGTGTGATGATGGGTTAATTACTCAAGCTTTGCGAGCCAAAATGTCCCTTGTATAAAATAAAGGGTTTGGACTAGATGATCTCTAAGGTTCCTTATAGCTCAGTGATCTATGATCTTAAAAATTCTTATATACTCATCAAAGGTATCATTTTTTGGAATGTGAACCCTATTCTAGAATCTGAACTTGGGGATCCTTCATCCATAATTTGGATATATGATGATATAAGTAAGCCCTTTAAAGTAAAATTTCAGGGTATCATACAGGTATGCATTGGAGTAATAGAATTAAAGTGCCCAAATAAAGTGTTTCCTATTTAATTTTTTATCTTATGTAATATTTAATCTTTCTTATTTAATTTCTCTAAAACCAAAAGTACTACAAATTGATGTTTCTACAATCCAAAATTAGTTTCAAATAAAACTATTCTTCCAATTTGCTTTTGCATGATAGGTTTCTATGTTCATATAGATATAGAAACATCATTTATGTTTCATTGATCTAGTTAACCTAATTTAAATACTTAAACAATTCCTAGGGAACTATAGTGTATACAAAAGCTTCATGATCATTATTAATGGTTACTTCTGGCAGCATATTCTTTGAGAAAGAGCCATATTCTTTGTTATAGAAAGGAAGAAAGTGTAGTGATATGCCCAAGCCTGCCCCAATGAGTAAGTCATACAGCCAATTTCATTAGAACTCCTAGGCCCTGGCACATGATATAATTTCTTAGTTCTTGGAGTCACATGGCCTCTTGGGTTGAATTTCTACCTTAGTGTAGAGAGCCATTCTAAGAACCCTAATTATTCAAGTTATAATTGTAATTTTGCAATTCTTTGCCTTGGAAAGTTTTAAGTAAGGTATCTTACCTTCCAAAGTAGTAACAGAAGACACAGACTTTTGCCATATTGAAAAGGCTCTTCCTAAACTCCTTTAATCTCTCCCCAAAGACACATGAATAGGACTGACAGGGATGGATATAAGTGAAATCTTGAAGTAAGCTGATTGTCTTCCATGGCCTCCTACTTCCTGTCCTGGCCTTGCCTGTATTTTTGGCATCCCCTTCCACACTCAGACAGTCAGTTCCTTCATGCTATACCTGGTTGCCTAGGGGATATAAGTGTGGATTCTACCTACCTCTGTGGGAGTTTCCTTTGCCAAAGTATTTCTAGGTCTTATCAAAACTTAGCTATTCAACTTGCTCAATTCATCAGAACCTAAATTTATCAGATAAGCAAAATCATTAATGCCTGATAGTTGTTTATGAAAGAAGAAACTTTTATTAAGCAATTACTATGTCCTAGACACTGTACTAAGTAGTTAGGATAGAAATGCAACAAAGCAAAATAATCCCTGTCCTCAAGAAGCCTACATTTAAAGGAGGAACATAAATCATTAGGGGAAGTTAGGCAAGAGACTCACTGCAACATTATTTGTAAATGGTAGATGGGAAATGATATGGAGGCCTATTTTCCTAGCAAGCTAAGGCCAAAGTTTACTTTAACAGAACCCAGTATGGTTTCAGGGTTAAAGTAAGGTTCTGGTGGGTAGGAGAGTAAAAGAATAAGGAAGATTTGTTGCAGGCACCATTTCTTGGATATTTTCTGTAATTGTATGATTATTTTCATATAGTAACAAATTTTCATTGAGTGAATGAATGATATCAACTGAACCATGAGTTATTTGTATTTTAAGAGAGGACTCCTGTAGATAAAATGACTTAATTTCATTTTAATGTCTTTCTAATAGTGGAAGTTCAGGTGGAGGGGCAGGAAATGAGAGTTAAGTTAAAAAAAGAGTTGCCTGTCCCAACTTTGACTCCCTTTAAATTATTCCACTTGGGTTACCATATACTCTTCCTTGAAAGAGATATTAATAATCAAGGACGATGGGGCCAGAGAGCTGGAGTCAGGGCTTTGGCCCTCACTGCTGACCCACACTTCTCCCTAAAGCCCCCTCCTTTGTTGTCTCAGGGATCAGCAACTAGTTTAAGAGAGCTGGCTTTCACTTCTCTGTTGGTCTCTGGCATCCCCTTCCCATTCTGGGCTGCCTCATGTTTACATAGCTAAAATGAAACTGTTGCCAGTGTTAATACGGCATAATTTATAAGCTGAGAAGAGAACTCAGCGTGCATTCCCATTTCAAGTGAAACAGACTGTTACTTTCAAAACCAACTGAGGGGTGGAGGCATTTTACAGAAACCAAGGCAACTGAAGACTCCCCAGATCTCTGCTACCTCACATTCCCCCCACCTCACAGGAAGAATGCAGGGCCAGCATCCAGAGAAGGCAAATTTTAGCAAGGCTTTTTCCCGATTGGAGTGCCGAGTCAAGTTCTTCTGTTCGAGCTTTTCCTCTGTTCTCTAGAGTTTGCATCTCAGATTTGGAAGGGCATGTAGTGTTGAGGTCTGCCATCCAAGGAGGGGCTCCTTAGGAAAGCCCAGTGTATACAGATCTGCTTCACACCTGGGGAGAGGAAATAGGAAGTTGTTGCCTCTGGCCAATTTGAGGAATTCCTCAGGGGTCCCCTCTGCGATGAAACAAACAAACAAATAAACAGAAAACCCCAAGTATTTATTAAGTGTGGATTATGTCCCAGACACTGTGCCAGTCACTGGGCAAGTGAAGACAAAAACAAAATTCTCTACCTTTGCGCAGCTTACCTTCTACAAATAGAAAAAACGTGCACAAATAAGTACACATGAAATGTTGTTAGTTAGGCATTTTTCAGTCCTACCTGACTCTTTGTGGCCCCATTTGGGGTTATCTTGACAAAGATCCTAAAGTAGTTTTCCATTTCCTTTTCCAGCTCATTTTATGCATGAGGAAACTGAGGCAAGCACAGTTAAGTGACTTGCCTTGGGTCACACTAAACATTTGAAGCCAGATTTGAACTCAGGTCTTTCTGATTCCAGACCTGGTGTTTTATCCACTGTGCCATCTATATAAATTGCAGACAAGGTGATTTTGGTGAAGAGATATTCATAGCTGGGGTTGCAGGTTGCAGGGATCAAGAAAGGTCTAATGAAGGAGGGAGTATTTGAGTAGAGCTTTGAAGGAAACTTGATAGGAGAGAGACAGCAGGGGGGAGAGACAGAGAGAGACAGAGAGACAGAGACAGAGAGAGAGAGAGAGAGAGAGACAGAGAGAGAGAGAGACAGAGACAGAGACAGAGAGAGAGAGAGACAGAGAGAGAGACTTTATTAAGCACTTTATATGTGCCAGGCACAGTGCAAAGTACAAATACAATCAAAAATAGTACCCTGCTCTGAAGAACAATGCAAACAGTGGAGGTAGAAAGCACTGCAGGTGCTGGCCTGTCTGGAGAGTGAGTTGAGGCAGGAGAACTTGAAGTGAACATGACTGAGAGCCCTACTGAAACAGCTGCCCAGGCAAGGGACTCCCCAGTAAAAAGGAAGGCAGGAACTAGGGATTCTAACATGCAGAGAGGAAAAGCAGTGCATTCCAGGCATGGGCCTCAGCCATTACAAAGGCACAGAGAGGTAAATGGAATTCATCTGGGCATTCTGAAAGCCCATTTGAAAACCTACAGCCCCATTCTAGACCCCATCACCAATCTTAGCCTTAGACAGTCAGGAATAGAAAAAAAAAGAGTCTAAGGCTTTCTTAGCATCAAGTCTTTAAAAAAAAAATGGTTCTGCTCCAACTTTCGATAGTCCTCATGAATTGTATTCTTTGTCCCCCCATCTATCTCCTCTTGCACTAGTGTCTTGTAACCATCCTTGTCCCTGGGTGTTCAAGTGCCTTGTTCTCGGGTAGTCTCTGTCAGCTTTCCCTAGTACTGAGCAAACCTGTATCTCCAGCCATGGCCTACCACTTATAGCACAAGTAACAGTCCATCCCAATCCTACTTTCAGTTTGGATGCATCCATCAACACTGAGATAAAATACCAGAATGTAGGAAAAAAGAATACAATGGAGTCTATAGAATTAGTAAGATTACTGGTACTCAAAGAAAGTTGTACCTAGGTCTAGAAAGGAAGGAAATGAGCATTTATTAGTCACCTACTATATGCCAGGCTCTGTACTAAGTGCTTTACAAACATCTCATTTGATCCTTATAACCACACTTGAGGTATGTGCCATTATTATCCCTATTTTAAAGCTGGGAAAACTGAAGCAGACAGAGGTTAAGTGATTTGCGCAAAGTGACACAGAAAATATGTGAGGCTAGATTTGAACTCAGGTCTTCCTGACTCTAGGAACAACAACATTCTAGCCATTGTTCCATCTAACTGCCTAGAATAAATATCCATAGTTATTCCCTTACTAAAGAGCAATAATAAAGATATTTACAAATAGTACAGAGGGTGGGGAGAAAGGATATCCTGAAGTCCTAATCTCTTTCCAACCTTCCTGAAGAGCTAGGAGCTGGGAGAGCTGATGCTATAAACAGTTATCTAAATTGGAGCCTTTGAGTCTCTCTTACCTCCATAGTTGGGTCAATTTAACTTATGTAATTAGTTCTGCCCAATATTCTGAGCTCAAAGTTAATCATAGGCAGAGAGCACTAAAGGAGACTTAAGACATTTTGTTGTTTTCATATTTAATGATGGTAAGATGTTTCCTCTTGGTTTTTCTCTGACTCATGAATTTCATTTCCTCAATAACTGAATCCTGCCTTATTTCTTAGGATCTGAAATCCATCCTGGTCCTTTTTCTGAATGGCTTGGCTACCTGAGCCCTGGTTACCAAGGAATCACAGAATTCTGGTGTTGGAAGGAACCTCATCAGTCATCTAGTACCTATCACCCAACCCAGTAGCATGATTCTCCATTAACATCTTCATTAAAAAGTTCAACTGCCTCTTCTTCTTGAAAACCTAAAGTGATGCCAGATTCACCGCTTCTGAAGGCCATCTATTCTATTTTTGGACGGTTCTATTAGGAAGCTTTTGTTTCTTAAATTTAACAAAAATTTTTGTCCCTGTAAAATCCACCAATTAGCTCTAACTTCCACGAACAACTCAAATATTTTTTTCAAGGATTATTGACTTTTATTCCTATACTCTTTGTTCATTTCCAGTTTTCCAGGGACTGATGAACTTTAAACATTGACACTGGCATTGAAAGATGACTTATTTACCTATGCCACTCAGGTACTCTGCCCATACTAACTCTCCCATTATCTCTATAATAATCAGTACCTATTTCCTTCCCCACATGAGTTATCCATGTTTTTCTAAACACCAAATGAACATAGGACCATATTTTTCTTTCCAGTTATTAAAATTTACCTTTTTTGAGTCCTCTTCTTTTTGCTACATTGATAGGTTTTGTTCCTCCACTTGTGTCTTTTTCCTTTTCTTTTTCATTTTCGTGAACAGGGTTAAGAAGACCCAGTGCAGTTGATAGGATAAAAGGCCCACTGGTAAGACTGGATCTGCCATGGAAACACTTGGCAAAGCAAAATAATACAAACAAAATAAAAACACCAATAGAGACAGTGTTTGGAACAGGTCCATTAACTCTGTAGGGGATGTGGGCTGCTCTGGTTTTTTCCAGATGTCCAGTCCAGACCCTACTCATTGTGACCAATAGGCCCCTCCAAAGAAAGTAATAAGACATTTGCTATAGCAGCCTTGAAATGAATCCCAGGGTCCTATAAAATACAGCAGGCAGTCAAAAGGGACTGAGTGGAAAACTCTTTATTTTATTTTTCCAGGGCACATTCAATAAGATGAAGTTAACATCTCTTTTCCATGAGACTCCCAGAGGGAAATATGGGGACAGACTGTCGATGTAAGTTCAAATCACATTCAAAATAGGATGTCTGAAAGAGCCATGGTTCCTAATATTAAGCAAACCTTAAACGCACACACATGCACACACACACACACACACACGCACGGATGTGGTCTCTACAAATAGCTCAGTAATGTATGATTCATACTCTATCGATCTAATTCTCTCAATTCTCCACATCTCCACGCCTCTTAGCCTGCCCTTCTAAACTCTCCCCCTGCTTCACAGTGATGGGCATTACCCTATCTGATAGAAAGACAAGTAGGAACCCTTCTCTCCAATCCTGTTTCCCAACAACCTTGTTTTTCTTTAGTAAAGATGTTTTGGAATTGCATCAGGAGCTTGGTGTCCAAGAGACTGACTGTTTTGTCTGTTCTCCAAGTCAATGAGTACATAAGATATGGTGGTAGTAGGGTCCAGGTTGTCCTGTACATTTCTTGAAACCGCGGGCAGACTTGAGGTTCACCAGCACAAACAGAATTCTCGTTGGGTGACATTTCTAGTACACTTTGGAAGCAGAATGAAAAAGAAAGGGAACTCTTAGTAACTGACTTGCCTGTTATCAACAGAGGGAGATAAGTCATATTAAATCCAAGTTTCTCTTTCTCTCTCTGTCTCTGTCTTTCTCCCTGTTTCATAAAGGTATATGTGAAACTCAAGGAAATGTCTCCTCTCTATTCCTGGAGAAGAAAACACATGAGAGATTGGGTAAGTTGAACTACAAGATCACAGGACCTAGAATTGGAAGGAATCTTAGAGATAATCATTTCCAAATCACCAGATTCCTAATTTTACTGGTGAAGAGCCTGAGACTGAGAGGTTAGATAATAACAGTTCACAGTGATATAGGTACTTTGAGATTTAAAAGCATCACAGTGGAGAGGTAGATCTGGAGTCAGGAAGCCCCAAGCTCAAACCTTGCCTAACACATTTATTAGCTGCATGACCCTGGTCAAGACTTCTGCCTCAGTTTCTATATCTGTAAAACGGGAATAATAGTAGGATCTGCCTCCCAGGGTTTTTGTGAAGGTCAAATGAAATAATATTTATACATCATTTGTCAAACCCTAAGTGCTGGATAAATGCTACTATTGTTATTACTTTTATTAATTGCCCCACCTGATTAGGGTATGATTTAAACTGTACTTAAGGAAGGACCATTTACCACCATCTGAAAGAGTCAAACCACTAGTTTGTTTGTTTTCTCATTTTGCATTTTAGTGGAATGATATTCCTGGTTCTTAAGTAATTAAGCTGTCATTCAAGGAACCAGAAGAAAACAAAGTGAAAGCAAGAGGTCTGAACTAACATTTCTACTGTAGGATAACTGTGATCTGTCTGCTAGGATTTTTGTTTTACTATATTTTCTAGACCATGCCGTTATTTAATTCATTTTATGAATGAGAAAACTAAAGTGCTGGAAAAGGGGATGACTTTCAGGCTATAGAAGATATATATGAGATTCAAATTCAGTCTCCAGATTCAGTACTCTTTCTGTTATCACACAGGCATTCTTGTTGTATCTGGGGAACACATTATTTGATTTGTTTTATATATCAATATCTGTAATAACAGCTTGAATTAGATCTAATTAGCCATTGTCCTCTAGAGCAGTGGTGTCAGACTCAAATAGAAATGAATCCTTGCTTCCCTTAGAAAACCACAAATGAACATTTTCCATGTCATATTGTATTTTTCTTTATTTTGTTAAGCATTTACCAGTTACACTTTAATCTAGTTCCTGCTAGGATTTGATACTTTTAAACAGTGTAAAGTTACCACAAACCACCTTGGAACTCTCCTTGGCTTTGGTTTTTTAATTTTATTATTATTATAAAACTATATTTATCAGGAGGACATGTGTACAATGCTGTCCTGGGTGTTAAGGCAGATAGATAGGTAGATAGATAGATAGATAGATAGATAGATAGATAGATAGATAGATAGATAGATAGATAGATAGATAGAAAATAGTTTCCTTCTAGAAGTTTATAACAAATACCTTCCTGATTGGCTTCCTCTCTTCTGAAATAAATTTATTTGAATTAAAGTTCAACAAGAATTTATTGTTCTATTATGTGTAATAATGTGATAGGTCCTGAGTATACAAAAAAATTTTTAAAGGCATAGTTCCTGTGGTCAAGAGGCTTTTTGTCACTAGGTAATATGGTATTGCGAATAAAATACTAAAGTTGGAGTCCTGAAAACCTCTATTCAAATCTTGCCTCAGAAACTTGCTAAATCTGTAATTACTTAATCTCACTGATAATTCACTGCCCAATGGGGATCACAATAGCATCTACTTGAAGTTGGAGGATCAAATGAGTTCTCGAATGTAAAATGCTTTGCAAACTTTAAAGTGATCTAAAAATATTAATATTTTTGTCTAATGGGATGAAGAGGAGATACAACATAAAATGTAACATTGTAGAGCAGAGAGCAAAAGAGAAATCCAAAATGCTCTAGGAAAATTTAGGAAGGGGAAACCCCTTCAACCCCTCATCTCACAAAGATATTATGAGAATCCAGTGGTGAATGTCCGAGAAAACCTTAAGGATGAAGCAAATGATAGAGCATCATGGTAGGGCTTATTCTGAAGGGAAATAGTGCATAATATTACCACCTTGATCAGAAAATCACAGATTTAGAACTAGAAAGGGACCTCAGAAACCAACAAAATTTTACAGAAAAAGAAATTGAGGCACAAAGCAGTTAAGTGACTTATTCAGACTCTGGGAAGGGACACGTTTGAGATTTGGTGTCCTATTTACCATTAGTTAAAGCATCAGGCAAGCATGGATAGAGCAATTACAAAATAACAAGCGTATGCTACCTCGTTGGATTCTCCCAATATACCTGGGAAGTAGGTGTTGTTGTTATCCTCATTTTATAGCTGAGGAAACTGATGTTGAGAGAGATTAAG
This sequence comes from Bettongia penicillata ogilbyi, assembly GCA_023548195.1. Classification (NCBI taxonomy): domain Eukaryota; kingdom Metazoa; phylum Chordata; class Mammalia; order Diprotodontia; family Potoroidae; genus Bettongia; species Bettongia penicillata. The sequence goes on along the minus strand of JAJHZJ010000298.1, from coordinate 1,117,753 downwards.
TGACTTGTCCAGGGTCACGTAGCTAATAAGTATTGGAGACAGGATTTGAACTTGGGCCCTCTTAACTCCAACTCTAGGCCTCTTAGCTACTGTGTCATTCACTGCCTCATCTATTATTGACAGTTAAAAACTCAAATCTGCCCTTTTTTCAGAAGAAAGATAATGGAGGACCATTTCTTTTGTTACTAGTTAACATTTTATTATTTGCTTATTTTTATTTTAAATTATTTTAAATTTATGTTTAATTTTATTTTTATTATTTTATGTTTTAATTATTATTATTCCCAAATGTCCAGGAAATATTTAGACGTAAAATAAGCAATTCTGAACATTATCAACTGTCATGACCCAATCGCACCCCTGTCTTGGCTTCCCCATTATGTACTGTAAATATGGACATGGGTGCTTAGAGACCGCAGATTCAGCAACTACTTAATAACTATATCAGTGAACCACTCAGAGACTGAACTACATTTTACAAGAATCACTTTCTACCTTTTTTAGGTTTCCTCTGAGTCTCTTACTGCTTTTCTCCCACTCCAGTCTGGATTCATCCTTGTCTTTGACCTTCATTAATTCCCCCTGCTCCTGAGATCCTTTCCTCTGATTGAAGGTTGGAGAGCTCCTCCCTGAATCTCCATTTAAGGAGGGCGCCCAGATCAGTCATCTCTTCATTTTCCCACCCAGTTGCATCCTCTGGATTTCTCCATCATCCTCCTAACCCTAGGTATCTTCCTTGGTCTTCCCCCTTCCCCTTTTCAGCTTCTGATTTTTTTTATTGTTCCCTATTAGAATGTAAGGTCCTTGAGGACAGGGACTCTGTTTTTATAGTTGTGCATATTCCAGTCTTTAGCAAGGTGTCTGACACATAGTAAAGTGTTTAATGAATGTTTGTTGACTTAATTTAGTTTGTCTTGACTTTCGCCCCTATCCATTCTGGGGTTGTTTTGTTTTGTAACAGAATGAGTCCCCTCCCTAGAACAAAATAACCTCAGGACCACAAACAAATCCAGCTACATTTGCTTGACAGAGAAGTCACTTCAACGAGATGTAAGGAGAGGCTGATGCCAACAGAAATCATTTTCCCAGTCTGGTTATTTTCTGGCTCATGATTAACCACTTGTCAATCAGGAGATTCAGTCATCTCTGACTTTTTGTGACTCCATTGGAGTTTTCTTGGCAAAGTTACTGGAGTGGTTTGCCATTTCCTTCACCAGCTCATTTTACAGATGAGGAAACTGAGGCATACAGGGTTAAATGACTTACCCAAAAACTAGTACGTGTCTGAGGCCACATTTGAGCTTAAGTCTTCCTGACTGCAGATCCGGTGCTGTGTCATCTTGCTGCCCCCTGATTGGCCACTATACCATCTCATCTAAACCTCAGGATATTTCTGCAGATGAGCAAATTTAAGGCAAAGAGGAATAATGGGACTCGGTCAAAGTCATACAGCTAGCAAGCATCCAAGGGGAGGAGGGAGCTCCACCCAGCTCTTTCTGATTCCAAATCCGGCATCAACGCATCCAGCTGATCAGTATTTCCAGGGGTTATTCAAGCTGCTGGTTAGGGCAAGCCCCTAAATCTCCCCTCAAAATGACAACAAACCTGGTTAGAGGGAGAGAATTTTGGCTTTGGGTGCAGTGAGGGTTTTGGGGTTTATTACTTATGGAAGGATTATGTCCAGCATGCCCCATAGAGTCCTAGCAAGACCTCAATGGTCAGGAGAAGGGAGTGACTGACAGGCGGAGAGGAGGAGGAGGGAGATGGACTCTGCAGAACTCCTTGTACTTCTTGTTAGTACTTGTAATCAACACGGCCAGGATGAAAGAATTCTGGCTTCAGAACAGAAACATTGTGTTTTAAATTAAATCAGGTCCCCGCTGTGAGCTACTTATTCCCTTTCTTCACCACAGCGAGGGAAAACAATTCAGTTGTTTCACTGCATGGCTAGCAGCGTGAGTGACCTTCAGTCTTTCCACTTAAAATCGATTCAAGATCATCACACGGACTTAAATAAATAAAAATCCCTAGCCCACCCTCCCAGGCTGTAACGCCTTCTCCCCTCTTCGCCCCATATAGCCCCATTGGCACAGCTCTGGCCCGGCCCATCAACACACGTGTGTGCATGTGGACGTGTGCTGTTGGTGGCTGAGTCCACCTCAGAACACATCTCCCTCCACCTGGCTTGGAACTGACAGGCAGATTTTTCACCTCCTTATTCTCCTTTCTCCTCTCTGATTAACTATGGACCAGATGGCCATTCCCCAATCTCCCAGCATGTGTTTGACTGACAGGAGCCTTTGATAAACCTCTGAAGAATGAAGTCATCTCCAGGTCACTTCCTCTGCCTGGCCTTTAACATCGCCACACATACCACCATTATCTGCTGAATAGGAGACAAAGGAAATTAGCTCCGATTCCCTATCATCTCCATTATTGCCAGACCAATTCAAACAAGGAAACCCAGAGATGCCCTTCACTTTCCTCCAAAAGGTACCAGTGTCAGCTGTTGCAAAATGCAAACCAGGGGCTTTCCCATGTTAATGGATGGGTTCCTTTGTTAGAGACCAGGAGTGGGAAAACGCATTTTATTCACCACCTTTGAAGGAATTCTTAACATACTTCTAAAGTATTTCTTCAATTGTTTTTCTCCTATTTCTTCTTTCTTCCTTCCCTCCTTTTTTCCTTCCCTCCCTCCCTCCTTCCTTCTATTCCTTCCTCTGTCCTACTTTTCCTCCCTCCCTTTTTCTTTTCCTTCCCTCTCCCTCCCTTCCTTATTCTCTCCCATTCACCCCCTGTTTTCCTCCCTTTCTTCTTTCCTCCTTGTCCTCATGTTCTTTTTCTTTTTTAATCTGAAGAAAGGTCTGAAGTTCAGAGGCTGAGAAAGAAAGAAAGAAAGAAAGAAAGAAGGAAGGAAGGAAGGAAGGAAGGAAGGAAGGAAGGAAGGAAGGAAGGAAGGAAGGAAGGAAGGAAAGAAGGAAAGAAGGAAAGAAGGAAAGGAAGGAAGGAAGGAACGAAGGAAGGAAGGAAGGAAAGGAAGGAAGGAAGAAAAAAAGGAAAGAAAAAAGAAAGAGAAGGAAAGAAGAGAGAGAGGTTTTGTTTTGTCATAATGGTTAGAACTAAAGATCAGGGGAGACAGGTAAAATAATTATGAAAAATCTTCCCTTCATTTTAAGGGAAAATCAGCTATGTAGAGGGAAAAAGAAGTTAGAATTTTTTTTTTAAGTTTCCATACAACCTCCTATGATTTATTTTTTTTCCTCTTTCTCAGAAACTTCACACTTTCTAGTGCCAATTGGACCATTGGCCAGTGGTGTAGCTATGAGGATATAGCAACTGGACTTGCAATTTCATTAGTGAAGAACTGCCTAGTAAGGAAACTCCCTCTACTAATGCAGGTCAGCACTTTCTCTGAAATGTATTCCCAGAGCACTGAGAGCTTGAGTGATTTGCCCAGAGGTATATACCCAGGATGTGTCAGAGACAGTCCTTGAACCCAGATTTTCCTGGCTCCAGAACCACCTGTCCACTAAACCATGCTTGTGCTCTTGCTCCTTAAAGCTACAAAACCAATGCAAAGAATATTGTCTTATTTAGAAAATTATTTATGGAACAAAACAGGCATTTCCATAACATAGTATAATAAAGAAAAAGATGATTGCATATGAAATTGTGAATCTACTATGTATAATTTACTATTTCTTTTAGATATACAGTAGTTGTCATGTAAATTTCTTTTTTTGTTTCTTTTCCCTCCTCTACCCTAGATATGGCTACCATTAGACACAAATAGGCATACATACATATTTGTGTGTGTGTATGTGCATATATGTTCTACAAAATTATTCTATATATACTTCTATTTATCAGTTCTTTCTCTGGATGCAGATAGCATCTTTCTTCATATGGTTCTTTATAGTTAATTTGGATATTTATAATAGTCAAAATAACTTGTTTACTTAAAGTCACTCTTACAAGAGTATTGTTATTACTACATACAATGCTATAGGTTCTGCTCATTTTTCTCTTTTTTATTTTGTACAAGGCTTTCCATGGCTTTTTAAGATTATTGAGCTAATAATTTCTTATAGCACAATAGCATTCCATCACAATCATACACCACAATTTGTTTAGCCATTCCCAACTGATGGGCATGCCTTCAATTTCCAGTTCAAAGAACTATTGTCTAAAGATAAGCATATGCCATTGGGTCACCCAATGTTGAGTCTTAAGAAAAGGCACTGATCTCAGGACCAGAAGGTTAGATAGTTATGGTTCCCAATAGGTAGGTTCTCTGCAATGATAGAAACCCATTCAGCAGATAAGGAATTGGACTAGGAGTCAGGAAAGCCTCTAACTCTGGATATCTATATATGTCATCTGTATCAGTGACAAGTAAAAGTCTCTTTCAATCTTGTTGTTCGGTCATTTCAATATTGTCTAACCCTTAGTGACCTCATTTGGGGTTTTCTTGGCAGAGGTATTGGCCATTTCCTTCTCCAACTCATTTTACACTCTCTTTCCCCAGATGTAAAATAGGGCTAATAATACCTGGAGTACCTACCTCATGGGGCTTATTGTGAGTTTCCAATGAGATAATAATGCATTAAATATTAATGTGCTGTTTAGATTTTAGCTGTAGAATCATTGATTTGAAGTTTACAAGTGATCCATTCAACCACTTTATTTTATAAATGAAAGAGTTCAAGCATAGGGAGGTCATTTCCTGCAATCTGTAGACTTAAACACAAATATCTTAGCCTGGCATTTTAGGAACTCTATGACTTGGCTGCAACCTACTTTTTTGATCCAATTTCACAATACAGCCCTTCTTTCACATACTATACTGTTCAACTAAACAACATTATGAGGTGTTCCCTGATCTCATTCTTTACTATGTATGCCATCCTAGGCATAACTGACAGGTCTCATCGGAGAATTAGGGGGATTTCTACCCCAAGCACGTGAAGACTTGTCCCAGCAGAATGGGTAGATGAGAACAATTTGTTCCAATGGCCTTGAACGTAGCTGCAGCAGGCACTGTGGACTGGACATCGAAGATGTTACTGTCATTCACTTCATCATTGGACTTCAACGATGACTTTGTGCAACTTTGCCTCCTTTAAATCCTATTCACCTGTGAGTGAAGACATCTGTAATGTCACTGGTCCTCTTTGAAAACAAAGGAAAAGACAACATTATATGCCATCAATTATGCCTGAAAGAGAACAGTTGACATTTTTCTCTTCCTTTAAGGCCAAGCTCGAGGAGTCCTTTTTCCAATAAGCCTTCTTTGATCTCAGGACTCCCTCCCCTGTTAGTGAAAGTGACCTCTCCTTCCTCCCATCCTCTTATAGCTCTTTGCTTCTGTCCTTACCTTAATATTCTACTTTATTTCATACTTAACTGTGAACATAAAATTGTAGGCTTATAGATTTAGAGTTGGGAGAGACGTTGGAGGTCATCTAATCCAATGGGATTATTTTACAGATGAGGAAACTGAGGTTTAGAGTGATTGAGAGGTTTGCACAAAATCACAAGAGCATTAGATTAGGAAGGATTAGAGCTCAGGACCTTTCATTTAAAATTCAGTACTATTCCCATTATGCCACACCTCTGGTATACCTGCAGTAAAACATGAGCTAATTGAGGGCAGAAACTACTTTGTTTTTGTCTATGTTTATTGAACTGAATCTTCTGAATGGAGAGAAACCCTATGGTATAATTCTCCTAAGCAGAACATGATTACATTATTTACCACTTAAACCCATTATGAATTTCATTTGGGTCATATGTGGGAGGCAATATGGGTGCAGCGGAAAAGAGCACTTAGCAAGTTCCCCACCCCTGGATTAGAGTCACGGATTTGGACTCCAGCCTCTGCTCTAACACTTCCTAGCTGCGCTACTATGTCAATTGCGTTGCCAGGGGTTAAAGCATAGAATTTGAAATTAGCGAGATTTTACTTCACACTTACCAGATATTGGACTGTGGGCAAGGTATTCAACCTCTCTTTCCTCATCTGCAAAACAGATTAATAATATTACTCAATTGTTGTGAGGCTTAAATAAGATAATATTTGTAAAGCATTTTTTTAAACCTTAAAAAACTATATAAATGCTATTACTACCACTACTACTACTACTACCTCTACTACTACTACTACTACTACTACCACTACCACTTCCACTACTACTACTACTACTACTACTACTACTACTAATGACTACTATGAAATCCCTTCATATTTCTCTGACCCTTGATTTTTTCCATCTATAAAATAGAATGATAATCATACTTAAATTCAGAGGGAAAGACTGCAAACAGTGGATAGAAGTTGCAGAGACATATTTAAGTATGTGAGGAAAAAATTTCCTAACATTTGTGGCTGTTGAATTATTTTTAGTCATGTCCTACTTTTCATGGCCCAACTTGACAAAGTTTTCTTGACAAAGATACTGGAGTGGTTAGCCATTTTCTTCTCTAACTCATTTTACAGATGAGAACATGGAGGAAAAAAAGGTTTAAGTGACTTGCCCAGAGTCACACAGTTAGTAAATGTCTGAGGCCAGATTTAGGCTCAGGAAAATGTATTTTCCTGATGCTCTGATCAACTGAGTCACCCCGGTGCTCCTCCTAACAATTAGAGCTATTTAAAAAAAAAATGGAATGGGTTCCTCAGGAAACAGAGAGGGGTTCCGCCTCAATGCTTGTTCTCAAGCAAAGTCTGAATGGTAATTTTGATTGGACTGTTGGTGGTAGATGGGATTACGGGTATGGTACAGCTTAGATTAGATGAATTCTGACTTTACAACTCTGAGATTTGATGATGTCTTGCTTCAAAGAGTGGTTATGAGGAGAATGTTGTGTAAACTTTAAAATTCTACAAAAATGTGAAGTTTTTTGTTTATTTACCTGGGAATTTTGATATATATATAATATAATATTTGTTTATACAATTTCAAATACTGCATAGACTAATTTATATTTATTTTATACTTAACTAAAGTCTTTTGAACCCAGTACAGATCCTCTATATAATTATAGATATTAGTAACTTTAGAAAACAGGTCAGTAGCACTAACTAGACCTTCTCACTTAAACTGATTTTTTTCTCTAGAATTCCTTTCCTTTGGTGAACAAAATGTACCTTTGATTTAAATCCAAAGCCTAATTTAGCTGTTGCAATAGGGGCTTATTTACATTGCAAAGATATTACATAATAATAAGAGACATTTACTATGTCAATGTACAGTGACTATTAGATTAGGAAACCCAAAGGCAACTGGTTAGGTAGTTGCTGATTTTGTTGGAGGAAAAGACAAATGGGACACCCAACTACAATAGTGTCATAGTACTGGAAGGTTTGCCAAGACTTTCTTCTCAGTAAACTGCCATAGGTTACACACAGCACCATGATATGCCTAGTTTTATATCTAGATGGAGATATTTCCCTCATCAGGTCTTGGGAAGTGTACCCCTCTGAATGAAAAAAGAGGACCTCATGATGCCATAGGAAAGAACCCTGGAAATTGGCATAGTCCTTCAAATCCAGGGCTCTGAATATGTTGGGTTGGTTCTGAAAATAAAATCAGGTAAATCAAAATACAAATAATAATCCAAAATGTTTTTCTTACTAGATATCTGATACTATCTTTTCCGAGTTGGTTATAAGCTCATTGAGGGCAAATGCTCTTTCTCATTTTTGTCAAGATATGCCTAGCCCCAGTACAATGTCTTTCACATAGATACTTAATAAAAACTTGAACTCAATTTGACATCAAGAAGAGAATGTCCAGTGACAAATTCTTCCATCTGGTAGATTTATTTTTAAGTTATCTACAAGGCAGAATGGAAGGAATTTAAATTTCCTGCACAACTCTTGTGCAATGTCGTGTAACCTTATAATAAGGAGAGTCCTGAGAGAGAAAGTCACTCTCTCCAAATGACTTGGAGCAATCCCATGCTTCTCTTGTCTAACGCCTGCAGAAAGAATGATCCTGATTATATCCTGAGTCAATCATTGCTGTCCTTAGATTACATAAGTTGCTGTGCCATAGAAAGACTCAAAATGGAGAGTTCTTGTTCTTGTGGAAATAACGTGGTGAAATTCTACTGTTCATAATAAGCCAGCAATCGACTGAGTGAATTGGAGCTTTTATCTGGCATATTTGTGTACATTATGAAGTGAGCCAAAGAAGAGAGCCACAGCACACCTCGTATATTTATAGTTCCTCAGTCCTAGTTGCTGTTGGACTCGATGTAAGGAAAAACCTTCAATATGTGTCTGAGTCACCGCAAAGCTCCAAGGCTTGTTGGCCTCACCTGCCTGATGCATTAATGTGAATTTTATAGTTTACAAAGTATGATCTCTTTTTCCACATTCCATATGACATTTCTGATTTCATGTGGCTTTTAAAGAGTGGTCTGGTCTGGTCAGAGTATGCTAGCCTGTGCTCTGGTGTTCATATTGTGTATAAGTTTTGCATATAGTTTTTTTGTTTGTTTTTGTTTTTACAAAGGCTTGATCATTAAGAACTCACGTTTCATCCCTGAGGCGAATTCACTCTACTGACTAAAGCCAGTTGATTGTAAACATCTCAGCTGGCAGAATCAAATTTGCAGTCCTCTCCTCTCCATTGCTGACTTTTGCCATAACTGAAGCAGTTTCTTACAAAGAAACCAGAATGAGTGTACTAATTAAGATCTAAGATGTGTATGGTGCAGGGTGGAAACAAAGGACATCTACCTTTGCTCTTGACCCCTGGTCAAGAGGAGCTACCTGCAACAAATTGCTTCAAAGCCATGTAAAGAGGAACGATTTGACTTCTGTTTTATCTGCTTAGCAGAACCTTCATCCCATAAACCTTGATCTCACTCTCCCATTTGTCAGTTGAGTCAGTGGGAAGTACATACCCATGAGCAGTATGTCATCCATTTGCTCAAAAATAAATTGCTTAAAAACAGGAAATAAAGTGGATTTCTACCGATTATAAAATGGCTGAACAAATTGTCACCTATGAATATAATGTACTACTGGACTATAAGAAATGATAACTGAGGAATTCAGAGAAACGTATGAACTGATGAAGAGTGAAGCAAACAGAACTAAAAATATAATAACGCATATAAACAAAACACTAAAATGCAACTGAACACTAATTGTATTAATCAATCTCATGTCAAATAACGAATGAATTTAAAAGCATTTATTAAGCATTTATTGTGGGTAAAACCCTGTGCTAAGAATGGGATACAAAGAGAAAGGTAAGAGCTCCTGCTTACAAGGAACTCACGTTCTAATGAGAAAGAGAATACAAAGTTTCGGCTACAGATCAGATGGAAAAGTTTCATGGTTCTTAGGGTGCAGCAGCAAACCAAGATGTTGAGCTCTCTTCTTTAATATCATTGCCAATGATAAAACCATATCAAATGAGCCTGAACCAGCTGACAGTGACAAAGATTTTGGTTGAGAGAACTTTTTTTTTTCCTGGGTCTTTAGTAATTGTGGCCATAGAATCTGTAAGAGTAGTAGCCCAGTTGAATCACCACCCAATTCATTTCTTTCTTTGTTTTAAAGATGGTGGCAATGGACACTGTACTAGAAGTACTGCTGTTGGGTTTAGGGTGCTGGGCTGTCTCTGTTGGAGAAGGAGGGGAGATAGTAGTCAAGGACTTGTCTGGCACATGCTGCCTCTCTCTCTCTGTGTCTCTCTCTCTCCCTTTCCCTCCCTCAGTGTGCCTTGCTGCTTTAGCTAGGATAAGGTTGCCTGCCCTGTGCATGGCTCTTGCTTGGCAGGTGATGGGCACGGGTGGCCCCCTCTTTACACAATTTGCTTTCTTAGATTATTATTCTGAGGTCTTGATTCTAAGCAGCATTGGTAATCTGGGGTGGAAGAGGGCACAGAAGGTATTTGTTGGGAGCAATTGGATTGCAGTTATTGCTGGTGGTGATAAGGAAAGGGAGCCTCTTCCACCCAGTGATTTCTCCTCATAATCATGGCTACAGAAACTGGGAGAAAAGTAGGTCTGGTGGTTTGGGGGGAACTAATGAAACATAATAGGAATGCTGTAATAAGCCATTAAGGAAGTTTTGTGTGGAATCAATGCCTACATATCAGTTACTTTTAAAGGCAAGAACTATTCAGCCATCTCACATTGTATTATCCTTGGGATATATTGCATTTCACTGAATAGTGGAGACCCTCAGAGTAGTTTTGTCACAAAACTAGTTGATGGGAGAACCAGAGTTATAACCTGTCTTCTAACCATTAGTCTGGATTGTAATTCTATTATACCATTCTAGTCTATTCCCCTTTTTAAAAGTTTTATTTCCTCATAATTAATTTCTATTGTATGAGTGTTGGCTTATCTTATTCTTAAAGAGATAATATAAACAGATTTATTTTTAATATTTTTTAGATTATAAATTTGACAAACCTCCAGTTGAGCATTTCCATATACTAAGAATAAAAAAAGATTTTACATAAAATGGAGTCTCTTTTACGTTCAGCTTCTTTTTTTGTAGTGTAACATACATCAAGTACAGTAGTTCCAAAGCTGTCCCATTTGTCAACAGATATTTAATCAGCATTCATTACGTGTGAGGCACAAAGATTTAACAGGGACCCAAATATCAGGAACTTAAAATTTACTGGGGAGAGGGAAGGAGAGGACAAAGTACATGGAACACCTAGGACTCATCCATGGGATGCCAGAAAGCTACCCCAGGACTTGAATCCAATTCCTCTCTAAGTCACAGCTCAAGAACTCCCACTGATTTGTTTACATTTACTTACTAGCTAGAGGACATACTTAGTTCAAAGCAAGGGCATTTAATGAAATAGCACAGTAATTTAAAAAATAAAAGACAAAGCAGAACATTGATGCCTTAAACGTTAAACTCATTTTCCCATTCTTCATCACAGATAGTGAGAAGTGGCATACACATGTGAGGACTGTGTGTGTCCAGAGCACACATCAACTGCAGAGTGGCCAATGTCTTCTTCGAGTGTCACTGGGCTGTTCTCTGGTGGACTTGCTCTTCTCTGAAGGGCTTGTCCTTGTACCCACTGCCCCTCATTGATCTTCCATCCTCCAAGTTCATCATGTCCTGCTGCATGTCAGCAGGCATGGTTGTCTACTGCAGCTCTCCAGTTACCCTTCATTGTTAGTGTAGCAGGGTGGCCACAACTGTTTTCGGTCTCCCACTGGGCTTTTGCTATATTCTTTAGTTGAGGTACTATCTTCAGGTACATCTGCTACACTATGTATGATCCACTGGTAGTGTAGAGGTTAATATGTCTCTATCTAGCAGGGGATAGCTCTTTCAGCAATCTCCTTCAGGCAATGCTTATTAAATGTTTCTCCTCTGTCAGGCTATTCACTGAAGGTGGCAGATACATAAAGTAAGAACAGGATTAACCTTTGAACTCATCTTTTTTCTACTATCTTCTCTGACTCAGGGTCAGGAATTCGTTCTAGTTCCTAATTCTTATCAAGTAGAAACTTGGCTGGAGCAAGCAATACCAGGACTCTCTTCCTCAAATGGAAAAGAAACTGAGCAAATTTATGGTGAGGAAACTTTTAACTGTCCTCCCATCATGCTCTTCTTTTGCAGGCAAATTAAAAGTTCTGGACTGGTTGAAGAAGACTGAAAAGACTGTTGACCTTCATTCTACTCCCTCCAAAATTAATCACAGCTTGACTTCTCTCTGTTTTTACTATATGAAGAGGATACTGGCCAAGGTGTAGGAGAGATTTGAAGAAGAAATCATTTTCCTCTCAGGAAAGGGGATCAGAGAAGATTTCATAGAAACAATAGCATATGATTTCAGCCTTGAATGAAAGGACTTATATTGGGGAGGTAAGAGTAGAAATAAGTCTCTTCTCCCCCATATAAATTAATTAATTACTATGGTAAAAATTTCATTTTTATGAAATACCACAGCAGATGTCAAGCAAATGCCCTAGTCCCATAGCTCTAAAACTGCTACATTTAACCATCCCTTTGAATTTGAGATACTTTGGTTTTCTCTTAAAGAGAAATTCCCTTTAGGAATCCACCTTCCCAATTTCAGTCAATAGATTTTTATGAGGAATTTTGTAATGATGATATTCAAATTTTTCCCTTTGAATGGCTCATATTGATCCCCAACAAATATTCAAGGTATATAAATGTTTGGACAAATGTAATTCAAAATCCAGTTGTGTGTGTGTGTGTGTGTGTGTGTGTGTGTTTGAGAGACAGATAGAAAGACAGACATAGATAGAGACAGAGAGAAGGAAGGAGGGAGAGGGGGAGGGGAACAGAGAGAACTGACATGAGGAAAAGAATGCTGCTTCAAAGCTTACTACAAAAGTCCAACTGATGGGAGCTTGGAGTTTTACCTTAGTCTTCTGCTCAGTCCCAATTATTCCTACATCAGAAGAATAGAAAAAAAAATAATAGTTTTTTAGGGAAAAAAATTCAGGAACTATGGGAAACATTTAAATATGAAAAACGAGGGCTTGATTTGGTCTTTAATATATAGCTCACTCAGAGGAAGGATTTTCTTCTTGTCTTTTAAATTGAAAAAGCAAAGTACAAATTAATTAAATTGGATTGGGATAACATCAACAGGAAACACAAAAACCACATTCAGTGCCTTGGAAATGTCATCCCTTGGCTTTGGAAACTGTAAACTAGGGATGCCTTCCATTTGGCAAGGATAGAGCTCAAAATCTCTCTCTCTCTCTCTCCACAAATATAGAGAGACATCTCAAAGTTGAAAGGCTACAATGATCCTATTCCCTGGGGTAAAGACTCTTGAGGCTTAGTTCTGTGATTCACTTCTCCAGGGGAGCAACAAAGAACCTTAACTCTATTTCCAAAAGCTTCTGTGCCTCCACTGTAAATTGGATGACACGAGATCTCAGCAGCTGGCCAAAAATCCCACCCCTAAACTTTCTGACTACAAGATGGAAGGTTAGATATGTGAGTTCATCTGCAGTGAAGCTCCCAGTTTCCTGCTTGTATAGACATGCATCCTCACCACCAAGGTATCTAGCTGTTCAGGTTAGGAGTAACTGTATGGCTCATCAACACAATCCTATTGTTATAAAGCTATATCTGTCCAGAAAAGTTATAGAAAACTCATTGCTTAAATGGCTTTTTTTTTAGAAACACAAACGAATGCTCTTCAGCTTTCATAAGGGTTGTGAAAGTTATTTGCTGTACCGTCAATTCAAGAAAGTTATTAAACACCTACTATGTGCCAAGCATTATCCTAGATACTAGAAATAGAAAAAATAAAATGACAAAAACCAATTATCCCTTCCTCTCAATGGGTTATAGGGAAGGAAACTTAAGGTGTTTACTTATTTCTGAGTAGAAAAATGTTTTCATATATGTATATATATACACATATACATATATGTGTATATACATACATATGTTTATATATGTATGCATTGGACAAAAAAATTATATATATATATATATATATACACATACATACGCATATATGTTTATAGCCAGCAAGGTGTAACAGTTGATATAATGCTGAGTCTGAAGTCAGGAAGACCTGAGTTCACATTCAGCCTCAGACCCCAGCTGTTTGACCCTGGGCAAGTCACTTAACCCTGTTTGCTTCAGTTTTCTCATCTGCAACATGAGCTGGAGAAGGAAATGGCAGACCTGAATCTTTGCCAAGAAAACCTCAAATGTGGTCATGGAGAGTCTAACATGACTAAAAATGACTAAGCTATGACTCTCTCTCTCTCTCTCGCTGGATGAGGAGTACACACGTTTGTATATAAACTTTTATTATATAACTAGACACACTATATGCTCATATACAGTATACACATATGTTTCTAGGTGCATCCATGTGTACATCTATATGTATACACATGAATATAAATGTGTGTATATATGTGTGAGTTTCTATCTATTTATCCTATGTGTGGGTTTTTATCTACATGAGAAGAGGGAGGGGATTGGACCTGTGACTTTACTGGTTAAGGGAAATCCTTAGTAAAGAAAATCCTTCTACCAATGTGGATTGACATGATCTCTGCAACTTAGAGTTTTTTCAATTTCTTAACCCTGGAGTCCACGAATTTTAAAAATACATATATTCTGATATCCGCATTTTGAGATAATTGATTACCTTTTCAATATAATTTCTTTTCCTTTTCCTATATATTTTGCTTTATAGATTTAAAAATATCCTGAGGACAGGGTCATAAGTTGTGCCACACTACCAAAGGGTTCATGCCTAAAAAATTGTTGAGAATTCAATCCAATTTAATAAACGTATCAAATTCCTACTCCATGTCAGGTACTCTGCTAAGTAAATGTTACATAAAAAGGCAAAAGACAGTTCTTGCCCTCAAGGAGATTGCAATATAATGTTGGGGAGACAACATGAAAGCTATATATTGGAGAAATAGGAAATAATTAAAAGAGGGAAAGCACTAGAATTAAGGGTAGCTATGGAAGACTTCCTGCAGAAGGTGGGATTTTAGTTGGGACTTAATGTAAACCAGGGAGGTTAGTAGTTGGAGCAGAGGATGGGGAGCATTCCAGGACTGAGGGAAACATCCCTTGAAGTGGCTAAAACACTTAGGTGTCAAGAGATGCTCAGGGTCAAGCGGTTAGCATGTGTCAGAAACAGGGTTGAATCTAGGTCTTTCTTGCTCCAAATGCAACTCTCTCTCCTAAGAGCTACACTGCCTTCCAGATACATATATGGATGCATATTGTATGGATGCATGCATGAACACTTTTATGTATTTACATATTTGTGTGGGTAACAAGTAAACAATTCATAGAAGTTTAAAAAGCCTTAATTCTCTCCCAAGCACATTGTCAAATTGAGGTCTTTTTTGTTTGCTGAGATACCAAGGATGCTGTAGGTTCCTTTAGACTGACCTCTTCTTAGTTCCCAAACCTTATCATAAAAAAAAGAAAGATATAAAAATTGCATGGAAATAGGAATTCTTAAAATACATCAGAGGAGTTAGCTACTTAAAGGAATCCTGTGGTTCAATCCTTTCATAGTTCAAGAATCTGTGATTTTCCTCCACTGAGGTACAGATCTGTATACCTTAGTTACCAGTCTTAGTGGGCTACAGCTATAAGCTTCTAAGGTCTGGTCTTTGAGATGTCACAAGTCCAGACTATAGGTGCTCCAGGTGGGTGGTATCTACTGAACCTTGTCCTCTGATGGCATAGACATCAAGAGACTGGAGGACTCTAAGGAAGATTCTGGTGGAGGTAAATCATTAAATAGTGTGAAGAGTCTCCCACTGTTCTAAAATTTTTATAAGTTCAAATTTTTATCAATTCTACTTCTGTGTATAATTTCAGTGCTATTTGTATTTCTGTCTTTGTGCATGTTTGTGTGTGTGTGTGTGTGTGTGTGTGTGTGTGTGTAATACCCTTGAGTACCCTCTTGGTAAAAAAAAAACTAGATATTTTTATATAAAAGATGAAAATGCCTTCATAACATGAAACAGGCTTTTACACCTGATATGAGAAAGAAAAAAAAGAATATGGAAAGTCTCAGCATGTTCTTGTAGGGAAAAAATGAAGTTCAGGGAGGTATTTACTTCCTTACAGAGTTGATAAAAAAGGAAAACACTAGAAATAGGAGAGGAGGGGAAATAACTTTCGTTCTGCCTTTTTTCTCTTCCATTCCTGCTTACCTTTCTTTTGCATCTTCTGTCCCACTTGTCATAGTATCTAAATTCTTACACTGCTCTGTATACCAAGGGGCTTTCTGCTAAAAAAACGAAAGGTCAATTCAGAAAAATACAAGAAATAAATCAGCAATGGCAAGTATCTTATGAATAAAAAATTAAAACCCATCCTAAATGCCCATAAGAACTCAAAACACTAAAGTCAGGAACTACAGGAAAGTCACAATTTAACTGGTTAGATCATGGACATGAATGTACGAGTCACTTTTCTCCCTTGAACCTACACAGAGCTCTCTTTTCTAATCTCCACGCTTAGAAGGTATTGCCTCCTCCTTTCTACTTGTTGGTATTCCTAGTGTCTTTCAAGATTAGACTCATATGTCATATTTTTTTATGGCCTTTTAAAGGCCTTTTCTGAGTTGTACCCCCAGTAATAAGTTAATTTTTCTAAAAATTGCTTTGCATTTCTATATGTATTTTTTTCTATTTTCTTATCAGTGGGTACCTTGGGTCTGCCCAGCAGATTGTAACTTTTTTGGAAAATGGAGCCTGTTTTGTTTTTCATGTTATTCCTAGTCTTAGGAATTACCACAATGCCTTGGTGATAAAGCTAATCCTCCAAGCCTGACTCGTACTAGCAATCTGGGTCCCAACACCACAGCTACTGCTTCTCTTCCTCAGGGCTCTAGGTGGAGTGGTGGTGGTGGTGGTGGTGGTGGTGGTGGTGGTGGTGGTAATAGTTGCATAGTACTAGGGCTCTTTAGACTTCACTGCTGTGCTTTTCCCCTGAGATTATCAGTTGATATGGAATTAGTCAGTCATCTTGCAAATGATTTCTTCTGGTTTTCTATGTAATCAACCTAAAGGGTAGTTAAGATCTATTTGTAGAAAATGCCATAGATAGAGATGATAAAGTCCCCTCATCTAAAAAGGGCTGAGCATGTTTTGAAAGAGTTCTATGAGCTGGAAACATTTCTATGCAGAGTTTCACTACAGCCTGCCCAGTGAAACCATACACCATGCTGGAATTCCATCCTGTTCAACTTGGCAATACTTCTTTCCTCAAGTAATGAGTTCAATTCATATTTTCATTTCATTTCGTTCTCAGATACAAATCAATGT
This sequence comes from Bettongia penicillata ogilbyi, assembly GCA_023548195.1. NCBI lineage: Eukaryota > Metazoa > Chordata > Mammalia > Diprotodontia > Potoroidae > Bettongia > Bettongia penicillata. The sequence continues at coordinate 1,100,944 of JAJHZJ010000298.1, read as the reverse complement.
AGTCTCTGTCACATGCAGGATTTCACCAACTGTTTGAGTGCTCACAGTGGGAGGGAACTTCAGAAGGAAACAACACATGCCAGATTTCTTTTCTGAAAGGGGAACTTAGTGGCACCTAAGGGTTCATGCAAAAGCCAGAGTCAGTTCATCTTGGTACTGCTGAGTTGAGTAGTAGAGGGAGGCTAAGGCTCCTACCCCAAGACAAAACAGTCCCTTAAGACCCCACTGTACTTCTTGGCAATGAGTATGAATTGGCCCAAGGTAGCTGATAGAGGAGCCAGCTTGGAGCAAAAGGAATTCGGTTCAAATCCTACCTCTGACATGTACTAACTGTGCCTCAGCTCTCCAAGATCATAAATTCCTAATGTGTTGCTCACCTGAATGGTTCCAGGAGTTTCAGCATCTATGTTCTTTACATAGATGAAATCACAGATCTGTATGAAACAAACACGTAAACAGATAAACAGACAAATAATAATTTCTCAGTCTAAGAAGTAACCATAAACTGGCAGAGATCTTATAGGTCATCTAATCCAATCTCCTCATTTTACTGATTAGGAAACTGAGCCGCAAAGAGTTGAAGTGACTTTCCCAGGATCACACAACTAGTTGGATGAATTCTGTTGAATATTAGATTTTTTGACTCTCAAATCTTGGGATCTCTCAACTATATCATGCTGCTTTTTTTTTTTTTTAAAAGAAGGAAGTTCAAGAATGTAAGTGCTTTTACTTAGGGATGTACTTAGTTGGGTAGGAACCACTAAATTAGCTGTGTGAACTTGGGCACATCATTTAACTTTTATGGACTCTAGTTTCCCCATCTGTCAAATGATGAAGTTAGGCTAAGATCCCAGTTTCCTCTATTTGATGTTCAGTTGTTTTTATTCATGTCTGACTCTTCATGACCCTATTTCATTTGAGGTTTTCTTGGCAAAGATACTGGTGTGGTTTGCCATTTCCTTCTCCAACAGGAAAGCTCCATACAAAGGATCTGGTGATTCTTCTGACATTCATTGTCGGGGGAGGGAGTGGTGGGCACATATTTATTTCAGGTGAGGATTAGTTTACAGGACACATGCTTTGAATCCAGTGCCACAGTCCCAAAACATATCAAGTAACTTAAATCTGGATCAATGACCATCTTAAAATGCTTATTATTATAACTATTATAGCAACTCAGACAGTAACAATAGTACCCAGTGTGTGGAAGGTTCTCTTTCTGCCCATGGGGATTCTGTCCTGATTTGCATTGCCTTTTAATGACTTCCTGCAGGCAAACACCTGGAGACACTGCCCTGAAGGTATTGCTGTACTCCAGAACTGTGGCATCACATTAAGTCTTCATTAAGAGCCACAGACTCTCTTTAGCCCTTCTCCTCTCAGCAAAGTTCTCAGACTTCAAAGCTAGCATCCCAGGTTGAGGGGCAGGTGAGAGGGAGGGTGTTTCAGAGAGTGGGGGAAGAATAAGTAAACACCAAGGTAGATAGAAATATGTCAGAAAGGGGGGTATTTTTGTTTGCTTTTAAGAACAAGAATATAACATTTTTTTTCAGTCCTAGAGTCACTTCCTTTCATTAATAAAAAGAAAGAAAGAAGAAAAAATGAAGAAAAAATGATCAACTTAGCATCTCACGTACTTTTCAAGGACTGAGTCCTTCTAATCAAGGGGTAAAACCAAGCTAACCTGAGCATCCTATCCAGGAGAGTAGGGTTTGGAAGTTTTAGAATTGAAAAGGTCCTGGATTAACCTCTCACAATATTATTATATTTAGTGACCTCTATGCACACTGCCTGGCTCCTGGGGGGGAAAGAAGAATCATATATTTCCTCCTGCTACCAGTGCAGATACAGACCTATCTGTACCTTAATGGGCGGTATCCTAAGTGGTCATTGCAGAGTAATGGATCACCTGGTAGCCAACTCCTTAACGGTGAGCATAGGGACAGCTCCATGGTAATGGTGAGCATAGGGACAGCTCCATGGTAATGGTGAGCATAGGGACAGCTCCATGGTAATGGTGAGCATAGGGACAGCTCCATGGTAATGGTGAGCATAGGGACAGCTCCGTGGTAATGGTGAGCATAGGGACAGCTCCATGGTAATGGTGAGCGTAGGGACAGCTCTATGGTGCGGTGGAGTAAAGCTGGACCTGTTGTCAGGAAGATCTGATTCCAATCTTGCCTCAGATACTAGCCATGTGATCCTGGGTAAGTCACCCTCTGTCTTCCTCAGTTTCCTTATCTATAAAATGAAGATAACAATAACACCTACCTCCCAGACTTGTGGTCAAGATAAAATGAGACGGTATTTGTAAAATGTTTCACAAACCTTAAAGTACTGTATCATCAGAGTAGTAGTATTATTATTTGCAAACACAGCTGTTCCTTTGGTGACAGATGTAGCCTGTTACCCTTTCCAGCTTGGTAGGGCCTGACTGGACTTGCACTCCTCTGATATAACCTTCAGAAATTCAAATATCAGAGAATAACAGTAGCCAATGAAACAGCTTGAGCTGCTTTCAAATAATTCTATAACTTCCACAAAGCAGAAAAATATTTTCTTTCTGACATGTCAGATGTTTGTTAACTACCAAATCATTGCTAATTTACTTCCACAAAATCTCTCTTATTTTTCCCCTGATCTCTATTTACATGACTACTACCTCAATTCAGGGGCAGATAGGTGGTGCAGTGGATATAGCACCAGTGCAGGAGTCAGGAGGACCTGAGTTTAAATCCAACCTCAGACACTTGACACTCACTAGCTGTGTGACTTGGGCAAGTCACTTCACCCCAGTTACCTCATCCTAGGTCATCTCCAGTCATCCTTTTGAACAAATATCTGGTCACTGGATTCAGATGGCTCTGGAGGAGAAGTGAGGCTGGTGACCTCCACAGCCCTCCCTCACTCAAAACAAAGTCAAGTGCAAGTCATGTCATCACTTCTCTGCTGGCCTGGTCTTCTTTGGCAATGAAGGATGAACACACACACACACCTCAATTCAAACACTTTTTCACTTCTTGCCTAGATTCTTGCAATGGCTTTCCAAGAGATCTTTCTGATGTCACTCTTTCCTCTTCCCCAAATATATGTTAAATTACTTTTCCTAAAGTAAAGATCTTACAACCTCACTCTGATACCTCCAATGGCTCCCTATTGCCTCTGGGATGATACAAACTATTCATTTAAAACATTCTATAACCTAGCTCCATCCCATTTTTCCTGATTTATTTCTCCTACTTGTCTTAATGCACTCTTTATTCCAGACAAATTCTTCTTGCTATTCTTTGAATGTGAGGTTTTATTTCCTAACTATGTTCTTTTGCATAGGCTCTTCCCTCACGTATGGAATTATCAATCTCACCTCTGCCTCTCAGAATTTTTAAATTTCTTCAAGGATTAGCTTAGGCTAGCCCTTCTCCATGAAGTCTTTCTGAAGCCCACAGTTGTTACTAGGTCTTCAGGATATAGATTTTCTCTGACCTCACTCTCTGAAGTTCAGGGGTGTCACACTTCACTTCTTCCACAGGGTTCTCCAGTACCCTAGGGGTTTAAGGAAGGTTCTCATGTTCTCTGTCATTGCCTTAGAGCCCTCAGTAATTATATTAGGGGGCATAATAGTAATAAACAGTTAACATAGCACTTACTACACCAGCACTGTGCTAAGCTCTTACTAATTACTATCTCATTAGATCCTCACAGCAATCCTGGGATGTAGATGCTGTTATTATCCCCGTTTTAGATATGAGCAAACTAAGGCAAATACAAATTAAGTGACTCAACTGGTCACACAACTGATAAGTGTCTGAGGCTTGTTTTGAACTCAGAGCTTCCTGATTCTAGGACTTGTGCTCTATTTACTGTACCACCAGTTTCATTAAATCACTTAGATTATCTAAATACAAAGAAATATTTATTTAAGTATTTAATTAATTAATCTAAAACTATAGCAAGAAAAAATATACAAACACTTTCCCCAAAACCTCTGGGATGTAAACCCCTCCACCACCATACCACCTTGGTCTCTAATTAAGTTCCACAGTTTGACAGAGTTGCTGCATACATCAGTCCTACTCCTTTTCAGACACAGGCTCAAACCTTCCCTGGGCTAGTTTCCCAGGATCCTGGGTTTACCTGCTGTGCTGGCTCCAACATTTCCTAAGTTTCAAGATGCCTATGGCTCAAGTGAGTTGGAGAAACTGAAAAAGACCAAAATTCCCCATCCTTTTCTTTGTAGAAAGTGTGATGTCAGATCTTCTCCAAATCATCCCAGTTGGTGACAATACCACGTTCGATGGGGTACTTCAGGTTCAGAATACCTCTCTTGCTCTGGGCCTCATCCCCCACGTAGCTGTCTTTCTGGCCCATACCCACCATCACACCCTGATGTCTGGGGTGCCCAACAATGTGGGGGGGGAAGATGGCCCAAGGGGCATCGTCTCCAGCAAAGCCAGTTTTGCGCATGCCAGAGCCATTGTTAACAAGGAGAGCAGCAATGTCATCATCCATGGAGAACTTTGAAGTGGCAGGTTTAAAACCTTAAGAGAGAGAGGAGGCGGTACCACACCTGGAGGCAGGGGGGAAGCGAGTGCACGCTGGGTGGGAGAACTCACAGATCCTATCCATTTCTTAAAGGCCTCACATGGCTTACATGGGGTGCAGAGGTGACCCTCAAACTCTCCCTGTCTTAGTGAATGAAGACACCTGCTCAGAGTGAAGTCCTTCACCCTAGACACATGGAAGAAAGAGAAAGTAGTGAATGGTTCTTGAGTAGATATAAGCAACTAGTTTTGTCTGCACAGCCAATAGTAAGAACCTATACACAACCCCATGTGGGTCAATGACAAAGTATTCAAACATGCCCTGTCTCTCAGAAGTAGGTCCCTAGTGCCTCCTAAATTAGTAATGCCATTTTTGGTGGCCTGGCAGGTCATGTGTTAAATCTCTCTACCTCCTGATATTATACTGCATTTATCTCTGTACATGTATCTTCCAAATAGAAATATAAGCAACTTGAGGACAGGACCCTTTTCCCCCCTTTCTATTCTTAACATAGCCTAGTGCCTTTCAATTTGTAATTGCTTAATAAATGTTTTCTCTTGAATTGAATTATGGAAGTTAGATATCTCATTTTTTATCAGAAATACTTATGGCCAAAGTTTTCTCTAATTGATTTCCTCATTTTTTTATTGGATGTCTTATTTACAAGTATAAAAAACTTAAATTTTATGTAATCAATCAATCTGTTTTTTCTCCTATACTTTTTCCTTCTATGGAATGGCTAATATTTTTCTTTCTTGTAACAGCAGCAATGAGTATGATTTTTTTATTTCTTCAAATTTTATTTCATTTGTTTAAATGTGTATCAATGTGTATATATTTATACATGCATGTATGTGTGTATCTATGTGTGTGTATATAATGTAGGCTTGGGAACATGTCAAGATCACCTAACATGGAGACATCCTGCTTCTGGGGGATGATAACCCAGTTCTCCTTACCACTTGGGAGAGAATAGCCTCTTTTCATTAGATGTTATAGCCAGAAGAGGCTTCATCTTTAAAACTACCAGCCTATGACAGTTTCCATCTCTTTCATGTGAATTCTTTCCAACAGTGTGACCAGAGAAGGCAAAATTCACAGTAATTCAAAACACCTAACTGGATGGAGGGCTGGTTTTCCTTCCCTTGCTCTCCCCTTGAGATTTCATGGCCCAAAGAAGCAGCCTTAGTTGTTTAATTTCATTTCTCCTTCTGAGTTTCTAGGTGAACATGGTAACCCCATAGGACCCATGGTAACAGTGGAGCCGGGATTCCTGAAGGGATGCTGCATTCAAACAGCCCTGCAGGAAAGTCCTGAGAAATCAGGGTTCCTGGGATTGAGCCCCAGCGGATGGGGTGGGGGTTGAGGGGGCCTTTGAATTTAGAACTATACAGGGACTGAACGAAGCTATCAATCTTATCCCCTTGTCCTCCCAGAGACTGAGATGGCACATATGTGTGTGGCTAGGAGGATTATGCTCACACGTAGGAAAATGTGTTCCTATATTTGTTATTATGCCTTTAAAGTAAATATTCCTTTGTAAAAGATAATCGAATTGTTAGTGGTTGAATGCAGCTAAGGTCCAGGGGACCCACCCTATAATTAGGGGAACACCATGGGTGGGGATGGAGACAATGGCAGAGAGCCTAGATACTTTCAAAACTCTTTAAGGATATTGTAGAGCACTGAGGAAGGGATGAAATATAAAAATATAACATGCCTGGCTTCTAGACAATAGGGTAATCATTGTGTGTATGTGCACATATAGGGATATATGCGTGCATGTGTGATACATACATACTTATACACATACATATTCCTACCCTCACCCTCATTGCTTAGAGGTCAGGTATGTTATAGTTTTATCTCATATTTTATACATATATATTCACATGCATATATGTATACATACATATAACATGTTATATATATATATATTATATACAATGCATATTTTGTGAATTCAAATATATTATATATACAGTCTCATATGCTCCCTATAACATAGTAGACATTTTACATGCATATGTTATTATCTGTTCATGCGCTGCCTGCATATGTATGTATGCCTGCCTACATATTAGATCATTCATCTACTTATAACATACCAGAGTATGTAGAGGGAGAAAAGATTGCAGTTTTGCTGCAGATGAGGAAGGAATATTATATTTGGATTCAGTGAACCTGTGAATCCTCCCTCTGTCCCATCGTGTGTAATCTTGGGCAAGCTCACTATCACATTTTCCCCATCTCTATGCCTCAGTTTTCCCATCTGTAAAATGAGGCAATTAAACTAGATGGACAAAGATCTCTCCCAGATCTCCTTCTATGATATTTGATTATAAGGGCAATATTTGTGCATCTGTGTGTGTTCATCCTTTGTTGCTGGAGAAGACCATGCCATCAGAGAAATAATGACATGACTTGCACTTGACTTTGTTTTGAGTGAGGGAGAGCTGTGCAGATCACCAGCCTTACTTCTCCTCCAGAGCCATCTGAATCCAATGACCAGATATTCATCAGGATGACTGGAGATGACCCAGGATGAGGCAATTGGGGTTAAGGGACTTGCCCAAGGTCACACAGCTAGTGAGTGTCAATTATCTGAGGTGAGATTTGAACTCAGGTCTTCCTGACTCCTGCACTGGTGCTCTATCCACTGCACCACCTAGCTGCCCCTAATTTATGCATCTGCAATAAGTAACAATCAAATGTGCAATATTATTTTTAAGGTGTGATTTTTACAGTAGTGTCCTACATTTTCTTAAGGGTGCTTACAAAGAACAAATTACCAGCATAATGGTTGATAGCAGTACATTGGCTCTGCTCCAACTATCACGAGCAGATCCCATTCTGCAGAGGCAAATTCTTCATTTTTAAAAGAATTTTAGGCAGTTTCATTTTTAGGTTGTTATGTCTCATCTGCATCTGGAGTAAAGAGTCCATTAAACATGCTGAGCTTTACCAGCAGCTTTGAGCTGGTGTGATACCAGGATACCTCTCTCATTAACCATGGCTGTTCTTTCATTTGTCTAAGCGCTAAACCAACTGCTTGCTCCCAGAATCTAGTTCTCACCTAGAGACATGCCTTTGGACATGAAGAAGTATGTGTACCTGGCCTTGTCCTCCTCCCAGCAATTGAACATGACTGTCCCTTTTCCCATCCAGATTTGTGGAAAACTGGTTTTAGAGAGCTACAGGAAGAACAAATTTAAAATTCGCCATATGAAGAGAAACTGCACTAATTGCAAAGTTTCCCACTGTAACCAATGGAAAACAGGGTCTTGCAGTTTCCCAAGATATGAAGTCAGCAATTTCAAGAAACAAGATGGGAAGAGAAGGGAGAGATAGAGCAGGCTGAGCAAGGCTGTGGGAGGAAGGGAATGGGGAGCAGGGGAATAAAAAACTATGCCAAGTTGTCAGTTGAAAAGGAGGGCGACACTCTTACAGAGCTAGAGGAGGTCAATAAATCACCACCCTTATCTTGCAAACAGAGCCTGTGACTTCAAAAATTAGCTCATTTATTCTGCACAATTAAATTTATTGAAGTGTGACAGAAAAGTTTAGCAGGCAGCAGAGCAGAAAGGCAGCAACAGCCGAGGCGAGCATCTGAGTGAATGACACAATTAGGTGATTTTCATTTTATTTATCAATATAATTATTGAATTGTATTTATCCTATTTCACAGATTTCTACAATTATTACTGCCCAAGCCTCTGGGGAAAGAATTAGTTCAAATTTTTAGTTTAAGTTAATGTGATTATGGAGCATCTAAGAAAGGGAAGTTCTTTAAAGTGCTACATAATCTTGTATTCAATGTCACCCCATCATCAGGGTCTGAAATCCAGTCTCTTTTCATCTGAATGGAGTAAATTGAATATGAATTGTGAATGTGATGAATTCCCCAGGTGGGGATGGAAAACTGGTGCTGGCCAGTTACCTTAATGTGCTAGGGATTTGTCTTGCCTTTTAAAATTAGGGATCAAAAAAAAAAATCAATAGGTTTTTATAAATTATTAAAAAAGTGAAGCCCTCTCCAGAAACATTTCCTGACATCATGTAGATCTGGCAGGGTGGGGAAGGAAAGATAGTCATTGGGTTTGATTTTGCTACTTAAAAAAATAATTTCCTATTTAACCTTTGGCTTTGTACCATATTTCTTTGTAATAAGGAACAAAGTAGAGAAAAGAGGAAAAGAAGGAAAGAAGGATGAGATGGAGATGCAAACAACATTTTTCGTGGTACCTCTTCTAGCCCAAATGGAGCAACAACTGGTGAATACAACTGCCTGCTTCAGACTTCTCCCAAGGAATTGAGAGGTCTGTGGGAATGGAAGGTATTGATTCTTATAAATGCTAGAAAATGGTCCAGGCAACTGGAAACTCATTTATTCCCCCAGCCCCGCTTTTTAAAAAGAGGTCATTGGTAATTTTTTGTTTTAATTATTATTTTGGAGATAATCAGGGTTAAGTGACTTGCCCAAGGTCTATCTACTGGGACACCTAGATACTTTTTTTTTTGCGTACTTGAGAAATTCCATAGTCTCTGCATATATGTGTCCTTGTGTCTTTGCTTGACATATCCTCTGCCCTTATTTACCATGTGCACAACATGAAAGTTTTCCAGGTCCAGCTGTGGTTGGCCTTTCTCATGAAACCTTCCTTCCCTGAGTTTCAGAGGCAGAAGTGGTCTTTTCCTCACTAAAATCCTTAAAGTATTTTGTGGCTCTCTCAAGCATTTTTTACACACCACTTTGTATACTTTTAATTTATGTTATGCCCCCTCCCCATGGTAAGCTCCCTGAGAACAGAATCAGTCTTTTTCTAGATTGCCCCAGCATAGATTGTTTGTTTGCAATATGTGCTCAGTAAATATCTTTTAAATAAACAAAAGATTTTACCACACAAAGCAGCCAAGTATGAAAAAGACAGTGGAGAACAGTATATCTACTCCAGCTGTTGGAAGAGAAGGCAGGGGTCTTGGGTTGCAGTCCAAGCTCTATCACTAACTCATTTTCTGATTTTGGTTATATCACGTAACCTTCTCCCAGAAGCTCCATTGAAGTAGGGTACCCATGCCAGCCTTCTCTTCGTTTCCCACTCAGCCGCATTCCTCTGGAGTACATCATGCCCAGCTACACTCCAATTCTCTTTCAGCTTTCAATTATTTATGGATTTCCTCATTAGATTATAAGCTATTTGAAGGAAGGACCCTTTTTTGCCTTTCTTTGTATGCCCAGACCTCAGCACAGTGCCTGGCACATAGTAATTACTTAATAAACAAAACCAAATGAATAATGTTAATTCACTGATTATTAACTGACTGACTTGTTGGTTTTCATTTCCTTGTCTATAAAGTGAGGTGGGTGGACTCAATGATCTCCATTTTTAAAATTCTATTAAAAATTCATAGGTCCTTGACTTTAAATGAGGAAACTCCCTGAAACAGAGACAGAAAGCTGCTCAAGGTGACTTGAAGGGGTCACTATAGAGTTTTCTACAATGTGGTCATTCATGTGATTTATTTTGCAATTAAAAGATAGAACTGAAAATATTTGTTCTTTTGTATGTGAAGAGGGGGTTACTGAACAATGATATCAGGTTATCTTCTAAGCTTCTTAGTCATGATTTCATAAATATGTCCTTTATCCTTTGTTAAATACAGAGACTCCCTATTTTAACAGCCCCCCCCCCACACACATCACACACTCATATACCCCTTGCAATGCAGAAACTGCATATGTACTATCTTTTGCCTGTGCTTTATGCTACTGATTTGTAGGATGTGTCTGAATTCTTCCTCCATTTATCATGATGAGTTTACAATGGTCCAGTCCCACTCTTTCCTTTGTACCTCTCATGACTAATAGGTGGCTGACCAGCCTTAAAGTCAGCATTGGAAAATGACAGAATCCCACAGTTGGGAGAGATCTCCGAGACCATTCAGTTTAACTCATTACTGAACACTACACTACAAAGTCTCCTGCAGAGAATCATTCATCAGTCTCCATTTGAGATGTGCCCTGTGGCCACTGAACATAGGGATGCCGTATGGTCAATGAAACCAAGTTGGTGACAATTAGTACTGGGCTCTACCAACTACATTATTTCTTCATGGCTTAGGAAACAAATCCTGGGTCCTTACACAAAGGTCTCAAGGGTGACTGGAGACTGTTATTCCTTTCCTTTTTCAGTCAATCAAGAAACATTTATTAAACACTTACTATATGCAAACACTGAGGATATAAAGAAAGGGAAAAGACAGCCCCTTGCTCTCAAGGAGCTCATAGTCTGGGAAAGGAGTGTGCACACAATAGTGTACAAACAAGTTATAGACAGGATAAGATGGAGATAATCAACAGAGGGAAGACACTGGCATTCAGAGGGCCTGGTCAAGGTTTAGAAGCTGAGATTTTAGCTGGAAGAAAGGCAGGGAAGTCAGGAAGCAGAGATGAGGAGAGAGCATTCCAGGTATGGGGCACAGCCAGTGGGAAAGTCTGCAGATGGAAGAAATAATATCTTGTTCAGGGAGCAGAAAGAAAGCCAGTATTACTGGACTCCTGGTACTGGGTGGCACTGGATCACAGAGTACTGGAGGGTGAGATAGGATGGAGGTGTACAAAGCGTGGGGGCAGGAGCTGAAGGATTTTGGAGGCCACATCATGACCCGATCCTTCTCCCTTCCTTCCTTAACTGTAAAAGGGCTTTTTTGACTTTTCAGGGCAAAGGAAGGAAAATGATTTAAAAACCTGCCTCTAATCTTTACTCAGTGACTCTGAGCCTCCGTGCTTTCATCTATAAAATTTCACAGAGTTATTGTAAGGATCAATTAGGGTCATGCATGTAGCTCTGCAGACTTTAAAGTGCTATACAACATACAAATATATGAAATACATTTCCTAAGTGAAACTGACAGTTTAAAAAACCATTTCCATTCAAACCAAAAGAGCTTAGATTGTCATGAGCCACATAACTTTTGAACTGATTATCCCACAACCTTCAATTCCATCAGAACCTGTCATTACATTGTCTCACAAAGGGGATCTTAGAGTTTATGCTAGTTTATACATGTGTATAATGGAGGTACAAAACTTTCATTCTGTAAATCAGAAAATGGGCTGAGTGGACTTTAACCGCAATGCTTCCCAGTTTCTGGAAATCCAGATACCAAGGACACATAATTGATTGCCTTTCTCTTTCAACAAAAGTTATCTATAGCTATATATAGCTAAACATATCTATCTATCTATCTATCTATCTGTCTGTCTGTCTATCTCTCTGTCTCTCTGTCTATCTATATATACATACACACATAAAGGTATATGAACAGCTAAGGGGCACAGTGGATAAAATACAAGGCTTGGAGTTAGGAAGACCTGAATTCAAATCCAGTTTCAGACATGTACTACCTGTGGGACCTTGGCCAAGTCACCGAGCTGTTTGTCTCGGTTTCCTCATCTATAAATGAGCTGGAGAAGGACATAACAAACCATTCTACTATATTTGCCAAGAAAACTCCTAATGGGGTCATAAAGAGACATAACTGAAACAACTGAGCAAAATACGTATGTTTTATATATATATATATGTATATATATTACACATATATAAGTATATATATGAGTGTATGTATGTATAATACAAGTATATATATAAGTATATATATATACATGTATGTGTATATATGAGTATATATAAGTGAATATATATGAGTACATATATAAGTGTATATTAATATATATGAGCATAAACACACACACACAGACACGCACACACACATATACATATATATGTATACATACATATGCATACACACACACACAGACACACACACTCAGAAATTACCGGGATGTTACTGCCATATATATTAATGTTTGTAAAAATTACTGGGATGTTTACTGACTGACAAATAAGCAAAAGCAGTAGCAATAGCCATTCAACCCAGGAATCTGCTATACCCAATAAGATATAAGAAGGGGGCAGGTAGGTGGTACAGTGGATAGAGCACTGGCCCTGGAGTGAGGAGGACATAAGTTCAAATTCAACGTCAAATACTTACTAGCTGTGTGAGCCTGGGCAAGTTACTTAACCCTGATTGCCTCCAAACACCAACAACAGAGAGACACGAGAACGTAGAAAAGTTGATAAGAGTTCAGTACTAATGAGCTAGGTGTCCAGAAAATCATTGCCTGTGAGCTACATCTCCTAAGTTTTAATGTGAATAAGTGAAGCAATATGTGCCTCAGGTTAAGACAATTGCAATTATACATACTTGGAGTTCTTGTAAACTTTTTCTAAGTATATAGCATTTTTTTTCTTCCAGTCTCTGTGGGAGGTATAATGTCAGGTAGAAAGGTGAGGAGGGAGGGCATGTGGGCACTTGGAGAATTCCATCAAATTATTTCAGAGTCAGTGGGCAGCTATGGAGAATGCATATTAAATGATTTATTGGAGACTACCTGCTAATTAGTGGAACAGCTGAGACTGGAACCTAGGTACCCTAATTCCTGCTACAGTGTTGTTTTTCTTGCCATAATGAGGAAAAATAGAACATAGATTGTTGTCAGGTTGTCTGCATCTTGGTCCTGGTTATACCAATAACAAGTCGTGTGACCTTGGGTAAGTCATTTTCCCTCCTTTGAACTTCAGTTTCATCATTTGTTAAATGAAGGAGCTGATCTTTGAGTTTCTGGCCAGCTCTAAAACAATTTGATTTTATTATTTGTGTGAAGTTAGGGCAGTGTAGTTAACTTCTCATTGGATGGTAGAATAAATTACAGAGAAAAATGTGACCTTAGAAGAATTTCAAAAAACAATAGCATGACATTTTCATATACTATGTGTATAAACATGTGATGTTACAAACTTGTAGATTTCTAGAATAAATGAGAATGTATGAAATGTCTTGAACACCATGGGGAGAAAGTCAAAATACAACTGAAGATTTTACAGCTACTCAGAAGGATTTATAATAATCATCCACATACCAAATTGCTTCACCATGCCAAACCTTCATTTTTGTGGCCAGACAATTGTATGGATTCTTTTTTTCTTTTATAGACTATTTTAGAAGGGAACTTGTTTGCTCCCTATGTGGAAAAACATTTCTGGATATATACAGTCTTCCTGAGGTTCATTCCCAATCTCCTTTCCCTGCCAACTATAATGTCAAACCATAAATGGCTACAATACTCGTCTAACTAAAATTAGCTTTGTTTCACTATTCTCAGGGTGATGTTGATCTGGGTGTAGCTCAGCTAAGAGAGAATGTGAAATATGCTTGACCACTTGGTCATTGCTCTCCTGAGTTATATGCTAAGCCTACCCAGAAGCCACTGGGGGAAAAAAGAACGCCAAATGTTCCCTATTACAATCCCCATAGTGAACAGTTACTACTTGATTCTTATGATCCAATTTTTTTGTCTCAATACTAACTCTCCTTGACCTCTCTGCAGTCATTGATGCAGTTGGTCCTCTTTTTCTGGGGAAAGAGTTTCTCCTCAGACTTTCTTGACACTTTAGTTCCCTTCATGTTTTTCCTACATTTTTGGTCAGGGCAGCTAGGTGGTGCAGTGGATAGAGCACCAGTGCAGGAGTCAGGAGGACCTGAGCTCAAATGTTATCTCAGACACTTGACACTCATTAGCTGTGTGACCTTGGGCAAGTCACTTAACCCTAATTGCTTCATCCTGGGTCATCTCCAGTCATACTGATGAATTGCAGGTCACTGGATTCAGATGGCTCTGGAGGAGAAATGAGGCTAGTGACCTGTACAGACTTCCCTCACTCAAAACAAGTTAAGTGTCATCATTTCTCTGATGGCCTGGTCTTCTTTGGCAACGAAGGACAAACACACACACTTTTTCGATCGCTTCTTTTGCTATCTTTCAATGGCTACAATTCCTTCTTCTACCTAAGAATATCCTTCTCTCTAAAACCCTGGAATTACATTCTCTACCAAATTTGTTAATTTCATTAATGAGTCGGGAAAGAGTTTTAATAGGGTAGGGAAAAGAATGTGAAGCTGACTCCGGTCTTCCCAGTCAATAACTATAACTAAGGACCTTTGAGCAGCTACAGCACAGTGAAAAGGCTATTGGTTTTAGAAATGTACAGTCTGAGAGTTGACCCTTTTAGCTCTAAATCTATGATCTTATGAACGGAATATTTGATGAACGGAACTACGCTGAGGAAACATAGAACTTTTTTCTCAAGAAAGAAAAGGATCTTCAATGAGAACATCAAACAAACACATGAACTTTTGTGGAAATTTCTAATTCAAGACATGCAAATCTATCAAAAACAATTTCTATGTAATGAGGATATAGTTCTCAACAATAATCCTAAGAAGATATAGGACACAAAGGAATTTTGGCAAAAAGGATAAAGTTAGAAAACCTGTCCTGGACTCAGTACAATTTATGATAATGTAGGACTATACAGGTTTCATAGTTCCAAACCCAGGACCAAAGGAGAAATGGGGAAAAGAGAAAGAGAAAGAATTACTGTGTGTACATTCATGAGATAAAAACAAAGACAGAGAGACAGAGACAGACACACAGAGACAAAGACAGAGAGACGCAAAGAGAGAGCAATCATGAACAAGCATTTATGAATTATCTGTGATGTATACTGAACCATTCTAAGCTCCAGAAATACAAAGAAAGGCAAAATCAGTCCATGTCCTCAAGGACTTCACAATCTAATGGGACAGAAAACGCACAAACAACTATATACAAATGAGATATATACAAGAAAATTGGAAATAATCTCAGAGGGAAGGTACTACCTTTAAGGGGGGACTGGGAAAGATTTCCTGAAGGAGGATGGATTTTAGCTTTGACTTGAAAGAAGTCAGAAAGCCAGGGGAATTCCAAACATGGGAGATATCTCATGAAAATGTTCAGTCAAGGCAAAGAGTGTCTTGTGCAAGGAACAGCAATAAGGCCTGTGTCACTGAATCAAAGAGTACATTGAGGGGAATAAGGTATGACAAGACTGGTGAGGTCAGAGCGGGGCCAAGTTATAAAGGATTTAAAGTCAGCCAAGATTTATATTTGACTCATGATAATGGATGAATTTTGTATATTAACCTTTCTGAGATCAGAATGGAGGAAGCCATTTCACTTAACTGGAGGGCTTGTGGAAGAGAAGGAAAAGAAGTTGGAGAAGGAAGAGAAGAAGGATGAAGAGGAAAAGGAAGAGAAAGTAGTTTTGAGAATATTTTTTACATTGGTGGTGGAATGGAGTAAGTAACCTAGCAGTTCTTAGCCAACTTTCTTTTCTCCAAATAATTTCAGATGACATCTTTTTGCTAATTCTGTGTGTGTATTGTAAGATCTAGTCATGTTTACAGCACTGAATACTTCAGAGAAATTTCCATGATGCTGGGCCAACTACATCTGCCTTCTGTGTATGACAACATTTGTTATATATCCTCTTTTGTAGCACTGACAGAACTTGTGCCTATAAAAAAAAATTGAAGGATCATTCAAGTCACTCTAGGGGTGCTATCGCTCTCTGTTTGAATATCAAAAAGTCATTTCTTTCAAAGAACAGTGACTCCATTACCATAACTACTTTTCGGGAGGTTTGTAGTATTGGTTCTTCCTGTTCTTGATTTAGATGTTCAGTTATTCACAGAGAGATCAGAGTGAGGAGAATGGAACTCAAAAAAGTGGATAAAGACATAACCAAGCTATTTTAGAAAGTGGTGCTTCTGAAAAGCTCAATTCCACCAGAATTGATCAGGCACAAATATTTTCAGCCTGATAGCCTGCACAAATTGTCAGTCCTTCATGATCCCAATCTAAACAAAATCAGGAATTAGATCAAAAAGAAATCAAGGTATCTAGGTCTAGAACGAATTTAATAAGTCAAGTCATTCTTTGGAGAGTTCCATTTTGTAAAATTCTATATTGTTAGGTATACACAGATCATGGAATGTCAGAACTGGGAGAAATCTTCCATGTACAAGCCTAGATGGTATAGTAGAATGAGTATTGGATTTGGAGTCCGAAAACTTGGCTTTAAATCTCAGCTTGCTTACAATCAGTGTTACCTTGGGCAAGCTGCTTAATCTCTTGCTTAAGCCTTACTTGCTTAATTTGTGAAATGAAGGAGTTTGAAGAGATTGAGAACATCATGAAATGCAAAATGGATAATTTTGATTACATTAAATTAAAAATGTTTTGCACAATCAAAGTCAATGCAACCAAGATTAGAAGGGAAGCAGAACACTGGGAAATAATTTTCACAGCCAGGGTCTTTGATAAAGGCATCATTTTTCAAATATATAGAGAATTGAGTCAAATTTATAAGAATACAAGTCAGTTCCCAATTGATCAATGGTCAAAGGATATGAACAGGCAGTTTTAAGATGAAGAAATTAAAGCTATCTAGAGTGATATGAAAAAAATGCTTGAAATCACTATTGATCAGAGATCAATTGCAAATTAAAGCAACTCTGAGGTACCACATTGCACTTATCAGATTAGCTAATAGGACAAAAAAGAAAAATGATAAACATTGGAGAAAATATGGGAAGATTGAAACACTAATACATTGTTAGTGGAATTGTGAATGGATTTGACCATTCTGGAGAGTAATTTGGAATTATGCTCAAAGGGTTTTATAACTGTACATATCCTTTGATCCAGCAATACCCCTTCTAGGTCTGTGTCTCAAAGAGTTCATAAAAAGGGGAAAAGAGCCTACATGTACAAAAATATAGCAGTTCTTTTTGTGGTGGTAAAGAATTGGATATTAAGGAGATATCCATCAATTAGGGAATGACTGAACAAGTTGTGGCATATGGATATAATGGAATACTATTGTTCTATAAAAAATAATGAACAGGCATATTTCAGGAAAACTTGAAAAGACTTAAGTGAACTGATGCTGAGTGAAGTGAGCAGAACCAGGAGAACATTGTACAGAGTAACGGTAATATTGTGTGATGACCAACTTTGATAGACTTAGCTCTTCTCAGCAATGCAATGATCTGAGACAATTTCAAAAGACTCACGATAGAAAATGCTGTCCACATCCAGAGAAAGAACTATGGAGTCTGAATGTAGATCAAAGTATACTACTTTCTCCTCTTTTTCTTTCTCATGGTTTTTCCCTTTTGTTCTGATTCTTCTTTCATAACATGATTAATGTGGAAATATGTTTAATATGATTGTACACATATAGACTATATCAGATTGCTTGTCATCTTGGGGAGGTGGAAGAGGAGGGAAGGAGAAAAAAATGTGGGACTCAAAGTCTTGAAAAAATGATTGTTAAAAAAGTATCTGCATGTAATTGCAAAAATATAATACTATTAAGTGGGGAAAAATAAAAATAACATGAAAGGGTTTGAAGCTAGATGACCTCTAAGGTTCCCTCTAGTTCTAAACCTAGAAATCCAATTCACATTTAAATGGTAATTCTTTTTTCTTCTTTCTTTCCTTTTTTCCTTCCTCTCTTTCTTTTCATTCCTTCCTTCCTTTACTCTTCTCTTTATCTTTCTTTCTCTCCTTGCTCCTTTCCTTCTCCTCCTCTTCCTCCTCCTCCTCCTCCTCTTCTTCTTCTTCTTCTTCTTCTTCTTCTTCTTCTTCTTCTTCTTCTTCTTCTCTGTCTCTCTCTCTCTGTCTCTCTCTCTCTCTCTCTCTCTCTCTCTCTCTCTCTCTCTCTCTCTCTCTCTCTCTCTCTCTCTTCCTTTCCTTCTTGGTAGCTCAGTTTCCTCATCTGTAAAGTCAGGAGGTTGGGTACAAGATCTGAAATATTCCATCTGGCTCTGACATCCAATGTCATCCATATTTACTAACTATTATGACCAGAATCTATTGTATTCAGTATTCCTTGTTTCATTTGGCCTAAGTGCTGATGTTTCATTTAGCGCAGAGAAATTCAGAAGGAAGTTTGGTGAAAAGTGTTGTATGTGGTTTGTTTGGCTTGAGAGTAAAAATGACAAATGTCTGAGAGGCCAGTAGACATTATTTAAGCCTGTGAAAGAACTGTTACTTTGGGCCTTGAGATCACTTGCATTTATAAAAGGGTTTTCCAGTAAAACTGCGTGATCAAAGCTAACAGCGGATGTAGACATATAAATGGATGATTGTCTGTAACATCCATTATAATTTGTAAACTCAGAAGGCAAGGATGAAGGTCTAGTCTATGTCCTCTACTTCTTACTCCAACCACTCCACTTTCTAAATCCAGATAATGTCTCAAACCCAGTGAACTGGCATCACGAGACAGATGCTCTTATGGTAAATGATAGGACCAGGATAAATTCAGCAGATATTTATTAAGCATCTACTATGGTCATCAACTTTAAAATCAAATCTCAATTACTAAAGATGGAAGAGAATCTCTTTGTATCTCTGTCTCTGTTTACCATTCAATAAATAGAAATAATATTGGCATAAGTTATGGGGGCTGGTGTAGGGTATGGAGGGAATAAGCATTTATATAGTACCTACTGTGCACCAGGCACTATACTTAGCTTTTTACAAATATTACTGTTTACAAATTCGATCTTCATAACAATGCTGTGAAGTAGTGCTCTTATTAAGCCCATTTTTTAGTTGAGGAAACTGAGACAAAGGTTAAGTGACTTGTCTAGGGTCATATAACTAACCAATAAGTGTCTGAGACTGTGTTTGAATTCAGGACTTCCTGATTCTCCATTCACTGTGTCACATCTTAAGTACATCATTGTATCTGAGAGTGCTTTGAAAATCAAATCCCTGAGCATTATTACTCTGTTGATTACGCACTGAATGTCATATTTCTCTCCTACCAGTTTGGTCTGCTGCCACATTCCCATGCTAACCAAATCTAATTCTCCAAATAAAATCACATTATATCTGAACCTGAGAACAGGACATCCTCTCACACATCGGTGTTCTAGGCAAAATACCCCAGAGATTGAAATCAAGAGCCTCTTGGGACCTACAACATTATTACCACAATTGCAACTCCCACCAGTTCCTAATTTTACACCTAGACACATTTAATTCTCAGAGTAATTTATGATTTGCATTTCTAAACCTATCATCAGGAAGGCTCACACCCATTTAATTGTAACTCAGGGACAGGTTTCACAATCTACTTCCTGGAAATGCTATATCGGTTTTGCTAGAAATAATTTTTAATATTGAAATGAATTTCATATTATCATTTTTTTGGCCCATGCCAAGCCACACTTTGTTTACAGATGGCTTCAAGGTTAGACTGTTGATGAAATTCTTAATTAAAGCATGTAACATACAGGACTTTTTAATGCCTTGATGGTCCAACTGAGATGGAAAAAGATAGCTACCAAGTCTGAAAACATGCCCAGTAGAAGGGAAAATCAAATTAGCATTTAATGGAGGTATTTCCCTTTAGAGTTTCTGTAGGATCAGTTTTAACCTTCTTCCTTCAAAAAAAAAAATGATGACAAAGCGGAGCTCAGTGGCATTATACTATGATTTAAAGAGTTCTGCATTTTGAATTATCAGATTATAGATATATAATCATTGCTATAAACCTGCAAGGGAAATTAATAGCCACATAGGGCAATAATAATTTTACAGATGAGAAAACTGAGGTCTAGAGTAGTCATATGACTTTTCCAAGGTCACACAGATAAGATATAAATTCAACTATCAGCCCTGCCTCTCACTTCTATTTTCCTCAGTTTCCCCTGTGAAATCAATCTTACTAGAAGATCTCTGAGGTCCCGTCTTACAGTCATGCTCATGCTCCAACTTTCCGACCATTTCATGTCACTGTTGATACTGTATAAAATGGGTGTGACTTTCTACTTCCCTGTGGCTCTACTCAGAATCAAGAGAATATAGCCTTTCTAGGATGAAGCTTCCTTCCTTAACCACCATTCCCTGTTCCCTCACATCTATCCATCACTCTAGTGTCCTTTTCCTATGCTACTGTGCCCTATTCCTCTATTGAGACCTCTGGAATCTGTACAAATATTAACAAGCCACCTTTCATATTAGAGCTGTATCCTCTCCTGGACATGACTTTGCATATATTTTGTAATTACTGATATATGTGCATAACATTTAATAGAACATAAGCTCCTTGAGGTCAGGGATTGTTTTGTTTTGTCTACATAAATCCAGTATCCAGAACAGTGAGGAACACCTTTATCATTTTTCAGTCATTTCAGTCATGTCTGACTGTTCATGATCATTTTTGGGAGGTTTTCTTGGCAAAGATAATGGAGTAGTTTGCCATTTCCTTCTGCAGTTTATTTTACAAATGAGGAGATGGAGGCAAACAGGTAAATGACTTGCTGAGGGTCATACGGCTAGTAGGTATCTGAGGCCAGATTTGAACTCGGGAAGATGAGTCTTTTTGACTCCAGGCTTGGCACTCTATCCACTGCACCACCTAGCTGCCCATAGAAGGTACTTAATTACCACTTGTTGAAATGGATTTAATTAAATACTTATATTTAAAATATGACCTTGATTTTCATAGAAGAGGGAGTGCTTTCTGTTTTGAGAAAAAAAAGAATTCAGCAGATTAGTCTCTTATCATCCATAACTCAAGTGTCCGAAGTTAGGGGAGCAGGAGCTGGTTGCCTAATTGGATTCCTCTGCTGCTGCTCAGTGAGGGCAGGTACATCCCCTTCCAAGTGCTTGTACCTTACAATCACATCTTAACTTCTAAGTCGGTGGCAAGTGATAAATGCCCAATACAGGGGCACAAAGAGAGGATGAGGCACATGATTTTTGTCCTACTTTCTTGAAGATAGCTTTCTTTTTGTCTGAAACATCTCCAAATATCAGAGCACTAAGCAAAACCACAAGTTTAAAGTTGGCATGTGCCTAATAGAATTCCAGATAACATTTTTTCTTTATGAGCTCGAGGCACTTCTGAGTTAGAACATTATTTCCTAATCAGAAAAATGAATGCCTACCATTGCAGCTCTGTGTCCTCTTAAACAAAGACGCAGAAAATAGGAATGGAGAATGTTTGGAGCCTAAAGTAAAAGTCCAAAAGGAGTCACATCATCAGTGGATTATTTTAAATAGAAAATAAGAAAGTGGAATGACTCCACTGGGCATCTGGAAGCAAAGACAGGACTTTTAGAACTGTAAGAAACATAAGACATCATCCAGTATGACTCCCTCGTATTACAGATGAAGAAATAAATAGTGCCTAGAGAGAAGTAAATTTTGCAAATTCATATGGCTAGTAAGTGGAATATTTTCCTGCTTCATCTTTGTTTCTGATTCTCCCTAGTCTCCATTAACATTCAGCTCAAGCTCCACTGTCATGTATGAGGCCTTTATTGATTGCTCCTAGCCCTCTGGAAGAATCACTTAGTTCTATTTTGTATACACTTGTATATTGTCACATTTCCTCCTCTAATATACTTATCTGTAAATTTTGATATACACATATATACATGTGTGTATACTTTATAAGCATACCAGTATATACACACATTCATATATACATATGAACATGTACATTTTTACATATATATGTATGTATGTGTATACATACATATACATGTATATACATACATACAAACGTACACACAAATTCCTTGAAGGAAGGAGCTGTCAGTGCTTTGCACAATAGTTGGCTATGTAGAAACTTTATAAATGTCTGTGGCTGAAGAGAACTCAGGTCTCTTCTTTCCCAGTTCAATGATCCTTCCACATATTTAATCCTAAAAGTTACATGAACAAAGCCAAGATGACATGTTTCTTCTTACCTGATGGCAAGAATAAGAATTAGTCACAGAGAAATGTCAGTAGGGGGAAAGGATATCTCACACATCAGGAATGTTGTTACTCCTAACTTAAGCTTTCCAGATGCCTTCAAGGCTCAGCTCACTCTCTTTGGAAGACCGTAGGTACCACCTCTCCCTTTTCTCAATTCCCCACAAAGCCTTCTCGAAATCACCTTCCACTGACAATGTAGGATCTTGTATCTATACAGCTATTTGAATGTGGTCTCCCCCATTAGAGCGTTACTTCCTTTTCACTTTCTTTGTATTTCTAGCACTCAGCACAGTGTCTTGTACATAGGAACTTAACAAATACTTGCTGACTGACTGACTTCACCCCCTCTCATCAGGAATGCTGTCCTAAAAGGCTATTAATTTTTTTAAGTATATATAGAAAATAAACTTAAGCAAGCTCTTGTTTGAGAGTTTCACAATTCTTAAGGGATTTCTGGATATATTTAACATAAATATATCCTTCCTATAGACATTATAATTTGCATTATACTGGTCTCAATTAAAACAAAGAACATGATATCTTTCTTTTTCTTAGCATAACTCTTAAAAATTAATTTCTACCTTATCTTGGGAAATGTTGTAAAATACTGATCTTTACCAAAGTAGTATGGCAAAATTGGGCATAGACCAATATTTTATACCACTTACTAAGTTAAGGTCAAAACGGACATATGACCTAGATATGGAGATATTACAAGAAAATGTGAAGAACACGGAACATATCAATTTCTATAGCACTTTAAGCTTTGCAAAGCTCTTTCCTCATAACAACCCTGTGAGGTGGAAATATTATTATCCCTATTTTACATATGAGAAAACTGAGGCTTAAGGGAGTGAGGTTACTTGCTAAATACACAGCTAGTAAACAACAAAGCCACTTTTCACAAGGCCCAATGTTTTTCATTCACTACTATGCTGCTTTTAAATATAATAGAATATAAGTTTTAGATCACAGGACAGGGTTTTGGTTTTTGCTTTTGGGGTAAAATGTTCTAAATTCCTTTAATGTTTTTCATTATTTTATATTGCACTGTAGTAACATATAGCAGCAAATACTGTAATTGTCATGAATTTTTGTGAAATGCTTCCTTTGTGTAAAAATAGGTTCTCTCTGTCTGTCCCTGTGTTTTTTATCTGTCTTTCTGTTTCTGTCTTTCACTTTCTGAAGGTAGGCATTCTCAATATAAATTGGGAAAACATCTCTTTAGGCCCCAGGAAAATGAAACCATCTAGTGGAGATGAGGTAAACAAGGCTTTATTATTACACATAAGTAATCTTTAGTTCCCTCTTTCCTCCCCACTTCTTTGACTTTGTTATCTTTTCATACAAAGAACTGAAGTTACTTGTCATTCTGGAGATCAGATGGGTTTAAACTATCACACGTTGAGGGAGGCATTCAGGTTCACAGGTGAAATAGAATTTAAATTGTAAGAAGGGCTTTTAGAAAAGATACTTGGTCTTGAAGCCCTTGTAGGAAGAACTGGACTTATATAAAAACAGGAGAGATTTCCATTGAACAGGAGGAAAGACTTTTACTGTCAGAGTGATAAAATACTAAGCTAGACCACCAAGAGGGAGGTTGTGCAGTGTTTGTCCCTGGAGTTCTTCAAGTGGAGAATAGATTACCTGCTCCCCTGCCTGGTTTCGAGATGTACCTGCCTCTAGGCAGGGGCTGGCCCAGATGCTCTTCATGAAGGAAGATTCTGTAGATACAAATTGTTCAGAATGATGGAACATTTAACAAATTTGCATGTCAGCTACGCTGACCAGCTAAATCATTTTTCTATCATTCACATCAGACCATTTTCCAGTAAAGCAAAGATGGCCTCCACTCATTGACCTGTGTTTAAAATTTAGGGTCCTAAGCAAATATGGGCAAATAGGTGACATACTGGATAGAGTGAAAGGCCCCAAGTCAGGAAGATATCTTTCTTAGTTCAAATATGGCCTCAGACACTCTAATCTTAAAAAGACCCATGGTATCCATTCCATTGGGTTGCAATGTTCAAAGTAAACAAGTTCTCTAAGTACCTAATTTATGAATTTTAAGTGTACTCTGTGCAAAGCACTGTGCTAGTTTTGAGGATGCACAGGTAAACACAAAAACAGACTCTGTTTCCAAATATCACTGAAGATCTAAAGTTGAAAGGAAGCCAGGGATCATCTAGTCTAATTATCTCATTTGACAGATGAAGAAACTGAAACTCAAGGGTATTAAATCATTTGTCCAAGGTCAGAGATAGAATTAGAATTTATATGTAGGTTAGAGAAGATAAGACATATACATGTGGGGAAAAAATGAAAACTATTTAAGCATATGTTGCTCATCCTTCATTTTGCAAAGTACCAATGACATCATGGTGTGATATCTTGACTCTTGTGTGAATTGGATTTAAGTGAGGCAAAGTTGCTGAAGTCATCAGCTACACTGTCTTCCAAAATCATAGAAGTCCAGGGGCAGGACAAAAGTTAGGCCAGCTGGTGATATCCTGGGATGAAGTGGAAGACCTTGACATCTTTGACATCCACTCCACTGCCTTTATGTTCATTTGAAACAAATTGTTCTCATCTGCCAATGCTACCAGGAAGTCTTCACATGCTTGGGATAGACACCCTGCCTAATTCATCAACGGGTTTGAGTCCTGTTGGTTGCAACCTTCAATCTGATTCAATCTGCCAAGATGGTTTGTATCGGGATGTGGCCAATGGGCGTGCTACAGTTTCTTGGAGCCACGGGTGAGAGTTTGGTGAAGGTGGACACCAAAGGTAGATGAGCACCCTTGAAAACAACTGAGCAAGCCCTCACATCAGAGTGCTGGTCTTCCCTGAGCACCCTACACACTCTGTTAAGCATACACATACACACACACACACACACACACATATATGTGTGTTTGTGTGTATGTATACATGTATTACATAATGTAAGACTGTACCTAATGTGTCATGAGTAGCACAGATAGTAAAAATTCAGAGAAAGAAGGTGATTTTTAAAATGAGTTAGTCTGGGAAGGGTTTGTGAAAGAATGAGGGCTTATTGGATAATAACAGCAATAGTAACAATATCAACCACATTTAGATCACATTTATTGTGTGCCAGACACTGGGCTAAGTGCTTAACAATTATGATCTCATTTGAACCTTACAACAAACCTGTGAGGTAGGTGCTGTTATTATTCCCATTTTTCAGATGAGGAAACTGAATCAAAGAAAGGTTAAGTGATTTGCCCAGGGTATTTGGTAAGTATCTGAGGCCAGAATTGAATTCAAGTGTCCCTGACCCTAGGCTCAGTGCTCTATCCACTTCATCACCTAGGATGAACATAAACTCCTTTTAGTAATTATTTGACTGAGTGAAAAATACCCATACCAGGGTCATAGAAAGGTAAACAACAAACAGTAAGTTTAGCAAATTACTCAAGATTAAAAATCTTCAGCCACTATCATTTGAAAAGTAAGATTCATCCTCCTCATTCCTCCAACCTGGAAGATGACACAAAAGTTTTGGTCAATGTCCAGTGTTAATGACTATATCAACCAACTAGTATGGGTACTGAGGGTGGAACTACAGTGATGTGTGAATTGGAACAAAATACATTAATTAAATTGATTGATTTCTATAATAAATCTTGCAACCTTTTGCATTTAAAGTTAATATGCAATATGTCCTTTAGTAATAATCATTTGTTTTACACAGTTTAGAATTGAATTTACAAGATTTTGACATACATATCACATTGAATTTTTAAGGCTATCTTTGATGAACAATCCATTCCTCCCCTCCCCAGTTATAGCCCACCATTTTTCAATGAGATTTAAATCAGTCAAGTTTTCAATCCATTGAAACATGTTTATTTCCATCTCTTGTATATATTTCTTAACCATTCATGAAAAATGGCATGGTACAAAGTTGAGTTGTAGTAATTCAGTGCAATTTGACAATTTCTATAATTCTGGAATTATTCTTCTTCTGAGTATAACAATTATATTTATCAAAGTTCAGTATTCCTTCAGTGTGGACAAGACAAGACAAAACATCACTCAAAACATTTTGGCCGGATGAATGTTTTACAGTCATATAAAGATGCCTAAATCTTAAGGCTCACCTACCAGATTTTTTCTAATAACAGTTTTACTATCACCCTGAATGAAAAAGTTAGTTTCAATAGTAAAAATTACTTTCTGCCAGTATCAATATTTCAATCTGTACTGTCTTATCCACAAGAAGGGTTCTGTCCCCCTCCCCTTCATTCTAAGAGTTAGCTCCTGATCTTATTTTTTTAAAGCCTGGTCATTTCACTATTCTTTGAATTTCACAAAGTCTACCCTTCAGTGGAGAGGAATAAGTAACAACTCTTCAACTTCCTAGGTTTTTTTGGAGATTTTGTTTTCTGGAGAATAATCAGGCTATTTTACAGCAATAATATATCAGATATTCTTGGAATTGATTTCACTTTTGACCACACCTTTCTTTGTACTTTGGTCTGACTGATCATGTTTCATTTCCAACTTGAATGTTACTGAAATACTGGATTTCCTCACATCAACAGATGCTGCAGTATTTCTAATAGTCATTGAAATGTGCTCTTGAAGAGCTATAACTTTTTCATGTTTCCTTGGAGTAATATCCATTCTTAAAAACTACAGAATTAACAACACAACAAAAAAGAACAATGAAATTCATGCATATGATATGAAATTCATCACTTGGCTGATGGAGGACTAAGTAAAGCTGGAGAAACCAGTTGATTCCTGTCTTATCTAGTCAAGGTTAGATGTTCTATAGTATCCTCATGTCAGCAAAAGTAAATGCATGTATACGTCCATTGCTGTCACAAGATGGAAGGATACCCAAATTTACTGCTTTTATCAATTAATTTACAATCTCCAGGAGAACTACTTCATGAATGTGAGAGGTAGTCAGTTTTGGGGTTAACATAAAAGCATTCTATTAGAACTGTCCAACAATTGAAAAGGCTTTTTCTGAAGTTGAGAGGTCTTAGTCAATGAAATTATTTCTATCGTTGGTGAGACCATTTTTCAGAGATGTTAGAGATTTCTACAATGGGTTATAAGTTCAATTCACTTTGATTCCACTAATATTTCTTAAGCACCTACTATGGGCTAGGTGTTAGGGACACCAATAAGATTACCTTAAAGGTCTCTTCCAACTATGATTCTATGATGTCAATCCCTTCTTAGGCATTGCACCTGATCTATTCACCACAATTTAATAGAGCTGTTGGAGTCACAAAGAAAAATGTAAGACACAGCTCCTTGCTCACAAGGAGTTTATAATCTAGTTTAATGGCATAGGAAAGAATTTACCAAAAATGAAGGAAAGGCTTAAAGAAGGCAATTGTTAAAAGCAAGGATTGTTCAAATTACTGAATTGTAAATTCAGTGACAAGTTGCCTGTTCTTCCTATGTATAAAAAGTTAAATCAGAAAGGACAGCTTCCCTTCAAGTGTAAGGTGTGCTCCCCTGCTTCTGAGTACGTACTGTAACCATTTGGAACCTTGTCACTGAGGACATGGACTTCCAGTTTTCTCTGCTAATCTGGCTCAACAAACAGATTATGCTGAACAGGAAGGACTGAAAGGAAGATTACATAGTAGACAAAGTAACCAGTCTCTGCCTTTAGATCTCTGAAGAGCTTGGGGCTAAAAGGAGGAGATAATCCTGCCCACACACTTTCCATAAATTGGAAAGACTGAGTCACTCATTGTCTTGTATTGGAATGCCAAGAGCCCTCAGTTGCTGAGTGACAATGGCGATAAAGACTAAACCATGTCCCAGAATGACCCGAGAATTACCTGAGAAGTGAAAACAATCCCAAATTCATCATATGAGGTTATTTTGTATGAGTGTGATGTGCTCATCATTGAACGCTTTATTTTCACTTCCCAAGACAATGAACAAATGATTTCCTGACAGTCTCTCAAGGACATTTTGAGTCTCTGTTGTCAGGTGAGAAATGTCAGGTACTATTTAAAAAAACTAAGCTAAACACATGGAGTGGTGGACAAAAAAAAAGAAGAAATTTATAATATTAACATGAAATTTTGGAACTGGATGGAATCTTTTCCAGCACAGTAATTTTGAAGATGAAAAAACTGGGGCCCAATGGGATTAGGAAAGTCTGGTGAAGGTTTAACATGGTAGTTGTGGTTCAGGTGTTTCAGTTATGTCTGACTCTTCATGAAACCATTTGGGGTTTTCTTAGCAAAGATGCCAGAGTGATTTCCCTTTCCTTCTCTAGATGATTTTATAGTTGAGGAAACTGAGGCAAACAGGGGGAAGAGCTTCTCCCGGGGTCAATCTAACTAGTAAGTATCTGAGGCTGGGTTTAACCTCTAGTCTTCTAGATGCCATGCCCAGTGCTCAATCCATTCTATCACCTAACTGAATCAATCATGTACATTAAAAACAAAAACAAAAAGCTTTCTATCATAGGTTTCCTTAAATAAGGAGAACAAGGAAAAGAATAAAAAGGAAAAAGAGTAGAAGGAAAAGGAAAAAATAGCAGAAAGAGGAGATGATGGTGAAGATGGTTTGTAATCAGACAATAGACGTCAGTGACCAATAACCATCCTGCCTCATGAAGAAAAGAAAGTTTTGCCTACTACTTGCACAAAAAGTTATGGGAGTTTCATATAAATTAAATGAAAAAGCCATTTTTTATATATGTATGGAATCTGAGAACTCAACGTGACCTCTTAAAATAGCTAATCTTCTTCAGCCAGGAGGCAGAACTCCACTCCTGGCGATCTGAATCAACCTAAGCTAACCCAAACTTAAACAGGTAAGAAAGAGAGAAACTAACTGCACAGGTAACTTTCTTTGACAACCCACTTCAGCACCTCAGAACCACTTCTGTGTCGGAGTTCTTTCTTGCACCTAAACTCCCTACTTGCCAGAGTCTAAAGTCATTCTATGCCATGCTATCTTCACAGGAGACAGGCAACATTTGGACTGTCATCAAACAATTCAAAGTACTTGAGGATATATGGGAAGGTAGGGACTAGGAATGATGGAGATCTGGTACTTTTCTCTTTTCTCCTTAAATGATGCTACAAAGAAGAGAAATTGGAATCTAAGCAAATTTCTCACTTCTGATTTTACTTCCCTGAAGAATAGAATGAAAAAACGCAATAGTTCTTAATATTTCTTGTACTGTGGAATTTTCTGCCCCAAGAAACTATCCAAAACAGCTCAGTGACTTTACTTGTGATGGGCCTATGAACTTATACTTGTCATCTTTAAGTAGATAATGCAAGCTCCATATGATACTAAATAAAATTTATGTGGCCCTTTAGGTATGCAAAGTGTTTTTACAAATATCTCATGTAATTTTCACTCAACACTATAACACAGGTGCTAATCTTATTCCTGTCTTATGGATGAGGAAACTGAGAGAGAGAGAGAGAGAGACAGAGACAGAGACAGAGACAGAGAGACAGAGAGAGAAAGACAGAGAGACAGAGACAGATAGAGAGAGACAGAGACAGAGACAGAGAGAAAGAGAGAAAGAATGACTTGCCCGGGACTTTTCTGAGACAGGATATCATCTTCCTGACTTTAAGTCCAACACTATCCGTTGTACCATCTAAATGCTGAAAGATTTTTATTTGTGTCTTTTGTTTTCCTACCATCAATCAATTTTTGAAATATCCCTCCCTTCCTCCTCTGTCTCTGCCCTCTCTTCCCTCAATTTAACTCTCCCTTGGAAGAACTAGCGTTTATGTAACACTTTAAGGTAACTCTTGGCAAACACTAGAAGCTAGGAGAAGTGTATTCCAATCCCAATTCTTTCAGCTAACTAGTTCCATGATCTCAGATATAGTCAATTAAGTCTCCTGGATCTTATTTACAAAATAAAAGAATAAAGAATAGGGAATTTGGAGTTAGGACCTGGACTAAAACCCTCACACTACTGCTTACTATCACTGGGGGATTTACTCTGCTTTCCTGGATGCCATTTCCTCATTTCTTTGCAGATCTCTTCTAATTCTCAATCTATTGTACTGTAACTAGATGGTTCCTTCCCAGTTCCAATGTCCCTTCCATCTTCTGTGAACTTAAACCATTGCTCTTATTTTGTTTCCCCCAAATCTTCTAATCTGTATTGTTCCTTGTTACTGATAAATAGATACGGAATACTTTACAGGAAAAAATCCAAAACAAACAAAAACCCACGAACAGTAATAGTAACTCAAGACCATGCAGCAAATCAGAGTGAAGTACATTTCTGCTGATGAAAGACCCTCTGGACCAGAACCCATCAGATGGATGTCCTCTGCACTTTGCAAGCTCTCTGCTTGTCATTACGTGCCTTTCTTGATATGATCTGAAATATGGCGATCTTTAATCAACAGTATGTAATTGACTTATGTAAGTGCATTCTTTTTATGCATATTTATTGACACCCCCCATCATCTGCCCATCAAATATAAAGTGCATTGTTTGAATTTTAAAACTCCTAAGAACCTGTCTGCTTCCTACCTTTGTGATCTTCCTGCATTAAACTATTGCCCCTGTCCTTCCATGTATGAGGCACTTCTCTCTATAACTGTCATGTGAAAAAACCATTACTATTAACCTCCATTCCTTCCCGTATCTTATTTTGCTCTGTTTGGAATCAGTGAACAATGGATCGAGGGTAGGGAATGGGGAACAGCAGGGGTTCTTGGAACACTCTGAGGCCAATAATGAAACAAAAAGAAAAAAAATAAAATTGCATTGGCAATTAATATACATATTTTTTTCCTTCAGAAAAAGAGTCTTTTTGTCATTTTATTTTTAGAACATGAGAAAAGCCTGCAAAGCTTAAGGTTTCAAGTACTTCCCTGCTGTGCTGGTGACTTAATTTATTTCTTTAATTTGTTATAACCCCACAAAAAATGTTATTCTATGGAGAGCCCACTAGCCTGAGTTTTGCATGTATTATTTGTTGTAAGAGATTAATGAGGTAGCAGAAGCAATTTCTAAATGGATTCCCTTGGTTTTCTTTTCTTTTTTTTCCCTTCAAATCTGGATGCCAATCTTGGTCTATGAATCTGCTAAGTGTTCTTGGCATGTTTGATGTAGAGTGGGAAGGGAGAGTAGTAAGTAGATAATGAAACTGAAGTTTTGCCTCCATGACCTCTCCCTCCCACTCCTTGGCCCTGCACCTTAAAGAGATAAAGCAGAAGCTGAGCTATTCATTTCCCACAGCCTAGGCAGGCAGGAATGCTTTAAAAACTACAGGAAACCCTTGACATTTGCGGATTTGCTCTCCTTGCTTTGAACATTTGCAGTTCATGACCCTGACCCTTAAACTTCCTCATGCATGCGGATGCTGTTTCATTATAGTGATACACATAAGTTTAGTAGGTTGCCACATTTCCCACTTTTTTCCTATCAAAGGACCTGCTCTGGATTGAGGTTCAGATATTTCTATATCCAGAGGTTGAAAGCCAAGAGGCATGGGAGGGGGAAAGCACTGGGGCCAAAATCATCATTTTGATTATGTGAAAGATGGAGGCAGTGGCTGCGGATGTAGGATGATGAAGGGAAAAGCAGTGAATCAATACCAGGATGAAAACAAAGCTAAGAATGAAGAAGAGGTCATATTGAAGGGTTTCCTATGAGGACCACATTACACAGATCTTACAAATCTAATCAAAAGGACTCAAAACTGAAAACAGACCATAGATATCCAGCCAGAAGCGCTTAGAAATCATGAAGTTAGCCTCATTTGCAGTTGAGGCAACTAATACCCAGAGAATTTAAGTGACTTCGGTAAGGTCACCAAAGAAATCTATTTCGATACATAAGTTATAGAATCAAGATTCATACTATAATCCTTTAAAGCCAGCACCCTGCAGACTGTCTCCCCTGTCTTACAGCAAGGATATAACAGAACTCTCATAACTGAATGCATTTCGCTTTCTACAAGTGTTTTCATGAAGCACTGTAGAGATGTGAGTTATATGACTATTATTATACCCAGCTGTGCTAGGCAGGCCTTCCAACCTTCACTAGATTAATTGTAGCTGGACAGCTCCTGCTGGTGGTAGCAACTTCAGTGTCTAAGTAAATGACTATTTCCAAGTGGTAGTGGACAAATCATGGTACCTTAAAGACAAGCAGAGAATAGTGGAAAAACAATTAGCTAAAAAAGAAATGTCTCTATTTTTGGTTAGATACAATATTCCAAAGATTCCCTATTTGGAGGTTCTCTAGATTTCAACTCTATGAAGACCAAGGACCATCTTGTAATACTGTAAATATCATACTATCAAAGGATTAGAGAATTATAGTTTCTAACTGGATTAGGCTATGTCCTTATTGAAGAACCTGTTAAACTAGAACTACTGCAATTCTTTTTGTAATGCTTGACTTATAATTTCTATGACTCATGACATATAGTATATATTATATTTATTACATTATTATGGTTTTAATAAAAAACCACAATAATACAATTAATTAGAATAATTGTATATAGTTGTGTTATATAATTATATAGTTATATTATATTTTTATTATTATGTAATAACATATCAATGTCTATATCTACCTATATAAGTCTCTATCATAGATAGATAGATATAAATGTTTTAGTGTCTTAGAATTTTGTGAACTACAACTACACTTTTCTTTCTTGAGAATGGAAATGAATTGATATTGCTTACTACAAAATACATATATACAAACAAATTTATACGTGACCATAATTGTATATTTATACATAGCCATATACATATAAACAATTGAATGAATAAGAAATCATTTAAGTACTTACTATGAGTAAAGTGCTATTCTAAACGCTGAGTATGCATTAAACAGAAAAGCAAGATGGCCCCTGTCCCCATGCCTACACGCCCCTACTCCAGTTGAGGCCTTTCTCACCTTAATAGACTGTGTGTGTGTTCAAAGTATATTTCTTCCACCATTATGAAATCTGACCTAGCCTTTTACCTGAAGAATCCAGTAGGGAATAAGCCAGAAGCACTCAGTAAGGCCTTGCTCCTCACTTAAGAGAGTCAACAGAAGCTAACAAGAGGGAGGCATCCTTAAGAATATTCATACCCATAATAATTGGCTAATATTCTCTAAGTGTGGCCCTAATTGAACCCTGAGTTTTCTGGAGCCACCTATAAAAGTCAAGAGGATTCTGACTAGTATCAGTTCCCAAATAATTCTGAAGGAGTGATTAGAAGGATAAGTCTGAATTCAGATCCACCTCCAGGCAGCCTCTAAGAATGATCATGATCACCCTGCAGTCTATGAATGGAATCCGAGTTGTGTCAGGGACTTGGTGAGACACAGTAATGATGCAAAGTAGCTTTTAGAAATTATTGCCTTAAGTTGTTCAATATGGAATCTTCCTTGACTATCCCACTGATACTATGAAGTTTATTTCCAGACAGAAAAATGAAGTCACCAGGAAGGTAAATGATCAGCCCATTAGCACAAAAAAAAAAAAAGGAAGAGGTACAGAAGAAGTTAGAAAAGTTGTACATCAGATGAGGAAACTGAGGCAAAGAGGTTAAATGACTTGCCCAGGATCACAAAGCTCTTAAGTGCCTTAGGTGGCATTTGAACTCAGCTCTTCCTGACTCTGGGTCCAGTGTTCTATCCACCGAAGTACCTAGTTATAACTATGCATATGCATATAACTCTTGTATATGTTGCTTTCCCTCCACTCACATAACTACCACCCTTATACAAGCCTTCATCTCCTTTCACCTGAACTATTACAATAGCTTTCTACTTGTTCTCCTCAAATCAAATTTCTCCTCACTCCAATCTACTATCTACTCAGATGTCAAACTGAATTTCTTAAAGCGTAGTTCTGACCTATTAGTACAAAAGTAGTTATAACAACTCTTGAATGGGAAATCATGAAGATGCCCATCAGTTGAGGAATGGCTAAACAAGTTGTGGTGTACAATTCTGATGGAATATTATTGTGTCATAAGCAATGACAAGCAGGATGATTGCAGAAAAACCTGGAAAGAGCTAAATGAACTGATGCAAAGTGAATTGAGCAGAACTGGGAGAACATTGTACACAGTAACAGCAATATGATATGATGGAGAATTGTAAATGACTTAGTTATTCTTCACAATAAATGATCCAAGACAATCGCAAAGGACTTATGATGAAGCATGCTATCCAGCTCCAGAGAAAGAACTGGTACAGTATCAATACAAACTGAAGCATGCTATCTTTCACCTTCCTTCCTTCTTTCCTTCCCTCATTCCCTTCCCTTCTTTCTTCCTTCCTTCCTTTCTCTTTCTTTCTTTCTCTTTCTTTCTTTCTTTCTTTCTTTCTTTCTTTCTTTCTTTCTTTCTTCCTTTCCTTCCTTCCTTCTTTCCTTCCTTCCTTCTTTCTTTCCTTCCTTCCTTGTTTTTCTTTCTTTCTTTCTTTCTTTCTTTCTTTCTCTTTCTTTCTTCCTTCCTTCCTTTCTTTCTCTCTCTCTCTTTCTTTCTTTCTTTCTTTCTTTCTTTCTTTCTTTCTTTCTTTCTTTCTTTCTTTCTTTCTTTCTTTCTTTCTTTCTTCCTTCCTTCCTTCCTTCCTTCCTCCTCAGATTTGAATTTTCTCATACAAAATGACTAAAATGGAAATGTTTTATAAGCTTGTACATGTATAAACTGTATTGGATGGCTTACTGTCTCAGAAGGAGTAAAGGATAGAATTTAGAATGCAAAACATTTTTTAAAATGTTAAAAAATTGTTTTAAGGAAAAATAAAATATCATTTAAAACCAATAAAATAAAGTATAAATCTGAGCATATCACCACCACCATCCCTCCCTCAGTAAACTACAGTGGAAGACTGTTACCTCCAAGATCAACTATAATGTTCCTTGTTTGACATTTAAATCTCTTAACAACTGACCACCTCCTCTTTTTGCATTCAATCCCCATGGCACTCTGATGCAGCTCCACAATCCTACTTGTTATTCTTCTCTCATAATACTACATTTCCCATCTCTCTGCCTTTGTATTAGCTGAACATTTTCCCTTCCAACCTCCAATTCTTAGAATCCTTGACTTTCTTGAAGACTCAGCTCAAGTCCTGCCTATATCAGGAAATCTTTCCTGAACCTTCCCTTTCTACCCTGCCCATCTACTCATGCCATCCCCTAAGGTGACCTTCCATCTACATTATCTTATATGTTCTTGTTCTAAGATATGTTCTCCTGGTTCTGCTCACTTTACTTTGCATTAGTTCATTTAGTTCTTTCCAGGTTTTTCTGCAATCATCCTGCTTGTCATTGCTTGTAACACAATAATATCCCATCAGAATCATATACCACAGTTTGTTTAGCCATTCCCCAGTTGATGGGCATCCTCATGATTTCCCATTCTTAGAACATATAAGAACATACTATAAATACATGATTTATGTATGTCATCTCCCCCGTTAGAAGGTAAACTCTTTGTGTCTAGCACATGGCAATAAATGCTTGCTGATTACTGAGTGAGTGCAGATCATGGGAAGGAAGAATTACAGTGATTAGCAATAATATTGTCCAACCCCCGTCATTTTAGAGATTGGTAACATGGGTACAGAGAGGTGGGTTATATGTCTTACCCAAGGGCATGCAGCATGTTAGTGTCAGAGGCAAGGCAGAACTCCAATCTTTTTATTTCTGTCTGTGTCACATGTCATTTTGGTTATTGGTGAAAGGAAAAAGTCAGAAATCTAAAGATAATATGAAGTAAAAATAAGGAAAACAATCTCAAATACAGAGGAAGGCAAAACTTGAATCTAGCAGAAGAGATGATCTGTAGTCCAATGTCAGAACACATCTTTGCCAGAAGCAGTATGGTGTAATGGAAAAAGGAGGGGAAGATGGCTGAGGCCTCTGTTTCATCCGTTTATTTCATGTATGACCTTGGCCGAGTTACCCAACACCCCTTCCCCCTCATCCTTCATTTCCTCATTTGTGAAATGAAAGTAATAATGCTTATAACACTCACCTGGTTGCTACGAGGGAAGTCAAACAAGGCAATTAGTATTTATTGGTGCTTACTGTATGCCAGGGAAGAATTTTGCAAACTCTAAAGTAGTGATCTATTGTTATTCTCTAGTATTTGATTCTTAGATAATGAAAGGAAGACAAAGAACTTTCTCAACAAATTGAGAAATAGAAGAAAGAAGGTGAGTATATTATTTTGCAATTGTACATTTGAAATCCAGAGTCAGTCACTAGGTTTGCATGTGGTGTGTATGTTTAAACTATGTTTTATAATAACTGTGATTGCTGTTTTTCCTTTTGAAATGTATTTTAGATGGCTTCTGTTCGGTGGAGTTAATTAAATAGCAAAGAAATATGTTTACTGCTCCAAGTTCCACATGCTTGCAAGGATTTGTCCCTGACTTCGGTCCAACCAGGACACCTTTGGAAACACAGTAACACTTAGTTGCACTTGGGAAAAGCTTAATGAGTCATTAACATTTCAATATTGCTATTCTCCCCTCCCTCGATGGCCCTGCCTCACCCACTCACCCATTTTGTATATTTAAGAAAAATAAATCCAACTTGCAAATTTGGGCACTCAGAAATTAATTCCTAGATGTTTCTTAAAATACATTTCTCTAAATATTTCCAGTAAGTAAAACAGCCCAAGTAAGTCTGTTCTAGTTTAAGCATTTGTGCTCTCATCCAAGTACAGCAGAAAAAAACATCACACACTAGACTTGGAGTACAAACAGAATTTTCTATTCACATTAGACTCAAAATGTTATGCAAAAATAATTTTTCATCGATAAAAAATTTTCCTTGAAGACTTCCCTTGATGACTTGGATGGTACAATCCCCACAAAACTGCAGGCATCAGAATAGCTGGAATCTCATCTTGGACCAATTCCCCTAAGCAGCACAACGCTCTTCGTGGCTTTGTAAAATCAATGGTTTAGAAGGGACTTCTCAATGCAGTAACCAGACCCTTGCTATTCAGCATGAATTTATCATTATAACTGAGTGATAAAACTACCTATATTCTGTTCCACCCTGATTCCAATCTAATTTGGCAAATAATTATTAGAGGCCATAGACATCATTACCGAAAAATGATGATGATCGTAACTGAGAAGACGTCAGTATCTAATACACTCATAGGCCTTTTGTGAAATACTTATGAAAATTATCGACACATCCTTGTGCTTTCCATCTCCACTGATGACACAGCCTCCCTGGCTACTCTTTCTAGCACTGACTGTACCTCCCTCCCAGGGTTATCCTGAGAATCAAATGAGATATTTGTAAAGTGCTTAACAGGACACCTGGCATATGGTGAGCACTATAAATGTTAGCCATTGTTATTATTAAGTCCTCTAACTTCTCTGTTGTGTGTGTGTGTTCGTCCATTGCCAAAGAAGACCATGACATCAGAGAAATGATGACGTGATTTGCACTTGACTTTGAGTGAGGGAGGACCATGCAGGTCACCACTCTCACTTCTCCTCTAGAGTCATCTGAATCCAGTGACCAGATTTTCATCAGGATGACTGGAGATGACCTAGGATGAGGCAACTGGGGTTAAATGACTTGCCCAAGGTCACATAGCTAGTGAGTGTCAAGTGTCTGAGGTGAGATTTGAACTCAGGTACTCCTGACTCCTGCACTGGTACTCTATCCACTGCACCACCTAGCTGCCCCAACTTCTCTATTATTGTTGAGGGCAACACCATCCTCCCAGTCTCTCAGGCTTGCAACTTAGGTATCATATCCTACTCTTTATTATCCCTCTCTGCCCTTCGCTCCATCCAATTTGTTGCCAAAGCCCAGCAATTTCAACTTTGTTATATTGCTCAATGTACTCCCTTCTCTGTTGACACTCCCACTAGTGCAATAGCCTGTTTGTGCGGCTGTCTGTTTCAAGTGTTTCCCCACTCCAAGCTGTCCAATCTATCCTCCATTCATCACAATGATTTTTTCCAAAACAAGCTCAACCATATTACTTCCTTCTACTCAACAAATTTCAGTAGCTCTCTATCATGACTCCAAGATCAAAACAAAACCCTATGTTAGGCATTCAAAAACCTTCATGACCTAGCCCTCTCCTACATCTCCACTCTTCCTGCACCTTATGTTCTGCCATGTATTCTTCAATCCAGTAACACTAGACATCAAATGCTCCCTGTTACAATCCCCATAATAAGCTGTTGCTACTCGATTCTTACGATCAAATTCTTTTATCTCACTACTCATTCTCCTTGACCTCTCTGCAGTCATTGATACTGTTGATCCTTCTCATCCTCTTCCTCCCTCTCTTCCTCCTCCTCCTTCTCCTCTTCTTCTTCTCCTTCTCCTCCTCCTCCTCCTTTTCCTCTCTCCATACATATATGTGTATATATTTAGGTATTTATAGGTTTTCTCTCCCCTTAGGATATAAATAACTTAAAAATATGAACTATTTATGACTTTCTTTGTATCCAAGGGCCTGAGCACAGTGCCTGGCACATAGTGGGCTCCTAATGAATACTTGTCGACTGACTGGTTAACTGATTATGGGTATCTTTAGGAGACTCTAAAGAACATTTCTATTAGAAATTTCTATCAAACAGCACGGTGATCTTAAGTGAATCAACAACAGATATTCCTTACAAGCCTATATATTATAAGCCATCATCTCCCCATCTAATCCTCTTATTTCATCTTTTTTATTTCCTATATATGGGTTATGTGAAGTGACTAGAGTTTGAAGAAGCTGGGTAGAAAGGGAAGGGGAAAAAGGAAGAGCAAGGAGAAAAAGAGAAAGTTTTAAATAATTTCTCTCATGTTTCACTCCCTGATCTTTTAGGGACTAGAAGTTACAAGATGCTGGGAAAGAAACAGAAAAAAAGAGGGCATGATGGTGCAAAGGCTCAGATAAATAAATAAGGGTATTTCTACCCATATTCCTGAGGACTTAACTGCCCTCACCCTATTGGGTATTCCCTTATAGTTGGACTAGATGGTTTCTAAATTTCTTCTAGCTATAAATCTCAAGATCCTGATCAGGCAGGTCCATGGTTGTATTATGGTCCATGTAGGAGGAAACAATTCATAGGATTTAGAAGAGGAAACAGCCATGGAGATCTTCTAGTCAGGTCACTTTGCAGAAGACATACAACCTATGTTCCGCAGACGTTTAAGTGACTCGCCCAGGTTCACAGAGTAAATAGCAGATCCTGGAACTCAATAATCCCCAAAGTCAGTGCTCTTCATTCACTTTGTGCTGCCTCTCAAGGTGTAACATGTTTCTACAATTCTGATTCAGACGTGCTTCTACCAGAATTTGTACACTGAAAATTCGCTCTTATGGTAAGATCATAAAGAGTCTTGGGAGTAAAGATGATAATAGATAGGGCTATTACTGAGAGAGAAAAAGACAGACAGACATATACAGAGAGACAGAGATACTGAGATTGAGACACTGAAATGGAGATAGACACAGAAACACTCAAAGTGAGAGGTGGAGATAGAGACACTGAGCTAGAGACACCAAAATGGAAATAGAGACAGAGACACACAAAGCAAGAGATAGAAACAGAGGGACAGAGATATGATAGAGAAGACAGGTTCCTCTACCAGATTGTGACTAAGACTTCATCCATGCTGAACAGAGACATAAAATGTACAATGGTATAAATGGGAACATTTAAAAGTGTACAATGCCTCGGGTGGGATCGGTGATGAGCCCTTTGTGCTTTATCCTGATCAGACCACATCTGGAGCAGTATATTCAATTCTAAGCATGACATTTC
Organism: Bettongia penicillata ogilbyi; assembly: GCA_023548195.1. Taxonomy (NCBI): domain Eukaryota; kingdom Metazoa; phylum Chordata; class Mammalia; order Diprotodontia; family Potoroidae; genus Bettongia; species Bettongia penicillata. Next base: position 1,060,893 of record JAJHZJ010000298.1, on the reverse strand, counting down.
TTTTTGTGGGGAGGAGGAGTAAGCCTGTAATTTTATCTGTGTGGGGAAAGGTGTGGATACTTTCTCCATTGCTATATATCAGCAACTCATCTGAGAGATTAAGTGATTTTCATGTGGTCATACAACGCATATGTTAGAAGCAAGAGTTGAATTCTAAGGTTGGCCCTTTCCTATCCTCTAGAGGCAGCTAGGGGACACGCTGGATAAAGCACTGGGCCTAGAGTCAGCAAGACCTGAATTCAAATGCAGATTCACACTAGTTAACTTTTCTTCCCCTCTTTTCCTTCCTTCCTTCCTTCCTTCCTTCCTTCCTTCCTTCCTTCCTTCCTTCCTTCCTTCCTTCCTTCCTTCCTTCTTTCCTTCTTCATATATCACCTTGGATATTCATATCGGTAACTTTCTGCACTGCTTAACGGTTATTGTTTATTCCGGAAGACCTTAGTTGGCACCAGAAAGGGGGGAGGAAAAGCGAAGTTAACAGCCATATTTACAAGCTTTGTGACCTAGGCAAATTACTTAACCTGTTGCAGTTTCCTCATCTATAAAATGGACATAATAATAGCAACTATTTTACAGAATTCATATGGGAATCAAACGAAATAATACAGGCAAAGTACTCTTAAAATATTATGTAAATGTTAGTTATAAAAATATTACATAAGGTACGGGTCTCCTCAGAGAGGGGGAAGCATATCATACAAGAGTTGTGAAGGCTATTAGTAAAAGCTCACATATCTATAGCACTTTAAATTTTCTATTGTTTTTTCTTCATAAACAGTCCTATAAGGTCAACAATTAAGCATCGACTATGTGCCACAGGCACTATGCTAAGCACAGGGGCTACAAAGAAAGGCAAAAAGAAAAACAGTCTTTTTCTTAAGGAACTCAGAGCTAATGGGACCAGTTGGTGCCGGTATTATTTATTATCCACATTTTGTAGGTGAGAAAACTGAATCTCAGAAAGATCAAATGGCTTGCGGAGAGTCAAACCGCCTTTTTGACGTTTGTCTCTGGTCCCCAGATTCAGAAAGGCTCAACAGTGTGTTTTAGAGTCAGGTACCTAGATCTGACTGTAAGATCAGTGCTCTTTCCACCATAACATTCTGCGAAAATTCTATGAAGATGATTCTTACATCTATTTGTCAAAGCCTAACCTCCCTCCTGATTTCCAGCCTCTTTTTTCCAACTGCCCTTTGGACATCTCAAACTGGATGTCTCATAGATATCTTGAACTCAACATATCCCAAACTGCTCTCATCTTTTCCCCCTCCCCTTAATCCTTCTCTTCCTAACTTCTCTGGTACTCTGGAGGGTACCATCATTATCCTAATCACCCAGCTTCACAATCTTGGTGTTATTCTTTACTCTCACTCACCATATCCAATCAGCTGCCAAAACTTGTTGATTTTTACTTTGACAGCATCTCTCATATTTGTCCCTTCCTCTCCTTGGATATTGCCACTCTCCTGGTCTAGGAACTTATCACCTCTTTCCTGGATTGACTCAATAGTGGCCCTTTCTCAAGTCTCTCCTCTTCCTAGTTCAGCTTCCACTCAGCAATCTCAGTGATCTTTCTAAGGCTCAGGATGACCATGTCATCCCTCTAGTCAATAAATTTCAGTGGCTTCCCATTACCTATCCCATGAGCAAATCTAAAATTTTCTTTTTCGTCTTGAAAGCCTTTCTCACCTTTCTATTCTTCTTCTCTGTTAATTTTATCCATATATTATGGGATTCAGTGACACTGGCTTCTTTGCTATTCCTTTGCATCCCCAACATTTATGATTGGTACATGATAAGTGCTTAATACATGCTTAATGACTTCCTGACATGACAGGATAAAATCAGAAAGGGGGCTAATAGCTGTGGTATATACTGGATTTGTCAAAGAAACTTAATTTTGAATATTAGCTCCACTAGCTCTACAATCTTATAGGCCTCAGTTTCCTCATCTGTCAAATGAGTATTAAGGTCCTTTCTAGCTCTAGTTACTATGATTCTTTAAATTCACACTTGCTAGAATTAACTCAAGAATTGTATTCAAGAGACATTAAAAAAAAACAGACTAACAGCAAGTTGACACAATGATGTCCATGAAGCTATTGGGAAAATTATAAAATGACAACTTATGGTGCTATCAAGGTTTCTACCATATCTACCTCTACAAAATCACCACTATCCTCAGCATTTTAATGGAAACAGAGCAAACACTTTCAGAAAAAAATAATCTATTAAAGTTGATTCAATTTTTCATAATGTAACATGATAACATAGCAATTAAATCTATGGTTTACACCCAAGGCATAACAAATGAGTATGTCATTTCACTAACATCTAGGGAAAATGTCCAAGAATGATGCTTCCTCATCTAAAATGGGAAGAGAGAATTTTAGAGACTCTTTTTAGAAAATGGTCTGAGGAAAATGTTTAACCTTCATCATACCTTTAATCCTAAAGGAAAGGCAAAGGATATAGGCACTGGGTCACTGGGCTTCCCTGACCTAAGCCACTTGTAGCTACGATCCTCATATGACTGCTTATGTGTGTGGTGGCAGCTCAGTTTAGTGGCAACTGAAGTGACAGATTTCATCCAGAGACTGGAAGGCAATTCTGGGAGAGTTGTGACCTTGGCCAATTCTCATTTACCGCATCTCTTTTTGTTAGAGTTCCTTTCATTCCTGAGCCTCATCATTTTTCTCTCCCTTGACAGTCTTCCTCATGGGGGGGGTGAGGCAGGGACCTAGTAGAATTACAAAGTACCTTCCATTCTTTCATTTGCCAGCATGGAGACATGGTTCCACTTTCTTCTTACTTCCCACACATTCAGCCTTTTTCAAATGGCTGTGCCACTCTTTCCTCATGAGCTAACGAGGTTGTGTGGAGGGAGGGTTAAGATGGCCAGCCAATTAAAAGGATGATATGAAAGTGATCAGAATGATCCAGCCTGCTAAAATACTGTAATTTCCAGAATTACAGCCAGTACAGTCATCAGTAATGAGCTCAGTTTGAGCAGACTCTGTAACCTTCCCATGACACATGCCAGGGGTTGGAATTCAGCTTGTGGGCTGCTTTGTGTTGCATGGCGTTTGCTTTTTTGTTTGTTTGGTTTGGTTCCCTTTTTCAAGGAAACTGCTGCTTAGATTGAAAAAAAAAAATAAAAGAATTCGCTAGTGAGATAGCAAATCCCTGTGCAATAAAAAATGGATGAAGGAAAGGTATCCTGCTCATAAAATGCAACTCTGAAAATGAGCCAACAAATCTATTGAATATATGGATATAAATGATTGATATCTATGAACAGGATCTCAACATGCAAATGCAGAAAATGGAAGAAAATGTTGTCATATGCTTCAAGTGTTAATTTATGTGCTCCTAGCTCAAGGATTACAAAAGTTGAGCATCTGATATCACTCAAATTCCCTAAATTTCATGCAATATAAATATATGAAGCAGTCTAATGTAAAGAGGATGTCCATGTGGAAGATACAAGAAAGTGAGTCATTATAGATTCTGGGTGATGAGAATTTTCAGAGACAGAAATATGAGAGAGTCAACAAGCTACAAAAAGGAGAAGAAAAAAAAAGAGAGTCTGGGGAGATGGTGAAGATTCTAATCGGAGCATCCTGAATTTTCATTTCCTGACAAGAGGCATTGCCATCTTCCGTTCTGAACCTTATTGATAATGGCAGTGATGTGGCCCAGAGGTTCATGTTCAACTGTATGCCATACCATGAAATCCAATATTCCCAAATGTTCCCATTCTAACATTCTACCTGCTATATTAATTAAGGAATATGGGATAGGAATGGGATGGGAATGTAGATTCTCAACCATTCATCTCTCAAGGTTGAAGAGTTGTTTTTTGAGAAAGAAGTGGCAAGAGTATTTTTATAATTTTCTAATAATGTATCTTGCATTTTGATTTTAAGGAAATGTCATTTACTGTAATATAGTCTAAATGTGTAAAACTCAGGCCTATTGAGATTTAGGAGAGAAACAGAGGCTCATGAGTAAGAATACAAACCTCAGATAGGCTCTAGATCCTGTAGATAAACATTTACAGCTGTTGCACATCCATTACTTTATTTAGCAGGTTTGTCTCTCCAGACTCTAGGCACTTTCACAGGCTGTCTCTCATGTCTTGTCTCTCCTTGTCTCTCCCTTTTGGCTTCTCTATTTTTCTTCAAGTCTCAGTTGAAATCCCTCCTTTTGCAGGAAATCTTTCCCAGTACTCCTGAATGCTAGTGCCTTTCTCTGAGATTATCTCTAATCTGTCCAGTATATACCTTGTTTTTATGTAGTTTTTTTGTGTAATCTCCCATGTTAAGACTGTGAAATCCTTCAAAAATGAATATCTCTTTGCTTTTCTTTGTATTTTCAGTGCATAGAATAGTGTCTCGCACAATAGTAGATGCTTAATAAATGCTTGCTGATTTCCTTTGAGTTTTTTAATCAATAATTAATCAAGAAATATTTATTAAGTGCCTACCATGTGCCAGGCATTATGCTAAGTGCTGGGGATACAAAAAGAGGCAAATGAGAGGCCCTGCCTTCCAGGAGCTTACAATTTAATGTATTGTTGACAAAGATCAGAATCCCTTTCTGTTCCAGTAATAATGTCTGGATGAGTTGTATTTTCTCCCCACTCCCTATGATCAAGCCTATCCCCCCAAACAAAAACGAAACTCTCCATCCTGACTAAACTTCTGGTGATGAAGTTGACACACTTTGCCAAGTTGATTCTCAGACATCAGGCACAGTCCCTTGCTGAGTCTGTACTTGAGGTTTGTGCAGTTTGGTAGGATCTACCAGAGACTGACTGCACTCCTTCAAGAATGCAGAGGCATATCTGTTCTGAAATGAAGCATCAGGGTAGGACTTTAGTAAAGTTCAGTAAATACACAGTTATTCTATATTGATTGGGCAATATATATGTGGGGACTTCATGGTAACTCCATTACCTTTTGGCTCTTGATTTGATTTGTTCACAAAAACAAATGGGTTCCATTTTTACTTATCTTTTTGTTTAAAGCAAAGAAGAAGAGGGGGAAAAAACCAAAAAAGTGGCAAAGAAATTCTTCTAGGAAACACTATCCTGACTCTATTGTACACCAGATAATGACCTAGGGGGAAAGGCTAATATAGATCAATACCAAATTCTCTGATTGACTTAACTAAGTACAACTCTTTTGTTCATGCCACATATTTAGTTTTTAAAAATTTTATTCCTTTTCTACTTCCAGATAAAAGGATTTGAGGCCAAGCACAAAAATAAATGACATCAGAAACAGGTTAAGTAAAATAAAAATGGAACACCATTCTTTAAAACAAAAACTAATCTGTGACAATTATTAAGATGGCAGCATAAATCAATCATTTAGTATTTGTTAAGTGCCTAGGCACTGAAACACAAGACAAACAAAACAGTTCTTTAACAAGCTTATAATCTAATGAGGGAAACGCTATGTACACATATAAGTAGATACCATGCTTACCTGGTGAATATGATGTGATTTTGATATCGGGAGGGAAGGACTTCTGAGGACAGGGTTTGGAAAGGACCTCATATAGCTGGTGTTAATTGAGTCTGGAGACACGAACCTGCTAAATAAAGTAATGGATGTTCAACAGCTGTAAATGTTTATCTACAGGATCTAGAGCCTATCTGAGGTTTGTATTCTTACTCATGAGCCTCTGTTTGTCCCCTAAATCTCAATAGGCCTGAGTTTTACACATTTAGACTATATTACAGTAAATGACATTTCCTTAGAATCAAAATGCAAGATACATTATTCTTAAAAAGAATCTAAGAGGAAGAGATGAGAAATGAATTCATTCCAGAAATGGAAACTAGCTTGTGCAAAGGTATAGAGATGGAAGATGCAATGTCATGTGTGAAGAAAAACAGGTAGACTGGTTTGTCTGGAACTCAGAATGAATGAAAATAATGAAAATAAATTTATAAAAGTAATCTGGAGCCAGATATTGTGCCAGATAAAAATGAAACAGAAGATTTTGTTTAATCATTGAAGTAGGGAGCTCCTTGAGCTTCTCGTATAGGGGAGTCCCTTTAGGAATGCTCTCTATAACATTCTCTTCTCCCTAGGTATTCAGGATGCCATACTCCTCCTTCTACTTATCAGACCACTCCTTCTAAGTCTCCTTTGTGGGATCCTCATTCAGATCATACCACCTGTATAGAGATAATTCTTGATACCATGGGAAGTGATATGATCACCGAAAGAGAGATGAGAGGAGAGTTTAAGGCAATTCTTTAGGCTATATCCATAGTCACTGGATAGGTCATAGATAATGATCCAGTATATGGAACTAAGAAAGACATGCCAAATAGGAGGATTAAGAGAAATCAGCATCACAAAAATCCATAGAAGAAATAGTACCCAGGAGGAGAAGGTGATTGGTTAGCAGTATTAAAGCTGCAGAGAAGTCCTAAACAATAAACAATGAGAAAATGGATTTATAAATTATAGCTCATTGTTTACTTTGAAGAAAGATGTTTCATTTGAGTGCTGAGGTCAAAAACCAGATAGCAATTTCTTAAGAAATGATTGATAGGAGTAAAAGTGGAGGCGGCAAGCATAGAAAGTTTTTATCTAAGAGTTTGTCCATGAAAGGGAAGAGAGATTATAGCATGATTTTTTGAGAAGTTGGCATAGTCAAGTGAATGTTTTTGAAGGATGGAGGAGACCTGGGTACATGTGCAAGCAGTAAAGAATAAATCAGTATGTACAAACAAGTGGTGTCTCTCCAACAGAATCTAGAGTAAAAGGTGAGAGAATGATGATAATATCAAGGGGTTTTCAAAAAAGGAAGCTAATGACAATTTAGTAGACTATTTTATCAGTAAAGTATAAATGAAGCCCTCTGCTGAGATGATAAGGGGATGAAATTAGCAGACTTTTTGACACAATCTAGACTTTTTTTTTCAATTCCATGCCATAAGCTCTTATCATGCATACTATCTGGTATGCATACTATGCATACCATACTATCTGGTATTTTGCAAGCTTTTACTGTACTTGTGTAAAGACACTGATGGGGTACACTATATGCTTAATTGACAGTCAGGTTTTAAGGAGAAGGAAAATACCTTCCAATTTGCTAAATTTTAAAGTGTTTAGCAGCCATAAAGCTATTTGTAAACAAGTAAGCGTATACACACAAGACAGAACCTGCCATGATACTTGTTGCTTCAAAGTAAAGAGGGACTTCAAAAGAAGAAAAGATATCTGGATGGGGATATAAGGGAAAGCTTCATGGAGCTAGCCTTTGAAGACTGTAGGAATTGGATAGCAATAGCTGGATAAACACGAGCAAAGTTATTATAATTCCAGGACTAGGGAGTATTGATTTTTTTGGAACTCACATTTGATTCCAGTTATGAAATATTCAAGACTTTGGATCTGTCCCTTTCTGCTTCTCACTGATCTGTCTTACAATTATGTAGGCCTTCATTTGGTGAACTTTGTGTCTGTGTCATTCATTGACCTCATATAAAAATAACTACTTACATTTATTCAGAATAGCTCCTTGAGGTAAGTGAGGAAAAATGAGGTTAAGGAATTTGCTCACTTTCACACAAGTGGGTAATTACCAAAGTCAGCCTTCCCACTGGGAATAATAGGTAGAAGTTGTGAAGAGGCAAAATTTAAGCTTGATATAAAGAAAGATCTCATAATTAAAACTTTTCAAAAGTGGGATGGGCTGTCTTCAGGAGCAGGTGACAAGTAGTTATGAAGCCTTTGCATGAATACTCTCAATGAGGCAGTATCTGCTGCATGGGCCAGATGCCACAACACTCTACATTGCACTAGTTGACCACTGTAGTCCTCTTCTAACCCTGAAAATATCTGTAATTCTATAAGTGGCACTAATTAAGTTGGATAGATAGGTTGGAGTTTGGTTAGTAATGGCCTTAAAAGCTGGGGAGAAAAAGTCAGATTTGATGAGGTAGCCAACAGGAAGTTATAAAAGTAATAATACCCATATTTGAAATAGGGAGATATATACAGTAAAGAGTTATTCTTTTATATAACAATAAATGACCAGTTATTCTATGGTCTAACAGCTGGCAACAGATGCTGTTGAATCTATTATAACTAGCACAAAACTGAGTGGGCTTTCCAGTGGCATTCATTTGGCTTTTTCAGGGGAGTTTTCAACTTAAAAATAATTGATGATGCTAAAATGGACATAATTGGTGCTACTATACAAATTAACACAGTCAGATTCATAACATATAAAAGATATTGGGACAAATAAATTAAAAGAAATAAAAGAACAAGACTAAAAGAAACTGAAAAAAGCTTTGCTTCTTTTAATTAGTCATTATAGGAAGTCTTTATTTTTGTGGGAAAAACTGAAGTGAAGATGGGAAGAGGAAAAACATGTATTTGAGGACAATTTGCTTCTATTTGCCAGCTCTGATTTTGTGCATCTACAGTAACTACAGATCAAACTTGTCTTGTCCTAGTAACTTTCACTCATAAGAAGGATGATGAGTGTGCCCAAGACAGAGAATAAGAGAACTTAGAGTAGGAATAAACTTCAGAGAAAAAATTAGAACAACCAAAACTTTCATTTTACAGATGAGGAAACTAGGGGTTATAGAACTCTAGTTACTTGCCCAAAGTCACATAGGAAAGAGTGGAATTGAGATTCAGACCCAGGTTCTTAGACTCATGATACTACCCTCTTTCTCCTAGATATTATAGTTATTTTCAGTTCTCAACACTTTTCAGCCTATCAGCAATCTTGTTTAAATGTATTTCTTGGAAGGGGAGCATGAGGTCAAAATAACTTGAGTTGATGTGACCTTAAAAACTTCACTTCTATGGAAATATTTGGGAGGAAGAAAAGTATTTTTGGAGATCCATTATGAACATATTAACCATATAATGGAGGGAGGTCAGAATTCTATCGTATTGCATATCTCTATTAAGTTAGAAAGGGACTTGAGTCATTCTAGACATCTGTGACCATTTTAATGGTCAGTGGACCATTGTAATCTAAAGTAAAGTGATGCTTTGCTACAAGTCGTTTGGAGCTGATGTGTCTATCTTGATAGAAAAGTGAGTGCCGAAAGCACAGTTTGAATTTTGATGGGTAATAATTTTTGAATCTGAATAATTAAGCATATCTATTCTTGGGGATCATTTAACCCAATAATTATTACCCACAAAATTGAAACTGTGCTCAAAATTCACAGTTTCATTATGGTGATGAGAACATGTCAATTTCTTTCCATTAACAATTGTTTCTCATGTTTAAAAGTAGGTAGAAAGAAATTGACTGGGGTAATAAGAAGCTATGACAATGTATATAGATATTAAGATTATAAGAAAGCAATTCAGTGGAGAGAGGGCTGATCCTTGAGTCCTACCTGTTTTATATACTGTCTTGTAACCAAGGGAAAGTCACTTGACCTCTCAGTAATCTAGGCAACATTTTAAAAATAATATTTTACTTTTCCCAATGACATGTAAAGACAATTTTTAACATTCAATTTTTAAAAGTTTTTATTTCCATATTTTCCCTCTCCCTTCCTCACCTGTCCCCTCTCTTAAAATGGTAAGCAATTAATATAGGTTGTATATGGGCAGTCATGTGAAACATATTTCCATATTAGTCATGTTGTAAAAGAAAAAAAGTCCAAGAGAAAAAAGCATGAAAAAAACAAAGCAAGTGAAAGATAATATGCTTTGATCTGCATTCAGACGCCTTCAGTTCTTTCTTTGGAGAGAGGAGACATTTTTTTATCATGAGTCCTTTCGGATTGGTCGTGGATCATTGTATTGATGAGAATAACTAGGTCATTCACACTTGATCATTGGACAACATTGCTGTTACTATGTACAATGTTCTCCTAGTTCTTCTCATTTCACTTTGTTATCAGTTCGTACCAGTCTTTTTGTTTGTCATTTCATATAGTATAGTGTTCCTTTACTATCATATACCACAACTTGTTTAACCATTCCCCAAATGATGGGCATGCCCTCAATTTCCAATTCTTTGCAACCACAAAAAAGAGCTGTTATAAATATTTTTATACAAATAGGTCCTTTTCCCTTTAAAAAAATCTCTTTGGGATACAAACCTAGTAGTAGTTTTGCTGGAAAGAGTATGCACAGTTTGATTGTCCTTTGAGCATAGTTCCAAATTGCTCTCCAGAATGGTTGGATCAGTTCACAACTCCATCAAAGCATTGGTGTTCCAACTTTCCCTCATCCTCTCCATCCATATCCCTTTCCCATCATACTTGTCAATCTGGTAGATGTGAAGTGGTACCTCAGACTTATTTTAATTTCCATTTCTCTAATCAATAGTGATTTAGACCATTTTTATATGACTATAGATAGTTTTGATTTCTTCATCTGAAAACTGCCTGTTCATATCCTTTGACTATTTATAAATTGAGGAATGACTTATATTCTTATAAATTTGACTCCATCCTCTATTTATTTGGAAATAAGACCTTTATCAGAGGTACTAACCACAAAAACTATTTCCAACTTTCTAGGCAACTTTTGAAAATTATATCTTACAGAGAAGGAACCAACCTATGTTGACAAGGGAGTTTTCCTATCAGTAAAATCATAGGTCTACTTGCTATATGATCATAAGTCATCAGATGGGCTTCCAATTTAAAATATGCAGAAAGTTTATAACAGTCTTTGTGGTTGCTTAAACTGTAATACTTTTTTTTTAAATGATCTTCAGTTTTGGCAATATAGGTTCTCTTTCCACAAAAACTTTGATTTAGTCCATTGTCCTTCATAAGCTGTGCTTTTGCAAAAAATAAAAAAGTCCCTTTGCCTCCCAAAAAAAGCAATCTCATACTCTGCTGCCCACTGTTCCACTGATTTTAGAAAAGGCTCATGCTATATCATTGGGTCCCCACTCAAAACCATTTCATCATGAGAGAATATTTTAAATCTTTTGCTCCATTAACATAGATATAAAATAATCCAGGATCACTTGCATCCTGCCATGAGATGGCAGAGATGCAATTTCTAGACTCTTTGTCTCATGACTCAAGATCAATGGTTATTACAAGGTTAAAAAAAAAAAAAGACTTGAACTGAAGGAGAAAAAAAGATCTGGAACTGAATTTGAAGGAGGATTCAAGAAGATGGAGAAAAGAATGTTTCACAGAATGATCTGAGGAGAAATAGATGGATTTGCAGCAGTGGGACAAGGGAAAGTGTAAGGAGATAACCTCAAGAGGATTAAAAATAGAATGAGTTCAAGGGGAAGAATCAGAGGAGGAAAGAGGAAGGTTGTATTTGAGACAGGAAAAGAATTTAGTGAGATAAGTGGGTGACTACAGAGGTGCTAAAAAGGTAAGCATGGTAGTGACAATCCTTGAGCTGAAGACTCCACCCAAGAAGCTCAAGAGATATTTGACAAGAAAGCTATGTTCAAGAACAAAAAATGGCTAAGGTTCTTACCTCCATGTAGTATGACAGGTACATTTTGCAGTGATATACTCAGATGTATGATGTCTATTTTTTGCCACAGCTAAGTAACTATTACTTATATTTAACTGATGAGGCAGCTAAATGGCACAGCGGACAGAGCCCTGGATCTGCAGTCAGGAAGACTCATCTTCCTCAGTTCAGCTCCAGCCTTGCACACTTACTGTCCTTACTGTGTGACCCTGAACAAGTCACATAATCCCATTTGCCTCAGACCTGGAGAAGGAAATGGCAAACCATTCCTGTATCTGTGCCAAGAAAATCCTAAATCAGCTCATGAAAAATCAGACGTGACTGAAATCGCGGAACAATAACAAAATATTTAGTTGCAGGTAGATCTCTCTTCTGAAAGGAAATGTGAAGGGAATTGAGAAATGGAACTTTAATTATTTACTCCTCCAAGTTATCAGGTAAAATGAAGTGTTCCTTAACACATTTGCACTAAAACAAATCAAGGACAAAACAACCTAGAAAGATTTAAATATGAGAACAAAGAAAAAGGATTTTTAAGTCTCCAAAGGGATTCTTGAGGATTGTAGCAGAAAACGACACTGTAGAGAAAGGGAAGGAGAACCATTAGATGTTTGGAGATAAATTATCAATTTGAAACAGATCTCCCCCAGAAGGAGGAATAGATAACTTCTAAGAAGGAAGCAGAATCTTCTTCTCTAAGGAAAGATGATTTGGATACATAAATGCTATCAGGTGAGAGGGTTACCTCACACAAAGATGCGCAGTGGATGTTGATTACTTCCTGCTGAAAGCAGAGAGCATGTAACTATCTCTCTTACCTTTTTCACTGTTGAAAGCAAATATTGAACAACTCGATAGCGACAATAGAGACCTCCTGTCTTCCCAGACAGGACATCTGTTCAAAATGTAACCGAGAACCTTACCAAACTGGTCTAACAAGATGACTATTCCATTTCTGGCAATTTGTATGGATGTAAATCATACTGCCAGAAGGAATCTAGAAACCATTGCTAAAGATTAGGAAGTCTTGGACAAGAAACTAAAGACCTCAGAAGGATATTTTTCACCCCAGCTGCCAATCAAAGGAGAAGGGTTCAGAAGAGAAAGGAAAAGTGGAAAATGAAGAACTAATTCAGAACATGGTATCCAATAACAGAATTTGAATTTTTGAGCCATAGCTTAAAACATAGGAATAACGTTTTCCTGAGTGGGTTAAGACTATTCCTAAAGGGGTCCAGTAGACAAGCATTTTCCTGAAGTCTGAAAAATCTAATAAAAAATGCTTTAAATTCAAAAGGAGGAGAGAGAAGACTGTCAATATATACCTATCAAGTTACATAATATATTGTTGTTGTGTAGTCAAGTACAGCTCTTCATGACCCTACCTGGGGTTTTCTTAGCAAAAATACTGGAGTATTTTGACATTTTCTTCTCTGGGTCATTTTACAGATGAGAAAAGTGAAGCAAATAGGATTAAGTGACTTGCCCAGGGTCACACAGCTAGAAAATGTCTGGAGCCAGATTTGAACTTAGGTCTTCCTGACTCCACATCTGGTACTCTATCCACTATGCCACCAAGGTACTCTAGATAATACAGAGAGTACTTACGACATAGGGAAATGACTAGAGAACATGCTACCATCTCTATTGATTCTACCACCATGAATCAGTTGCCTTCTGACCCCAGAACTTTCCTCAGCCTTTAGGGCCCTCTTACACTAAAATACCCCTTCACCATTCCAGCCTCCTTATGCCATTGATGACTTCTTATCTGGGTCTCCATTTTGGGTCCACCCAGGACAGCCATGCATCATTCCTTTCCTTTCTATGCTTCTCAGTCTACAGACTATACCACCATGCCCTCACAGGATAGCTTTTCTCCAACACCAAACTTCCTCTTTTTTTTAATGCATTGTTCTCCTTATTGGAATATAAACTCCTCAAGAGTTGAGATTGTCTTTCTTTTTGCTTCTATTTGTATCCTCAGAGCTCAGCATAGTGCCTGGAACACAGTAAGCACTCAATAAATACTTGCTACATTGCCAGTAAATACATTCTGAAATCTGCCTTTTATACCTTCTCCTCCAAAAGCAGGAGGAGAGGGTGCAATGGTTGGTTGCCAGCCCTCCCTACCAATTGACTAAACAACACTTTCTTCCTGGTGATCGTTCACAAAAACTTGCAATCACAACCTGTGTATATATCAACCACTGTAGAGCTAGAGACCTGAAGCCTCAAAGTAGTACCGTCTCAAATAGTTAAAAAACAAAACTGAGAGGAGAAAAATGAAGGAATGTAAGAGGGAATATTGATAAGGTTCCTATATTGGTCAAATACTTTTTTAGAACTACTGTCTGAAAAACAAAGGGGGAAAAAAAGGAATGTTGAATTTGGCATCCACAATGTAATGAGCAGCTGGAGTGTTTCTGCATGATTTAGCTTAATGTAACAAGATTGGAATTCTTAAGTTTCCAGAAAAAAAATGAAATGAAGTTCATGTTGGTTTTCCATTTTCTGTGTAACAGTTACCCTTTGACACCTAGGAGCTCTCAACTTGAATATTTCGATAATAAATTAATAACAAACCAAGAGAAGAGTCAGTCCCACGGCACAGGGCATTAACATTCCCACCTAAAAGCCACTTTACACTGGGAGAAGGGTCCCTTTTGTATGTGAAGGGTATATCTTGGCTCTTCTTGCCATAGCCTATGGCTCTGCATCAATATTGTACTAGCATTTCAATGAGTAAAGCAACTCACAAGAGACCTTTCTCCAAACACTGAGATGCTGGTCTGTTCATGTGCCTGCCCTTCGGCTTCTAGACACCACTGCTTTGGTAGGGATGTGACAGATGTGTTGTTGAACTGTGAACATCTGGAGAGCTTATTGATCTGGGACAAGATATGCTCTGTGGACAACAGTGACCCCCATTAGTGCCTGATGGGGACATATACTGAATCTATTTTAGGTGTGGTGGACATACTGCGATTTCATCTAGCGAACCTTCCAACTATCCCAGATAATTGTGCGTGATCAGATTTACAGACACAGATTTTTTTTTGGGACAGAGAATTGACAAAAAAAGGAACATTTTGTCCCTTATTTCAATGCCCAAATGAAACACATACACTGGGTGAAGGGACAAAGAGGGTGTTATTCTATCCAATCAAGTAACTAAATAGCAGCTATTCCCCTAGGTTAGAAGTGCAAATGACTCTGCTAGCAGGATGGGGTTTAGAGCAAATCCAAACTCATCTTTGTGGAACTCCACTCCAAATGAATGGTGTTAACAAACATTTACTAAGACGGCTGCATTGTTTTCTTTCCTTTGGGTTTCAGAGCCTAGAAAACTGCATTTTTTTTTCTTTTTATTCCTGTTTCACCATTTGTTTAGAGTATTTTTTCTTCTTAAAGAAATCTGGTACCATGCCACAAATCTTCACGCAGAGGATATAGACCTAGGTTCATCTTTCAAATGTGAACCATGTAATGTCCCTAACCTACCCAAATATTAAAATTCAACAGGTGAAAAGACAGACTAGCAGCCCAACTCTGGGGTCTGCATGGAATCCATAACTAATTCTTCTGGGTTAGCTACGGGAATTTTTATTCTGAAAATAATAACTATCTTAAAAGTTTAGGCAAATCTAGAATAATACCACAGTGCACAGTTATATTCTCTCCATTAAATGCTCAGTAATCTGTAAATCTAGAAAACCATTTGGATAGAAGGAGACAAGGGGAAGTTATGAGAGACATCTTTGAGTGTCCATGGTAGGAAAGTCAAATAATTGTAAAGTTAGAAGGCAAGATAAAACTGTGACATAAGTAGAAATACAAACACCTGGTTCAGGAATCCTACGAATCTTTCTAGGTCTCTCTCTCCATCCAACTGACCTCTCCTTAATCTCAGCCCATGAAACCCAGTATTCACACTATTTAGAATTTATTTGTAACATTTAGTCCTTCCAGGCAAATTTGTTTTCCAGAATATCAGGGTTTTAAATTACTGGATCTCAGGACTTTTCAGCTTTTTCTGAGGAAGGTGAAGGAGGAACTGAAAGATTCAGGGGCCCTTCTGTCCTCCTAAAACAATAACATGAAGGTGCTGACCTAGTGTGACCATGCCATAAGGGCAGTTCAGGAGAAGAGAAGGTGGCTTTTTGATGGGAAATGATCAAAAACGATCCTTTTTTTTTTTTTAATCTCATAGTTTTAAGTCAGGCACAAACACAGTTCCAATATGGCCTACTTGCCTCATTGATTTTCCCAGTTGACTGAGTCATATTCATCTGTTCCTTAGGGTTTGCTTCATTTCCTTTTGATTCAACTTTCAGCTTATTCAGCACTTCTCTTCTTACTGATTCTTTCCGTTGCTTAAAGGATAGATGTGAAACTTGAAAATTTACCTGTCTCCTTACATACAGCTTTGGGTTAAAAGAAGCTCATAATCCCTCCTCTTAATATCAAATATGATGACTTCCTTATAGAAGCCCTGTGGCTTGGGATTTCTAAAGGTAATTCAGATTTTAGGACTTCATGTAAGAGACACAGTCTAGGTCACAAAAATCAATAATACAACAGTGAAATCATGAAAGAACACAGAAAACAATCTTAGATTAATTGATGTTTTCACTTTATAATAGTTGTTTAGTACTAGTTAGACACAGCCTTAGATAATTAAAAGTTCGATAAATAAAAATGATATAGATAGATGCAAGCTAGGGAACAGCGATTGAATTGTGGGGTTTGGGAAAAGCAAGTTTTTGGTTATGTTTAATGTGTGCTCTAGATTTGAGGACAATTTAACAATTGAATACCTTGAAAGGCCTCAGAATAAAGAAATGAAGGAGGAACAGACTTACTTTTGCTCCCAATTGGTCTAGAACGTCAAAGTCTGCAGGAGAAGCAGTACTCTTTCCAACTATATCCCTTGTACCTATTTTGATCTTCTCCAGCTCTTGGGTCTTCTTTATGTGTCCCTCAAAAGAATGGGCAAATAGAAATCCAGCTGTCTTTTCTTGGATGTCATTCTCATCTAGTCACATTTCTTTCAGTTATCTATTGCAACATGACTAGGTTTAATTGCTGGGTTTGCCATGGTCATGTGATTTAGAGCAAATCACTTTACCTCCAGTGGTCTCATTTTCTGTATTTCTAAGTGAAAATGATAGAATAGATGATTCCTAACATCTCTCCCAACTATATAATGCTTTGGAAAACTGATATTTCTGCATTTTCCCATTTACAGCATAAGTAGTTTTCAGCATATGGAGCATTATATAGTAATGGAGCATTGTACGGAGTAACAGAAGTCTTGGGCTCAGATCCTGCCTCTGCTGTGCAACTATGGGAAATTCACTTCTTCTCACCCTTAGTTTCCTCATGTCTAAAATGGGTATAAGACTAACACTAAGTCACAGAATTAAGAGGCTTGAAGGAGATAATGCATTTCACAAGGTTAAAGGAATCATGCAAATCGGCTATAATTAGAATATCTGGGTTGCATCTATAATTGATTGTATATTGAGCTGGAAGGGCCCTTAGAGAAAAATTTAATCCAACTTCATTTTACAGAAAAGGAAACCAAGGTCTAGAGAAGTTAGCATCTTGATAAAGGTCACACAGAACTGGGATTTAATTTCAAGTTCCATGACTACAAGTTCAGCACTCTATTACATAGTATGTCATCATAGTTCCTTTTCTTTCTTCCCCCTCCCTTTCTCATTTTTTATCCATTTCTCTACTCAGTGCAATAGTCTGAAGGCAAGCAATTTGAAAAGATTTGGACTTTGTTCAGAGTTCTGCAGAAGAGCATGTGAGGGAAAGCTTTAAAACTAAGTTTAGAGATGTTTTGTAGATTTCACATAAGGCATATTATACTCATCTAACCTTGTTTCAGACAACTGAGAGTTGATCATATCTCAACATACCCACCATCTTGGGGATGACATAAAATTTTATCCCTGTGTGGTCATAACAGCAACCGATTTATTTTTGGGAATGCTCCAAAAGGAAGGCCATTTTCTTAGAGAGAATTCAGCATCATCCACAGTCCTTTCTTTCCCTATCCACTTATAATGAAAGGGTGACTGTCCTTTTTTAATTTGTAAATTCAGCCTTGGGTTTGCAGCTTCTGCTAATAGATGTCCAGGCAGTCAAATACAGACATTACTAATAACAATATGAGTCCTGCTGCAACTACAAACACATCATTTTCTGTTGCAAACAGAGCAAGAAATAGCCATATTCATGGTGCTGCCGAGTGATTTGATTGTGTACAAAAGGAGCAAGTGAAAATCACACCACAGTGAAAATCGTATTACACACATGAGTGAGGCAATTTAACAGTCTGTGCACAAGTAATGGTCAAGTATAAGACAAAGTTCATTTGAGTCCTTCACAAGAGCACAGGTCAATTTACCCCAAAATTTTGCAATAAAAATGTATTTGTGTAGCATGGAAAGTTTTCCTATCATTTTTAGGATAATTGTTATTATAACTTCAACCAAGAGAGACACTTGAATAACTAATATCTGGTGTTTATACATCCAGCTGGGGACTCATCCTTATATGGAAGAAAACAAACTAAAAATATCTACCTTCCTGGCATGCGTCACTTGTGTGTTTGTCTCTGAAGGGAAAAATGGGTAACCCCATTTTGGCCACATTGCCTTGTCTGTTGTCTGAAGAAGGCTCAAGGAAGCCTACTGTTATCTCATGTCAAAACCCAGTTTTTGCTTTCTCTCTGCTGATCAGATCATAAGTGCAGGAGGGAGGGGGGTTCCCATTATGAAGTGAAAATTTTACTAATGAAAACTGGTGAATTGTACAGGAAATTTCAATTGCTTTATTTTTTATGAGGATTTAGAAAAAGCATATTTTTATCCTTTGTATTGTAATTACAATAATTGTAATTGTAATATTATAAGCCAAATTAAAAAACAAATCCTTCTCTTTTTTTCTTCTTCAAGGGGTAGAGGTGTCTCTTACTTTGTCAAGAAAATAGATAATGAAATTAGGGGACAAAGCATCCTCATTGATCATGTCATTTCCACTGGAGATATATGTGTTATATAGGAAACACAGTGTAGTAGAAAATGTGGTGAATCTGAAGTCAGAAGATGCAATTGAAATCTTGGCTCTCTCTCATGGTTATTAGGAGCAAGTAACTGTGGGCAAATTGATTAATGTGTCTGAGCCTCAGCACCTTCATCTGTGTAATATCCATGATAATGCTCATAAGATCTTCCTACTGGTTTATTGTGAGAAAAAACATGTTGTAAACCTTATATCACTGTATAATAAAAGATATTATTAAGCTATAATGGGAAATAACTTTGAAAGCTCTGTTCTCTTGAACATTTGATTAGTTTTAGCAAATTTGCCTTCTTCCATCTCTGTTCACATTTTCCATTTTGTGCTCATGAAAGCGTGGCTCTCTCCAAAAGATGATGCCCCACTGGTCACACTCTCCAGAATGGTTGCTCCTTTTCTCATGACACAGGGTCAAGAGAAGGAGTTGCCAATTCTTTGATCCTCACCGTCACTTTCAAAATTTCCCTCTGCTACCACTATTCAGTCACCAGCTAGCCTCTTTCGAAGTTAATACCATTTACTTATATCACGTGGTTCAGATCCTTATTGATGTGGTCTATTGACTTTATAGGCATTTGCCCTCATTTCTCAAGGAATTTGCTACCTGGTTTTCAGTCTAACTCCATCCTTGTACCCGTATTTAGAAAATTTGCTACACATACTGATGTTCTCTTTAACATCCTGATCCCCCACTTCATCAACCCCATCAACTCCCATAATAAAGAACTTAACTCTGTCTCAGTCACTCACTGGTATTATTATATCCTGGATCTTACCATGACTTTCATTTACCTCAGAAATTCCTCACTTTTTTCACAACGATCTCCCCTTCCCTCTCTCTCTCCTTCTCACTCTACTAAGACCATTTTTTCATCCTCACTACAACTTGTAGTTTTATCTTTTTCTATTCTCCCAGTCCATCACACCTACTCTGGACTCATTTTCCTTCTTTCACTCTCTTGTTCCTATAGTTGACAGATTCAACCTCTGACTCTCCTGATCACCTGACCTACTAGCATTTATATCCTGAAAATTTTCAAGCTTAAATCAGTACCATCATCTTTCTTTGACCATCCTCTCAAGGTGCTAAACATACACTAGAGGAACTCATAGCACCATGTTGACAGTCACTACAAATCTACGTAAGGTAAAAATGACAAAGACTTTACTGATGCACAGCAATGCTTTATTCTTTATTGGTGAATTCTTTACTTATGTTACCTTCAGCAATTTTTATAAATTTCTTCTCTCCTCAAGCCCTTGATGCCTACTCCAGCACCCCTTCTAGTAAATTCCCTTTCTTCTTATTTTACTGAGAAAGGAGACCACTCCATTTGCAGAAAACATAATAGTTTGCTTGAAAATTCCAATGAATCAGTGCAGAACCTACTTGAGAAGATTAATAGCATCAATAATACACAAAATGAATACACAAAATAGTTAACATTTCTATAGAACAATAAAAGAAATGGAAACCAGGAGAAAATGATGAGAAGTGGAATTCATTCAAAATAATTACAAAATGCATAAAATATATGGGAATAAATGTACCAAGACACTTAACATGTAAATACAATTACAAATCAGTCTTTGTAGAAATAAAGAATGACTTAAAAAATTAGAAGGATATTCATTGCTCATGATTGGACTTTCTCAATAAATAAAAAATAACAATAATACCTAAATTAACGTTCAGATTTATTGTTATAGCAAATCAAACTACCAAAGGTTTAAGAGCCAGTCAAACTAATAAAAAAGATTAATTTGAAGGAACAAAATATCCAGATAAAAAAGTATACACTAAACAGGAGAGGATATGAGGAAAAAGCAATTCTAAATTTAAAAACGATATTATAAAACACTAATCATCAAAAACATTTGGTACTGGTTAAAAATAGAAAAAAGAACAGTGGGAAAAACTAATCAGGCAAAAATCAAAAATAAATTCAGTAAGAGTATTCAATAATTTGAAGAACATTAGTTATTTGGTTAAGAATTTTCCATTTGGCAAAGACTATTAGAAATACTCATGCAGTTTGGCAGAAAATAGATTTAGAGAAGCATTTTACAATAAATATTATAATAAATTCTAAATGTAAACATAAACTTGATACAAAAAGACCAGATCAAGTAAAAAGCCAGAGGACAATAAAGAAGTTACCTTTAACAATTGGAATTAAAAAAAGTTGAGTGAAATTCTTAACCAAGAAGAGAATAGACTATAAAAACAGATAATAGGCATATTTCATAAAATTTAAATGCTTTTGCAAGAGTAAAACCACTGTAGCTAGGATCAGAAGAAAAACTTGTCAATGAGATAAATAAACAATTTTGCATCACGTACTATGTGATGAAAGGTGAAAGTCCGATAGGAAATCAACATAAACATATAAGACCAAGAACCATTCCCCAGGAGAAAATAGTTAATAGAATATAAATAACTTATCAGAAAAATTACAAATGATAAGTAACTAAGATTTCTTTAAAGCACCAAGAATACAAGGAATACAAATTAAAGGCTAAAACACATTACACTCAATAAATCGGCAGAGATGATCAAATATAGATACAATTGATTGTAGGAGGGTGGTAGGAAGGTAAGCATATTAGTATGCTATTGAAGGAGGTATGAATCGATTCAACCATTCTGAAAAAGAATTTGTAATGTCGGAAAAATTATTAAATGGTTCATATTTTTTTTTTTGGTTCATATACTTTGACCAAGAAATATGTCCTGAGTTTCCATTAGCCAGTCATTCGATATCCCAAAACCCTTCACTATCTTCATACAAACTCTCCTTCTTTACTCCTTTCTCTGAAGAAATAGGTCTTCCAGCAAGTCTTCTACCTGTGTCTCCTCCAGGAGTTGGCCCCATCAATGATTATTTGCTCTAACTCATCTCTATTTTCAATTTATTGTTTCTTTCCCTGTTACCTACAAACATTCACAGAACTATGAGAAAAAGAGAGAGAGAAAGAGAGAAGGAGGGAGGAAGGGAGGGAGGAAGGGAGGGAGGAAGGAAGGAAGAGAAGGAGAGGAGAGATGAAGGGAGGGGGAGAGAGAATTTATTAAGTACTCATTAGGTATAAGCTATGTTAAGTGCTGGAGACACAAATGCAAACACGCACATTTCTCACCTTCAAGGTGAATACAGTTTAATGGGGAACTAGAAAAGTGGATCTAGTAAATGTGGGGTAGGAAAGCCTAATTCTTGACAAGATGAGGAAGAAGAAGAGAATTATGAGAGAATAAAGCAGGTACGGACATGGTAGAAGTAAAAGTTTCACTTGACCCTTCCAACCCCTAAAGCTGTTGTATAGTAGTTCTCACTTTCACTACCATAGTAGTAGAAAAAAATCATCTCCATTCATCACCTTTACTTCTTCAGACAGTAAACAACCATTTATTGTATGGAGTGTTCAGGGATGACTAGCACCTCTGCTACGAGGGTTTATGGAGTTCTTTTCAGGGCTGCTCATCCACTTTTGGTGTCCACCTTTCACCAACTTTCATCTGTGGTTCTAAGAAACTGTAGTATGCACAATGGCCACACCCCTGTAAAATTGTCTTGGTAGATGAATACTCAATTAGGTTGAGGGTAAACTGATAGACCTCAAACTCATCAATGAGTTATGGGGATATCTATCCCAAGCATGTGAAGACTTTCCCTGGAGGAATGGGTAGATGAGAACAATTTGTTCCAAAAGTCATGAAAGCAGTTGAAATAGGTACTGTGGAACACTAAGAACTTGATCTGACACCAACATCATCTAGCATATCCCAGGCCATAACCAGTTGTCTTGACTTTTATCTTGCCACTGGATTTCCATGACTGGAAGAGAGAGTGAAGCTGACAACTTCATGCAATTTTGCCTCACTTAAATCTAATTCATGCTCAAATCAAGACATCACCCTGTTATGTTATTGGTCTTCTTTTTCTTTAAAGTATTTTAATAGACAATTATGAATATTCAGTTTTACAAGATTTTGAGTTTCAAATTTTTCTCCCACTCCTCCCCTTCCCTCTTCTGAAAATGGTAGACAATTTGATAGAGGGTATATATGTGCTATTATGTAAAACATATTTCCATATTAGTCACAGTTGTGAAAAAAAAGATCAAAAGAAAAAAATGCATAAAAGAATAAAGTAAGTGAAAAAAGTATGTTTCAGTCTACATTCAGAATCCACCAGTTCTTTATCTGGATGTGGATAGCATTTTCCTTCTTGAATCGTTTGTATTTATCTTGGATCATTGTATTGCTGATAAAAGCTGAGCCATTCATACTTGATCATCACAGGATATTGTTGATACTGTGTACAATATTTTCCTGGTTCTGCTCATTTCACTTTGCGTCAGTTCGGACAAGTCTTTTCAGCTTTTTTCTGCAATCTGTTCATCATTTATTATTGCACACTAGTATTCCATTAAATACCACAGCTTGTTTAGCAATTCCCCAATTGATGACATCTCCTCAATTTCCAATGTTTTTTCCCATGGAAAAGGCTGCTGTAAATGTCATTTCATATGTAAGTCCTGTTTCCTTTTTCTATGATCTTGGCATACAGACCTTAGTGGTAATGCTATATCAAAGAGTATGCACAGTTTGGTTGCCCTTTGGACATAGTGCCAAACTTCTCTCCAGAATCATTGATTAGTTCACAACTACACCAATAGTGCATCAGAATCCCAATATTCCCACATTCTCTCCAACATTTATCATTTTCCTCTTTTTTTTTTTTTTGGTCATATCAGCTAATCTGATACCTGTGGGGTGATACCTCAAAGTTGTTTAAATTTGTATTTCTCTAATCAAAAGTGATTTAGAGCACTTCTTCATATGCTTATAGATAAGTTTGATCCATTCATCTAAAAACTACCTTTTCCTATCTTTTGATCATTTATCAATTGAGGATTGGATTGTATTCTGATAAATTTAACTCAGTTTTCTATATCTTTGAAAAAGTAGGCCTATTATTATTTACACTTGCTGTAAAGATTGTTTCCCAGTTTTCTGCTTTCCTTCTGATCTTGATTGCATTGGTTTTGTTTGTGCAAAGTCTTTTTTAATTTGATATAATCAAAATAATCTATTTTATATTTTGTAATGCTCTCTATCTCTTCCTTGATCATGAACCTGTAACTCAATTAACTTCTCCTGTAAGAATTTGGATGCTAGCCTTTTTTGAGGTGGCCAAGAATGTAAATTGAGGAGTTGCCCATCATTTGAGGAATGACCGGACAAATTGTGGTATGTGGATGTAATGGAATACTATTGTTCCATAAGAAATGATGAGCAGGTAGACTTCAGAAAAACTTGGAATTACATGAACTGATGCTGAGTGAAATGTGCAGAACCAAGGGAACGTTATACACAGTAACACATTGCGCCCTGACCAACTTTGATAGACTTAACTCTTCTCAGCAATACAAGGATCTAAGACAATTCCAAAAGACTCATGATGGAAAATGCTATCCACATCCAGAGAAAGAACTATGGAGTTCAAATGCAGATCAACACATACTATTTTATCTCTCTCTTTGTTTCTTCTCTTATGTTTTTTTTTCCCTTTGGTTCTAATTCTTCTTTGCAAAATGACTGAAGTGGAAATGTGTTTAATATGATTGTACATGTATAGACTATATCAGATTGCATACCATCTTGGGGATGGGGGAGTAGAAGGAAGAGGAGAAAATTTAGAACTCAAAATCTTATAAAAGTGAATATTGAAAACTAAAAACAAGTAAATAATATTTTTTTAAAAGAATTTGGATGCCATACCACTTAGCGCATATATTTTTAGTATTGATATTACTTCATTGACTATGGAAACTTCTAGTAAGATGTAGTTGCCTCCCCTATTTCTTTTAATCAGATCTATTTTGCTTTTGCTTGTCTGAGATTAGGATGGCTATCCTTGCTTTTTTTCCTTCAGCTGAAGAATAATTGATTCTGCTCCAGCCCCTTACCTTTACACTGTGTGTGTGTGTCTCTGCTTCAAGAGTGTTTCTTGTAAACAACATATTGTAGGATTCTGGTTTTTGATCCATTCTGCTATCAGCCTCTGTTTTATGGGAGAATGCATTGTGTATTTCCCTCTATTCTATTTTTTCTCCTGTTCCCCCTGCCTCTCTCTCCACTGTTTCCTTCCTCAACATTGTTTTGCTTCTGTCTACCACCTCTCCCATCTACCTTCTCTTCTGTCAGTACACCCCTCTCTCCTGCCTTAATCTCCTCCCCTCCTACTTTCCTGTCAGGTAAGATAGATTTCTATATTCATTCATTGTGTATATTCCCTCTTTGAGCCAATACTGATGAGAATAAGGTTCAAGCTATACCCATTGCCTACCCCCCCTCCAATTTTTCCATCTGCTCTATTATCTTTTTTGTGCCTCTTCGTGTGAAATAATTTATCTCATTATACCTTTCCCTTCCTTCTGCACCCAGAGTACTCCTCTTTCTCTTCCTAAATTATTTTTATATCATTCTCTCAGAATCATCTTATACTCATACTCTCTTCCTATGTGTATGCCTTCTAGCTATATTACTAGTGGTACAATTTTTAACAATTACAAGTATCATCTTCTCATGTAGAGATGTAAACAATTCAGCTCCATTAAATCCCTTAGGTTTGCTTTTTACATTTTTAGGCTTCTCTTGGGTCTTGATATTGGTCCTTTGCTTTCTGGAATATTCCTTGACTTCTGATCCTTTAATGTTGCAGCTGTTAAGCCCTTTGTAATCCTGATTATGGCTTTCTGATATATGAATTGTTTCTTTCTGATGAATGGCAGCATTTTTTTCCTAGATCTAATTATTTTGGGATCTCTTTCCTGAGGTTCTTGGTCATTTCTTTCAATGTCCATTTTCCCCTCTTATTCCATGACATTGGGGTAGTTTTCCTTGATGATTTCTTGAAGAATGCTCTCCAGGTCCTCTTTTTGATTATAGTTCTCAGGTGGTCCAGTGATTCTGGCATTGTTTCTCGTGGATCTATTTTCCAATTCAGTTACTTTTTTCCAATGAGGCATTTTATTTTTTCTTCTATTTTTCATTCTTTTGACTTTGATTGATTCCTGATGTCTCATAGAGTCATTAGCTTTCACTTGCCTAATTCCAAATTTAAGGAGTTGTTTTCCTCAGTTACCTTTTGTATTTCCTTTTCTTTTTGGCCAGTTCTACTTTTTACAGTGTTGTTTTCTTTTTCCAAGCTGTTGACTCTTTTGTTATAAATTTCTTGCATCACTCTCATTTCTTTTCACATTTTCCCTTCTACAACTCTTATATGAGTTTTAAGCTCCTTTTTGAGCTCTTCCATGAGTATTTTTGGGGGTTTGAGACCACTTCCATTTTTGTTTGGGGTTTTGTCCATAGGTGTTTTCACATTATTGTCTTCCCCTGAATTTGTCTCTTAATCTTCCCTGTCTTCATAATAACTTTCTATAGTGAGATCATTTTTTCATTGTTCTTTGCTCATCTTTTTTCTTTTGATTTTTCCTTTCTTTTAAATTTAAATTCTGCTCCCAGGGTAGAAGAGGTACTGTTCTCAGGCTTCTTATATATCAGGGGCTATAGGCCCTGGCTGTTTACTTGGTGCTTTGCTGATGTTGCCCTGAGATCCTCAGGGGACCCCTGTGTCTGATGCTAAGCTAAGGGGGTGGGGTAACGGGTGGCTGTGCTGCTAGAGGTAGTAGGGATTCTGGCAGCTTACCTGGTCTTAAGCCTGGGTCCTAGTGCTGGTGTCTGGAATGTAGAGTGTTTCTGTGTTTCCCCAGGGCACACTGAAGCATGTGATATTCTCTCAGATGGCAGTTGCCTGTTTGCCTAGGGCTACACTGAAGTATGTGGTGGTTCTTGGAGATGGAATCTGCTCATTCTCTTGGCTATGCTGAGGCATGTCTGTGTTGCGGGGGCGTAGGGGGGGACTGCTGTTGGTGTTGCCTACTCTACCTTGCTAGGGCTCAGGATCTGTGCCTGGTTTGCCCAGGTCAGGCTTGCTGCTGACTTGCTGAGATGCTTCCTGTCCTTGACTGCATTCACTCTTTACCTGAGTGAGACAGACCTTTCTTATTGAATTACAAAGTTTCTTCTTAAAAGATTACTTCACCTCCTCTTTTTACTGATTCTATTGTTCCAAGATTTGTTTTGAGATAATATTTTATGGTTGTTTAGAGGTGAATATGGGAGAACTATAGCAATTTAGTACTTAGTCTGACATCTTAACTCCTGACCATAGGGCCTCTTCAAAAGGAAAGATGAACATTACGTACCAAGAATTTTGCTAAGAGTTGGGGATACAAAGAAACAAACAAAAAAAATCACTCCAGCCCTGCCCTCAGGAAGATAACATTCCTAAGGGCAGAGACAAATGCAAATAACTATGTACATAAAAGATAAATACAGTCTAAATAGAAGGGGGGAAGGTACTAGTATGGATGGGGCATGGGTTAGAAAAGGAAACTAGGAAAGGCCTCAGGGGAAGGGAGGATATAAACTGTCTTGATAGCTCTGTTTCCCTTCATTCCTATATATTCCTTACTGTATTTGAGTATATGATTTGTCCCTTCAGTGGAATATTAATTCCTTTGACTACAAAGACTCTTTCACTTTTGTTTTTTCTCCATAGTACCTAGCACAGGAACTTAGAAACAGTAGACTCTTAACATTTCTTTAATTGAATAGTATAATTAATATAGTGTAAGATAGATATTACAGTAGATCAGTTACCAAACGCAGAAACACCGCTAAATGCTGGTTAATTTCAGAGGAAAGTGCAAAGGGTAGAATAAGACTCAATTTGGGGCAGAGTACTTTCTGGGGAGATTTCAAATCTCTTCTTTGGTCTTTCTAGTCTCAACTCTGCCACTTCATAGCTATGTGCATGTTAGACTAGAATCCCTCAGATCCTTTAAGAAGTAAAACAAGTGCAAGCTACAGATGATGAGGGTGTGGAAGTGTGAATTTTGGGGAGCTGCCTGACAGTTCTACCTGGTCACTAAACCTCATGGCTGTCTGTGGCTTAAGTTCCTTGTCCTCTGAGGACACATGCTTGTGATGAGCATATGGCCCTGATTTTCTGAAATATAACCTATTTCGTGGGAGGAGGAAAGTATTTTTAGCAAGCTTTTGCAAAGGAGATATGTTTTGTCAAGCCATGTTACGTGATTTTTTGATTTGAAAAATATGTTCACCAAATACATACTTCACACAACCGTTACTATCCATTTGAATTCTTTAGTACCTTCTCTCTCTCTCTCTCTCTCTCTCTCTCTCTCTCTCTCTCTCTCTCTCTCTCTCTCACCAACTTGATTTTGGTCTGACATTTCTCCAAAGGTGATCAGCATATATTTTAGTCAATAGAGATTTTAGGTTTTGAAAAGAGAATCCTCTCCTTTTGAAAAGGGAAAAAAAAAACAGCACTTGTTTCTTTTACATCCTTCTCCGTGGCTAGTACGCATGGGAGCAACCACTAGGTGCCAGAATGTCTTATCTGCACTTTGTATCCTTCACAACCTTTAAAAGAAGTACTTTGTACAAAGTAGGGAACTAATAATGTTTGCTTAATTGAATAAGTACTTGATTGATTGAATGATGGATAGTGTCTCTCTTATTTCTATACCCCTCCATCATGGTAAGTTATGCCCACATCATCAAAATCAAGACATTTTGCCTGGTTACTTAGGTGTATCAGCCAAATGGAAGCTAAATATTCTATCACAGAATTGGGGATTGCCACGTTACCTGTTGTTATTTGAAGCATGCTCCATCATCACCTATCCATCAAAAGAGAGGCTAATATCTGCCCCATCTATTCCAGCCTGATGTTCTAATAATTCTCCATCTTTATGAATGACCAAGGAACCAAATTATAGAGCAGAATTCATATGTTATCAATCCCAGGTTTAGTTACAGTTTCTATAAATTCATCTGAGGAAGGCAATCAAAACCATAATGTAGATAAGCCAGAACCCCTGGTTACATCAGCAGGGGGACAGAGTAGATGACAAAGACCATTTTGTATATTCTTGAGACTTTTCCTGACCTCAAATGGGAAGGTACTCCAGCCATGGGTTTCTTTTTTTTTCCCTTCCATGGCTGCAGACTACTTCTCTCCTCTATCCAAAATGCCACCTGAAGTAATGGAAATAAAAAAAGAAGGAATTAACTGAGGCATTACTGTACGTCTAATATGCTTTTCAGGTACACTAGAAAGGCAGGGGATTTAGCTCTATTGTTTCCTTTACTCACTTTCCATTTTTTTATTGCTTTGTGTGCGTGTGTGCTATAGAACTGAAGAGCTCCATGAGACAGAAAGCTTGGCAGCCTTCCCACAATCCTCAGCATGTGGGAATAGCAAGTAACAAAGTGTTAACACCTGCCAACTGGTGGTTAGGTGTAAATGTCTCTGTTAACAACAAACACTGCTGCTAGCAGTCATCAGAGCAAAACAGCAAAGCTGCTCCTTCCTCCGATGTGGAAAACACCACTAGGATAAAAAAAAAAGTCCCCTAATTACTTGATTAAGATGTATCAATCCAGGAAATTGTTGATCTAGAACACTGAGTCTCTGACATTCAGTTCATTCTTCATTAAACAGAATAGTTGAAACCCTTCTCTTGTGTGCTGCCTCAAAGCAGTTTACCATCCAGAGAGTTGCAACAGTGAAACTTTTTTTATAGGTTGGAGAAAAAAAATAAAGGTAATTTAGGGCCAATTCTTTTCAGCTGTTTCAATAAACCCCATCAATAAAACCTCGCTGGTAACAATGGAAAAAGATGGGCCACCTTAGTTAGAATGGTTAGACATGTTTACAAATCTTTTTTACAATGGTTGGAGAAGTCTTTAGTTTGGGCTTTTCTCTCCTTTTTAACATTCTGGTTTCCTTATTTTGTTAAAAAAAATATATATATATGTCTATATATATTGCAGAAAATGAGGGAGGAGGGTAATAACAAGTACATCGAATACAATTAAAGTTAGGGATGTATATTGGAATGGGCACAGAATTTGAGGCAGGGGTTCAGATACCACTTCAGACATTTCCTAGTAACGTGACTTTGTCAGCAAAGACCCTGGTATACACACAAGGACCTGCTGTACAGATTCTTAGATCTACTTTTCTAAAAGGAAAGCAACTTTTGAGAGGTCAAAAATCTTTAATCAAGCACGTATGTCATTCACTTACTTCAGGGGGAAAAGTCCCTGAACTTCAGGGAAAATGAAAACAGAAATTACAAACAGAAAGACCAACAGATAGAGCTTCTGTCTGGTCATAAGCAATACATACATCACAGATCAACAGACAGATGCAACTGTCTGACCATCCATACGTAGTTACCAGAGAGAGAAGCACCAGCATCTGGGTTTTCAAAGCCAGAGTCTCCTCTGGCCAAGCAAACATTTCCATTGAGTAAACCCCAAAACAAAACCTCACCTCAGAGTATTAATACACTTTTCAGAGTCAGAGGGCATCAAGACCCTTGAAAACCAGTGCCTCATTAGAAATTAACGAAAGATATAGCAAACCTCCCCTGGTCAAGCTCCCCTTGATAATAAGTTCCACCTGAAGCCTATTAATGGACAGGGAAGATCTTTAACTTTACATTAGCATTACAGGATAAGTTCATCACTCTGTGTTTCAGTTTCCTCATCTGTAAAATGGGAGAATTAGCTTTATTGGCCCCAACTATAGGTCTATTATCTAATGATCATACTACCTTGTCATTTTCTTTGTTTCTATACCTTAAGACCTCCAGTTCACCCTCCAAATTCCATCAATCACTTTAATTTCTCAGTCTTTCTCATCATCCCATCCCTTACTATCATTCTCACATACTTGTTGACCTCTTTAGTATCCTAATCGTACAAACTATGATTTCTTCAATGGCAATGGTCTCCAACTACTCCCATTTCAGTCACACTATGCAATAGATGCATCTCAGACATCATCATCTCATACACTAATAGTAATAACTCAAATTTTTATAGTATATGACAGTTTACAATATGTTTCTTCACTATCTCTCAGTTAAATAGGTAGTACCAATATTACTTTCTCCATTTTGCAGATAATGGAACTATGACCCAGTGAGGTTATGAGGATTCAATTTTGGAATCTGTCTAGCCCACTTAGAACTTACTCTTTGCTTAGATTCAGTGGGTTTTGGGTATTTTTAATTTGTCTAAATTAAATTAAAATATATTCATTGAAATTTTATTCATGTATTTATTTTATTGAATTTAGGTGATTTGGATAGAAGGCCAGGCCTGGAATCAGGAAAACCTGAGTTCAAATCCAACCTCAGAAACATAATAGGTGTGTGACACTGGACAAGTTGCTTATCAGTTCTTTGCCTCATTTTCCTCATCTATAAAATGGAGATAATCATAGCAACTGCCTCCCAAGATTGCTGTGAAGATTAAATGAGATAATAATTGTAAATAGTTGTAAAGTGTAGCATAATACCCAGCATACAGTAAGTGCTACATAAATGTTAGCTATTATTATTTATTCATGCCTCAGATCACAAGCATAGGATCAGAGCTAGGATCTGAATCCAAGCAGTTGCTACTATCAGTATCCCAAAATTAAAAATGTTGTGTCATCCATATCCCTTTATCCTTCCCCCTTTCACACTCTTTTCTTCATACTAAGCTTACTCTTTCCCTTGAACCACAACCTGTGACCTTTGAACTTCTCTCTCCCAGTCTGCCTTAGCATCTCCATTTTGACTTGCCTGATTCTACAGCTAATCTTGCCACCATGCTTTGCCTCATCAACAATGCATTAGACTGCTTTATTCTCTCCCTAGAATCCTTTATTCTCTTCATCTGTTCGTTGTTCCCAGACTGCTAATCCTACCTCCTGAATATCCCTTGTCATCAAATTTCTTTGCCCCTTCTTCTGGGCTGCTGAGTGATTCTGGAGAAAATCATGAAATTAAACATAATACAAGAGAAAATATTCTGTTTGACTGTGTTGCAATTCCATAGTTCTTTCTCTGGATGGGTTTTTTCATGGTTTCTCCCATTCATTGTAATTCTTCCACACAACATGACTAATGTGAAAATGTGTTCAATAAGAATATATGTGTAGAACCCATATAAGATTACATGCCATCTTGGGGAGGGAATGGGGAGAGAGAGAAAATATAAGACTTATGGAAGTTCTTGTAGAAAACTGAAAACAAATTAATTAGTTTTTTTTTTTGTTTGTTTTTTTTAATTTATTTATTTATTTAGCTTTTTACATTCATTTTCACAAATTTTTGGGTTCCAAATTTTCTCCCCTTTTCTCCCCTCCCCCCACCCCAATACCCCAAGCAATCTAATTTTCCCTATCTTCAATCTGTCCTCTCTTCTGTCATCCCTCCCTTCCCTTGTCTCTATCTTCTCTTTTCTCCTGTAGGGCCAGATGACTTTCTATTCCTCATTAACTGTATGTCTTCTTTCCTAGTTGCAACAACAATACTAAACAATTGTTCCTGAAACTTTGAGTTCCAAATTCTCCCCATCCCTCCCTCCCCATCCATTCCCTTTGGTACGGCAGGCAATTTATTATAGGCCATATCTGTGTAGCTTTGCAAGTGACCTTCCTGATAGTCGTGTTGTGTAAGACTAACTGAATTGCCATCCCTCTTAACCTGCCCCTCATTGTTTCTCTTCTGTCCTTTGATCCTGTCCGTCCCCAAGTGTTGACTTTCAATTTCTCCCTCCTCCCTTTGCCCTCCCTTCCATCATCACCCCCCCCAATATCTCCTTCTCCCCCGCTTTCTTATACTGTAAGATAGGTTTTCATACCAAAATGAGTGTGCATTTCACTCCTTCGTTTAGTCAAATGTGATGAGGGTAAACTTTTGTTTGTTTGTTTGTTTGTTTTTTTTTCCCTCAGCTCTCCTCTTTTTCCCTCCACTAAAAACATCTCCTACTTGCCTCTTAAATGACATATAGTTACCCCCTTCCATTTCCCCCTCTTTCCTCTCACTACATTTCTCTCTCACCATTTACCTTAATTTCTTTTAAGGTATGGTCCCATCCTATTCAGTTCAATCTGTGCTCTCTGTCTCTGCATGTGAATGCATGTGTGTATGTGTGTGCATGCGTGTACATGTGTATGTGTGATCCCACCAACCACCCAGATACTGAAAAGTTTTAAGAGTTAGAAATATTGTCCTTCCCTGTATGAATGCAAACAGTTCATTTCTGGTAAGTCCCTTAATACTTCTCCTTGCTGTTTACTTTTGCATGCTTCCTCTCATTCTTGTGTTTGAAAGTCAAATTTTCTTTTCAGCTCTGGTCTTTTCATTAAGAATGATTGAAAGTCCTCTATTTCATTGAAAGAACATATTTTCCCTTGAAGTATTATACTCAGTTTAGCTGGGTAGGTGATTCTTGGTTTGAGTCCTAGTTCCTTTGCCTTCTGGAATATCCTATTCCACGCCCTTCGATCCCTTAATGTAGAAGCTGCTAGATCTTGGGTTATCCTGATTGTATTTCCACAGTACTGGAATTGTTTGTTTCTGGCTGCTTGCAAGATTTTTTCCTTGAGCTGGGAGTTCTGGAGTTTGGCCACAATGTTCCTAGGAGTTTCTCTTTTTGGATCTCTTTCAGGTGGTGATCGATGGATTCTTTCAATACTTATTTTGCCCTCTGGTCCTAGAATGTCAGGGCAGTTTTCCTTGATAATTTCATGCAAGACGATGTCTAGGCTCTTTTTTTGATCATGGCTTTCAGGTAGTCCCATAATTTTTAAGTTGTCTCTCCTTGATCTATTTTCCAGGTCAGTTGTTTTTCCCATGAGATATTTCACATTCTCTTCCATTTTATCGTTCTTTTGGTTTTGTTTGGTGATTTCTTGGTTTCTCATAAAGTCATTAGACTCCATCTGTTCCATTCTAATTTTGAGAGAACTATTAAATTCAGTGAGCTTTTGAGCCTCTTTTTCCATTTGGCTCATTCTGCTTTTGAATGCATTCTTCTCCTCATTGGCTTTTTGAACCTCTTTTGCCAATTGAGTGAGCCTATTTTTCAAGGTGTTAATTTCCTCAGCATTTTTTTGGGACTCCTTTACCAAGATATTGACCTTTTTTTCATACTCTTCTTGCATCTTTGTCATTTCTCTTCCCAGTCTTTCCTCCACCTGTCTAACTTGCTTTTCAAAATCCTTTTTAAGCTCTTCCAAGGCCTGAGCCCACCCAACACCCCCCTGGGGTGTCTGGGGTACTGAGGCCCCGCCCTCCACATCTTTCCCTGATGGGAAAAATACGTCCTCGTCCTCCCCATCAGATCCGAAGGTCGGGATCATTTGCATTTGTTGGAAAAAACTCTCTAAAGTCTTATTTTTCTTTCCCTTTCTAGGCATTTTCCCAGCCAGTTACTTGACTTCTGAGATTCCTTTCCACCTCCGCCTGGATCCGCCCAGCTAGTCCTTGGCCTCTGAGATTCAAATGCGCTTTCCCGCGGCAAGCTTTAGTTCTGGCGCAGGGTGGGGGCAGGGCCGCTTCCTAGCTTGGGCCCTCAGGGGCTTTCTGAAGCAACTTTCAGGAACAGAGCGGGTGGGGGTGGGGTGGGGGGCCCCGCCTGCTGTGCTCAGCTCCCTTGGGGGTTTTATTCAGAGGCGTTCAGCAGTAGAGCGGGGTGGGGGCAGGGCCGTCTCCCCTGCTCGGCTCCCTCAGGTTGGAAAGACCTTCAGTATTGAAGATCCTACCTGCTGCTGGGGGATTCCTGAGTCCCGGGCCGCTGCCGCCTCAGCCGCCCGCCCACGCCTCTGCCTCCGCCGCTTCCTGCCCCCGTCTCTGCCTCCGCCGCTTCCTTACCCCGTCTCTGCCGCCGCCGCTTCCTCCCGAGGGGGCCCGCTCCCCTCCCCTAGCACAGGCTTCTTTTTAACTGACCTTTAGCTTCTGTGGGCAGAGGGACTTTCCCGGCTACCGGAGATTCTCCTGGAGCTTTCCTCTCAGAAGTCTGCTCAGGTCAGCTTCTCTGGGTCGCGGCCAGGGGTGGGGGTGGGGTCCGCTTTCTGGAGTGCGATGGACCCCGGGGACGGCTCTCCAGGGTTCAGTGGAACGGAAATCTCTTCCCCTATGTTTGTGCACCCCCTGCAGAGATTCAGAATTTATGGGGCTCTCCTTTTACCTCAATTCCATGGGTTGTGGGTTCGGAGCTCGTGAATGTGCGTCCTTCTACTCCGCCATCTTGGCTCCGCCCCCCAAATTAATTAGTTTTAAAAAATCATGAAAGTGTGCTCGTCTTGAACAGCCTGAATCCTTATAAAAGATGGCTTAAACTACTATTTTTTTTTGAGAAATTTGAGGTCATCTGATCACATTTTTCTCCATTCTTCAGAATTTTTTTAGCTATATTATCCATTCTTTCCTCCTCTATTTCAATTGTACAAACTGAGTTTTCAATACTCCTTCCTTCAGCTAATCCCCAAATCTGAGCCCTAGAGTTGGTATCTGCTCTGCACTTCTCTTAGTCTTCACCCTAGCACGATTTCTATCTCTTATTCATCTTCAGTATCTTGCTCACCCTGGACTCCTTCCCACCTGTCCTTAAACATAGTTAGGTCTGTCTTCCCATCCTCAGAAAACCCTTTACTCGATCCCTACTCCAACCATGTACCATCCTATCAAATCCCCTTCCCTTCATAGTCAGTCTTTTTAAGTAATGACTATACCCAATATCACTGACTCCTCACCACTCCCTCATTCCTGAACCTTTGTTACTTGAATTCTTTCCCTGTCATTCCACAAAAATTTCTCAAATGACTTCATTATCACAAATCCACAGAACTTGACACTATTGATGGTACCTTTGTTGAAGTTTGGAGTTCTGGGAACCCCAAAATACAAGGATACAGATGGGTCTGCCTTAAAGGAATATGACCACTCAAGCCTTCCAACCAAAGTAGGGAGTTCATTGTGAAGCCAATAGAAGCCAGGGTGATTCCAAGTGAAAGGGGCAAGATTGATTCTTAACATACCAGAAAAGTCAGTGAGAATATCTGGATGGGATTAAGAAGTGGTAAATAGCCTAGGGTGGGCCAGGTACAGACAATGAAAGAAGTTAAGTGGTCAGGGAGCCACAGTGAAATGGCAGTTAAAAAGATTATTGAGTAAGTAGGTAGAAATACCTGGGAAAATTCAGAGGTTGAGTTGGGTTCAAAGATATGGTCTTTTCCTTTTAGAGGTTCAGGTCCCATGACCCCATCATCTTTTTCTGGAAGAAGTGATAGGCCTAGACATTAACAGTACAATGAAAAAAATGAACCACCCCTATTTTCAAGGGACTTACTTTCTACTGTATAAAGATGAGAGAATATTTTGAAGAATCAGAGAGTACTAACAAATTGAGCAGGGGGATTAGGGAAGGAGACAGAGAGGTGGCAACTATTCTGAGAGGCATATGAAGTCCAAGAAACCAAGAAAAAATTGTGACATGCTTCAAATTCTACGCTGAAGAGTATGAATTTTATCCTACAGGCAACGGAGAGTCACTGAAAGATTTTAGTCAGAGACTTGATGTGGTCTGACTACTGAGGCTGAGGGGTGCTTGGGACCCCAAAATACTGACATGCCAGGTCCTGCCCAAATGAATTTGATACAAGCCTTCTTTCAGCCAAAGAAAAAAAGTTTATTTGAGATTTGCCATATTGGGTAGACTCTTAAGGAATCTTGAGCATTTGTGATGCTTGTATTGACAAGCAGTTCAGATAGAATCTGAACTAGACTGAATCTGAGCACCTTCATGGAGGCAAGATACATCTTACATACAGAAAGATTGTGGAAAGGATTGAGGGTTGACCTAGTAGTCTTGGATAACTGGAGGAGGGGTTTAGGGAGGGTCTTGATGGGAGCGGCCAGTAGCTGATGTGACTAGAGGTCAGATACCTGGAACCAATGAGATTTTGATGGTATCAAGGGTGGGAAGTACCTGGAGGCAATCCAGAGGTAACAGACAATGGAAGGCTAGGCTAGGTTCAGGGTAACAGATTTGGGCATGAAAAGCCAAATCAGGTGGGAGGATTCAAGGAGAGTTCAAGGGAGCTCCCAGAGCCTATACTCTATCGCGACACTTGACAGGTGCTTTAGAAAAACTATTTTGTCAGCAGTGGCAAGAATGGATTGGAGAAGAGACTGGATGTAAGGAACTGAGATTGAGAGGTTATTGCAATAGTGTAGGCAAACTATAGTATAAACTAGGGTGGTAACAGGTCTAGGAGAGAAAAGAGGACAGATATGACATGTGTTATGGAGGTAGAATCTACAGAATCAGGAAATATAAAGAATGGAACTGACTGGTAGGGAAGAAAAAGAGTCAAAGATGACTAAGGTTTTAAGCCCATAACCTGAGAGGATGATGAGGTCATAAATGCATTAGGTTAGTTGGCAAGAAGTCTAAAAGGAGAAGATAATCAGCTCTGTTTTGGACGTGTTGCACTTGAGATGCTGATGGAACACCCAGGAGAGATGGCCATCATTTAACTGAAAATGTAGGACTAATGTCCATGAGTGAGATAATATTGTATAAAGAGAATAGAGAAAGAGCCTAAATAGAGATTTAAAGGATCCTTAAGTTGAGCAGGAGCACAATGGGTGATGATTCAGCAGAGACTAAGGAGTAATCAGTCAAGTAGGAGGAGAAAAAGGAGATAACATGATCACGAAGCCCAGGAGGCATTATCTAGGAGGAGGGGAAGATAAACAAATTGCAGAGAAATCAGTCATGTAGGGTGAGGACTGGGAACTTTCCATGATTTTTTGTAACTCTACTACTTGTCCTCCTACTGCTCTATCTTCTTGGTTCCTGTGTTCTTTCCCTTTAAGGTGGGTGTTATACAAGGTTATATGGTTACATGGCTTCATCTACCATGGCTAATGCAAATGACTCCTCCACCTACATACAGAAAATTTGGAACTCAAAATTTGACCTCTGACCTCTTTTCTCTTTCTATTTTCCTTATTCATTCCAACCATGGCTTCATCTACCATGGCTAATGCAAATGACTCCTCCACCTACATCTTTTTCCTAAGTTTGACCCTTGCATCTTCAACAGTCTGTGGATATCTTGACCTGAATATTTCACAGGCAACTCAAATTTAACACATCCTAAAGAAAACATTATCTTTTCCTCAAACCTGCTATACCTACTTTTGTCAATAACTTCACTATCACCTAATCTCAAATGTTAGCTCCCAGTGACCCACCCTGATTAGCATAGGCCCTTATTACCACCAACCTGTATGGTTGCAAATCACTTCTTAACCAGTCTTCCCACTTCTCACCTCTCCCTCCCTCTAATTCATCTCCATACCCAGGCAGATTAATTATCTTTATGCAAAACTCTTAGCTATGTCAATCTTCTGATGCTTGCCCATCAATTTCTTTATACTGCCTAAATAAATTCAAACTTCTTTGAATTAGAATTGAAGACCTTAGATTAGAATTAGAATTTAAGGGCCTCTATGATCTGGTGCTTTCTGAATTTAGTACATTCTCCTTTTCAGATACTTTATATTTTGACCAAATTGGACTCATCTATCCCCTAAGCATGTTCTATACTTTCCCATCTGTGCCTTTGCTCATGATATGCAATATTACTAAAGTGCCTTACTGTACATCACCACCATCCACACATAAACACACACATACACCCATGCTGAAATCCTATCAATTCTTTAAAAATTAACTCATGTCACTATCTCCCTGAAATCTTCCCTGATCCCCTCAGTGAATAATGATTTTTCTCCCCTGACACAGTACGTTGTTTACACCTCTCTGATGTATTTATTATTATTAACTTGCATCATAGCTATATAGCATACCTTAACTCCTCACCCTTACAGACTTTTAGTTCCATAAGGTACCACTGTTCATGGCTTAGCTAAACCTGGTATTCATAATTGCCTGCCTAAATGCCCACAAAACAGAGAGATGTGCCCATTTTAGTGACTACATCTGTGTTTTCAATGGTATAGGAAGAACTCAGTGAAGAAATTCTCCTAACAGTGCTGATCCTTAACAATTCTGTTTCTTATCATCTCAAATCTTTGACATTTGAATGCCAGGTGCAATAAATGGCAAGTATGCTCATGTGACTAGATCATAGATGATATAGAATAGAGGAGTTGAATATAAGAACATTGAAAAGTTTGGAAATGGCAAAGTTGTGAAGGGTTTTGAATACTAAACAAAATACTTCATATTCAATCCTGGAGATGGTAGGGAGGTAGTGAAGTTTATTGAGCAGAAGGGCAAGGGCTGTGTTTTGGGAAAATCACTTTGGCAGTTAAGTGGAGGATAGACTGGAGTGGGGAGAGACTTTAGTTAGAGAAAGCAAGTAGAAGGCTGTTTCACTAGTCCAGGTGAGAGGAGATAAGGACTTCCATAGGGCTGTTGGTTGTGTAAGTGGAGAGAAAGAAACATACAAGAGAAAAGCAAA
The DNA here is from genome assembly GCA_023548195.1 of Bettongia penicillata ogilbyi. NCBI lineage: Eukaryota > Metazoa > Chordata > Mammalia > Diprotodontia > Potoroidae > Bettongia > Bettongia penicillata. The sequence continues at coordinate 1,021,883 of JAJHZJ010000298.1, read as the reverse complement.
AATAGAAAAGATAAAATTTGTCAACTAATTATATATATTTTGCTGGGTCATTTTAGTCATGTCCAACTCTTTGTGACCCTATTTGGGGTTTTCTTGGCAAAGATACTGGGGTGGTTTTGTGGTGGTTGTTGGGGTGCAAGGTCATCTTGAAAGAATTCGCTCAAGCTGTCTCCAAATCAAGGTATTTATTCCAGGTAACACAACACATCAAGCAGGCTCCCTTGGCCCCTGAAGGTAGATGCAGCTAAAGGGAGACCTTGGCTTAGGGTGGGGTGGTAGCCCCCTAAGGGAGGCAGACCCTCAAGGGAGAAGGTGGACCCCAAAGGATAGGTTACTTCAAGGAGTTGGCTCCTGAATGGAGATGCCCACTTAAAGGGGATACCTGGTAAAGGGAGATGCCCACTAGTCAGCAGAGGCTAGGGATTCTTTTTTTTTTTTAATTAATTAATTTTATTTATTTTCAGTGTTCTACAATCACTACCATATAACTTAGATTAGTATTTTTCCCTCCCTCTCCCCTTTCCCCCCTCTCTTCCTGAGACGGCATGCAATTTTATATAGGTCCTACTCAAACATTTTTATTAAATACATTTTCACTATAGTCATGCTGTGTAGAAGAATTAAATTGAATGGGAGAAATCATATAACAAACCAAAACATAATACACACACAAAAAAAATGATTGGCTACATTCTGTGATTGAATTCCATAGTTCTTTCTCTGGATATGGAAGGCATTTTGCCTTAGAGACCATTAGGAATTTTTTTTAAGTCCTTGCATTGCTACGAAGTTCCAAGTCTACCAGAAAAAGCTCTCTCACACTGCGGTCATTGCTGTGCACAAAGTTCTCCTAGTTCGGCTCCTTTTGCTCAGCATCAGATCATATAAGTCTTTCCAGGCCTCTCTGAAGTCTTCCTGTTCATCATTTCTTATAGCACGATAGTATTCCACTACATTCATGTACCATAATTTATTCAGTCATTCCCCAATTGATGGGCATCCCTTTGATTTCCAGTTTTTGGCCACCACAAAGAGAGCTGCTATAAATATTTTTGTACATGTGGGACCCGTTCCCATTTTTATGATCTCTTGGGGATACAGTCCTAGAAGCAATATTGCTGGATCAAAGGGTATGCATATTTTTGTAGCCCTTTGGGCATAGTTCCAAATTGCTCTCCAGAATGGGTGGATCAGCTCACAGGTCTACCAACAATGTATTAGTGTTCTAACTCTCCCACATCTTCTCCAACACTTATCATCTCCCTATTCTGTCATGTTTGCCAATCTGATAAGTGTGATGTGGTACCTCAGAATTATTTTGATTTGCATCTTTCTAATCAAAAGTGATTTAGAGTATTTTTTCATATGACTATAGATATCTTTAATTTCTTCCTCTGAAAATTGCCTGTTCATATCTTTTAACCATTTATCAATTGGGGAATGACTTGTATTTTTGTACATTTCACTCAGTTCTCTATATGTTCTAGAAATGAGGCCTTTATCACTGAAATTAGCTGTAAAAATTCTTTCCCAGTTTTCTACATCCCTCCAAATTTTGGTTGCATTGGGTTTGGTTTGCAAAAACTTTTCAGTTTTATGTAATCAAAATTATCCATCTTGCACTTCATAATGAGGCTAGGGATTTTTATAGGGGAAAACCTGTCATGTGCAGGGACATGAGGTAACCAGAGACAGTAGTTAAGAGTTTGATGGATTATCTAGGCATATAATTATTCCATTGTCCAGCTCCAGTGGGCGGGACCTGGGTCCTCAGTTAGTTTTTCCTAATGTGACTTGATTATTTCAGATAATGGGCTTCCTATTGATCAATGTTTGAATCTCATCATCTTGCCCACTGGAGATACCCAAATTCATCTGAGTTGAATTCATACATTCCATATCAGTTTGCCTTTACTTCTCCAGCTCATTTCACAGATGAGTAAACTGAAGCAAACACAGTTAAGTGACTTGCCCAGGGTCAAACAACCAGTATGTTTCTGAGGCCAGATATGAACTGAGGAAGAGGAAGCCTTCCTGACTCCAGGTGCAGCAGGCTATCCACTGAGCCACTTAGATACGCATCATATACATAGACTCAAGGAATATTGTCTCTCTAGAAAGATAAAGAAGAGCTCTTTGGCTTTTCCCTAACAAACCTAGTCCTTCATTCAAATGGAATGACAGCACTGGAGACAGCAGCTAGCTCCCTATGAATAGCCAAATTGAGTTCCTCAAAATAATTTGAGGATGGCTCCTTCAAATGAGCACCTGGCTACTCTAACGTATGCAGACAAACAAACAAAAATGGTGGATGTTTAGTATGCTCCACCTTCTGATCTGTTTCTCAAGTTTAACAAAATGAACCAGCTAGCAGAACTAGTTTCATAGGACTACCCCTCATCAGGCTTAATGTTGATACTCTTCAGTTAAGACTAGCTCATGAAGCTTCAGGGTAGAAAGAAAGGTAAATGAATTCAGTCTCTTTGGTAGTAATCTAAAATTAAAAGCAGAAGCCAATGGCAAAAATGAAATATGGGGCAGGGGGATGGTTTTTTGGAACTTTTCAGAATCACTAGAATCCAAAATGCTTATCTTTGGGAGTACACACACACCCACTTACCAGCAGGTCTTGGACTCTGTACCTAAGTAGTTAGGAAAATTCCCACGATGCAGAAACAACAATCAGAATTTCCAAGGGCAGTAGGCAACTGCTGTTCCTGCCTGAGAAAGTAGAATAAGTACAGGTTTCATGGGAAGACTCTGGGAAAATGCCCGATTGCTTTGTGAAGCTGTTCAGCTTTGCTCTCCACACATACAACCTCCACTCCACTTTTACTCGTGGTTAGAAACCCAGGGTTTGCAAATGGGGCTTTGGAAAGGACTGTGTAATCTTTTAAAAGCCTTCTAGGTGTTAACAGCAGGAGACGGAGGGTAAGAAGGGAAACACGTATGGCTGAGCAACCTTTCGCCAAATGAGAGGGTTTTCATGAGCTCTAATGCTATTTCCATCATACTGCCTTTGGCTAAAAATTCCCAGCCAGACAAGTACTTCAGATTGGAATCCTTTGCCTTGAGTCTTTGCTACTGCCCATAAAATAAGAATGAACTGTCAATTCTAGGCAAAATGCCTGGGAATTTCCTGGATTGTGTTTAGAGACTGAGTTTTCCCCCTAAGAATCACTATGGTTTGGAATTTTCACTTTCCAGCAGTGAACACCTTTCTCCCTTTCTTAGGCTATTCTAGCTCTTGGAGACCTGTAGGAAAAGAGGAGTGGGAGGGAGAGAGTGGGATATGTACAAGGAAGTCCTTCATGTCCATTGGGGGAGAATAAATATCTGTGAGTCTAATTCATAGTTAATGCACTGCAAGGAAAGAAAAGGGATTCTGAGGAAACTTAGTAATATTAGCATACAGGAATGTTGTAAAGGGGACTTTATTAGTAGGGAAAATGTACACACATCCACATTTATAAAAGGATATATTCAGTGTATCCTAAAAATCTTGGTATGCTTTTAAGTTTAATAGTTTAAAATTGCATTAAAACCTTTGGAATATTGTGAATAGTATATAGGATATAAGATGTATTGTATATAGGGGAATATCATTCAGGTATGGAATAGATTGCCTATGAGAACTGTTTTGAATCTGAAATTATGTAATTACAGTATTCTTTTAGAGGACATAGAAATACTATGTATGTGTGTGCATGTGTGTGGATGGATAGATAGAGTGTGTATATATGTATACATATAAGCACACATACATTTACATATGCAAACATATATGATGTGTATATGTATATGCATGTATGCATGTATATTCAGAATTGAAATGTATCTCACAGGTCATCTCCTCTAAACTAAATCTGAATAAGAATCTACTTTACAACATATTTGACAGCAAGTCATTCAACTTTTGCTTGAAGACTTATAGTGAAGAACCCACTACCTTTTTGAGGTACTGTTACACTTTTGGACAACTTTAACTGTTGAAGTTTTTCCTTACTAAAACTGAAACTAAAATCTGCCTCTCAGTAACTTCTGTTGGTTGATTCCAGTTCTATTCGCTAGGGCCAAGAACTATAACAATGATTCTTCCTTGACTTTCTAGGTTTTCAAATATGTGGCTAAGTATTCAGTCATTCTGAACTCTCCTCTTCTCCAGCTTTAACATCCCTAGGTCCTTCAACCATTCTCCTATGACACAATCTTAAAACCTGTTGCTGCCAGCCTTGTTACACTTTTCTGGATGTATTCTAACAATGTCCATCATAAAACATGGTGGTTCAAATTTAACAAGACAGAGTACAATCAGACTGGTAATCACAGATTTTATCGTGGGTATTGTATCTCCCTTAATGTAGGCTAGGATAGAATTGAATTTGGGGGTGCCATTTCTCATTTTTGACTTCTATTGACATTGTATGAAGTATACCAAAATCCATTTCATACAAAGTGTTATCTAGGTACTCCAACCTACACATTTTTATTAGAATTAGTAGATTAAAAAAAATCATGTATAAGAATTTGAATTTTTCTTTATATATCTCATTAGTTCTTGACCCAGCATTCAAATCTGTTGAGATCTCTTTTCATCCTGATTCTGTTATCTAACATGTCAGCAACTCTGCCTAGATTTATGTCAACTACAAGTTAAACAAATATGTTATCTAAGTTTGAATCTAAGTCACTGATGAATACATTAAAAATTACAGGAATAATAAGCACACATATCTGGGTTACTTAACCAATGAACTTCTCACAAGTTTCCATTGAACCATTAATCATTAGGGTCTGATTACTCAACTATTTCTGAATTCATAAAATTGAACTATCAACTAGCCCATATCTTTCTATCTGATCTCCAAGAATTTCCTAAGAGATTTAGTTGAGTGCTTTGCCAAAATCTAAATAAAATGTATCAATAGTATCACCTTCATCAACTTTTATTATTACCCACTTAAAAATGAAAATGGAAATTAGGTGATGCTGTGCTGAAATTTTGTGCTCCCTTTTCTAAAGGTTCACTAACCACTTTTTAATGAGTTCCAGAACTTCATTAGGATGAAAGTTAGACTCAATAACCTCTGATTTGCACATTTCTTTCTTTTCCATTTCTTTTAAAGAGACAATCCATCCTTCTCCAAAATTACAATACTAACTCCTTTTTTGTCATTTTTTCCTGTCATTTTAGCCCAAAGAACATTCTGTTTGGCAGAGAAAACAAACAAAATATGGGTCAAGTAGTTCTATCTTCTCTGAATTATCCATTTTCATCCACTGCTCTACCACAAGCAAAAGGTCTATCTCTTCTCTGATTTTGTTTTTTTCCCCCAAGATAGCTAAAGAATCCCTTTTCAGTTTTTTATTCTCTTGAGCATTCCTTGTCAATATCATCTTAGAGCTTCAGTACTTTTGTCACTATATGTATAGTAGCATTCCCATGCTACTGAGTTTATCCTCTGTTACTTGCCCTTGCTTCTAAAAGATCTACAATTTTATGAAGTATTTTCCCAAAATCTCAATAAAGTTAATGTTGGAGCTACATGCACTGATGAGATATATTATAATTGTGAATTAATTAAGAAGTGAAAGTTAATTTCCCTTATTGCCTATGGAGATTTAGTACAAATCAGGAAATAATCAATTTACTATTTTACTGATTCTTGTAAGTCAGAAATGCCCTGTTCTATCATAATACATGACTCAAGACTAAAAGAAATACATGAGATAGACAGAAGGAAACCATTAAGTCATCTCAAGATTTTCCATCAGCCAAACTAAAGAAAAGATATTAATAATAATTCACATTTGTGATTATAAGCTACTTTCATCACGAGTCCTGTGACATAGTTAGTGTAAATGTTATGATTACTCATTAATGGAAAAGGAAACTAAGGGCGAGACAGTAATGAACCTTCTCATGTCACAATTAGTACCAAGGCACTCTTTCCACTAACCTTCAGTGCCCAGGATCTGAACTCCTTTTGGGCAGTTAAACATAATATAATAGGATCCCTGAATGAATCTCCCAAGTCTGAACGACATTGTGCTAAAGTAGGAATGATAATTAGTGATGATTATAGTGAGAATTATTCTGATATTTTCATTTCTCTGGTATGGAACAATAGGCTACTGAAAAGAAGGCGACACATTCCTTTCCCATTATGTTACCACGAGCCAATCCAACATGCTCCAGCGCAATGGTTTGCAAGACATGAGTGAGTAAGAAGTGATATATTTTCAGTCTTAATGAGATGTGGAGAAATAATCAGGAACATATTTCAGACTATGCTGATTTCAATGAGTATTGGGAAAGAGTATAGATATTGTATTTTGTCCTATTTTTCTCTCTGGAAGTTATATTCTCTATCTAATCTTACAGGACCATGTCATATTTATCTATATTACATCCACCTGCCCATGTGATTCTACTAATAATACCTGACATTTATATTGTACTTCAAGGTTTACAAAGTGATTTTCATAAATTCATTTCACATATATGTACACATATATGTACATACACGTACATATCTGAAGTCATTATGTGTGTATATATATAATCATGTGTTACGAATGAATTAAGCCAATGGAAGATGGATACCAAAGCCTTTAATATGTAAAATGAACTAATATTTATAAATGGGAAAAATCTCCCTTGAAATAATACTGTACTTACAATTCTTTTCCTTTATTTTGCATTCACATGCATACATCCACACACTGAAAGGAATTATTTAAATTATTTTACTTTACACTTGCCCATACATGTTGTTTACCATTAAGTGTCCTATATTTAAATATAGTAAATTATCTAAAAGGATGCTGCATTGCCTATAATGTGCCAATTTTTCAGAAATGCTTGGTAAATATCTCTGTTATTTGGTGTGAAACTAGCTCTTAATCTTTCAAATAACAGGTACGTATATTTGTTTGGATTTCAGTGAAAGAATGAAAAGCTGAGATTCTTATACGAGTAACTGAATACTTAAAATCTTCTTTTATGATTGTGTACTGTGACCGCCCTCCTGAAGGATAAAATAATGCTATTTTTCAAGTGGCTGTATCATACCAAGAACTCTATTCTGAAGGGATGAAAGGATGCTATATGTGTAAGGATTTGTGGGCCTGAGAACAACAAGGGAGATTATCAATATCTAATATATATGCATCAATTCAATTTCAGGGAGAAACAGATGGGAAAACTCCAATACTTATGATCCTCAATGGGCCCATTTCAGACATAGACAAACCTAATTAAAATAAAATAGACAAGAAAAAAAAAAGCTAAAGACCTGAGTAGCATTATGGAAAAATTAGATAGAAGGTCTCTAGCAATTACTAAGTGGAAATGGTAAGAAATGTACCTATTCTCAGCTGTAAATCACAGCTTTACAAAAAATTAGCTATATATTAGTGCATACCAACTTCTTAAGGGAGAAGAGCAGAAATATGAAACATATATTTTTTTAACTAACCACAACATGATAAAAATTGATAACAATTATTTTTAGCTTGCTTGGTCCTAAGTTCTCCATGCCAACTTCTAGCCATCTCCAAGTCATGTTACCTGAACTCTGTCCACCTTTTCCTCCCCCAAGAACCTAGAGCCTATGAAAACAATTCTACCAAACTCTTTCTTCGGGACAAATATGATTCTAACACAAGGCAGGAAAAGATAAAGCCGAGCTCAAAACACATAAAATAATCTCTGTAATAGGGGATTGGCCAATGAGGGCCCAGTCTTAGGAGCAGGCACAGTGCTTTGCCTGATGGCAAAAGATGCAGATGTTTGGAGAGGTTGATTCCACTAAAGCAGAATGGAAGAATGCTTTCCACTCCATAACATGAATTGTGCCTGTTTCCTGTTTCACTACTGTGGCCACAGAAAAGGTTCCAAAAGAGGAACTGGACTTTCTTTTTCCTTCCTATTGGCTAGGAAGGTCAGTAAAAGGCTACCTCAGATAACTTTGAGTACTCTGATCAATGCAACTGAATCACGATCCCAGAAGACTAGAAGGGAAGTATATTCCCTATCTCTGGGCAGAAACTATAGGTAAATAATGAAACATATATTTTCAGACACAATAAACTTGTGACGTTTTTTCTTGACTGTATTTATTTGTCACAAAGGAGGGCTATTTTTGTTGTTGTTGTGAAGGATATAGAGGGATTGAGGAATATTGATAATGAGACAAAAAAAAGAAAGAAAAGAACACAAATTGAAAATGTGCAGAAGAGAACAGAAGGAAATTCAGAAAGGGAGACAGATGAGGAGGGCAATTTTGGTGTTACTACATTAAATTTAATATTTATTTAAAAATAAGTAGAGTTTCACAGTTTCATATAGAAACCTATTTTCTCATTGAACATACAAATATTTTACTTTTCTGTGTTTGTCAAGTTCATAATAAAAATTAAATTAAAATAAATAAAATTGACCCAATGGATGGAGTATATTAAACATTGGGTATGTGATATGGAGTACCATTTGATATGTAACTTAGCAAAATAACTCTATCAAGTGCTGATTCAAGTATGACTTGAAAGGACTGGATATGTTCTCTCAACTCTGCAAAATTTCCATAGCTTTTATACATTTAATAATAGCATTAACATTTAGATTATAGTAATAAGGGCAAAACACTGTTAACCATAAAAAATCTGCTTTTCCATCTTGACTATCCTTTTTATTGAACTTCATTCAATCTTTGGAGGAAAATATACCATAGTAGAGTGGAAAAAATACTGGACTGAGAATGAGAATCATAGAATCTCAGAGGGACCTCATCTTCCATCTAATTAAATTCATCCTTGAACAGGAATCTTTTCTAAAACATTTCCAACAAGTTTTCATATAGTCTTCTGAAGCAGATAGTTGGCATAGAACACTGGGCCAAGAGTCAGGTTCAAATCTGGCCTCAGACACTGGCTGTGATCCTGAGCAAGTCACTTTTTTTAACCTCTTTCTGTTTCAATTTCTTCACCTATAAAACTTTCCTCACCTGTAAAAATAATAATACCCACCTAACAGGGTTGTTGTGAGGATAAAATGAGATAACATTTGTAAAGCTGTTAGCACAGTGCCTGGTTATAAGCATAAGCAAAGTGGGATTTTTTTATGTGGTTTTTTTTTTTTTTCCTGGAGTTCAGTTTCCTAGGCTCAGGCTAAACTGTAAACATCTGAAGGATTAATCTCCCTTGAACCCTGATAATTCATAACTGTGCTGAGTCACTTAGGTTTTGTGCCTTCTGGCTCTGAGCCATCAGAAGCCAAGTCTTTGTTATATATGCTGGGAGGTTGGCATTTTGCTTTGTGGGCTCACTCAGAAGAAAGACCTTTTGATTCCCTGAACAGGACTGTGGGCAGCTGTTTGTTAAGAGCCCCCAACTACTCAGATGTGGGAGCTCTCCCAGTCTGGTGGTACATGTAGGTGGTTGTATTACTTTGTTTAGACAGTAGTAGCCCTGTCTATTGAATCTCTTAGCTAATTTCTCTGCTTGTATTTTCTATACTCACTTCTTTCTATTTATCTGTGATTAAAGTAACCCTTTTTCAAATTGTTGCCCCCTTTAAAATGATTTTTCCTTTATAAAAGCCGATCAAAGAACCTGTGCTAGCAGGCCATCCTGGGTGTGTTAGGATGCTTGCTACTACGCTGGCACACAGTAGGCTTTTAATAAATATTTCTTTTCCTTTCTTTCCTTTCTTCTCTTAAAGACTTCCAGTTTAGTGGAAATCTTACTGCCTGTTGTGTTAGTCAAGCCCTTCTTTGGCCAACTCTCATTGGCAAGACAATTTTCCTTACATGATTCCTAAATCCATTTCTCTTTAGCTTTCAAACTGATCTCTAATTTTACCATGTGGCACCAAGAGTTTTATAGATTTTTATACTAAGTCTGTGGAACTATCAAGCAGGTCACAACTGTGCTTAACTTTAGCTTTGGTATCTGAAAAATGAGGAGATTAGGCCATGTGATTTCAAGTATCTATTTCAAATGCAAAAGTTCATAGTAAGGGGTATGATACTGGCAGTCAGGGCTAGTCCTAAGAGATTGGAGGAGCCTGTCTTTCTGCTTCCACATTTGGACCCTCTTTTAATATCCTTTCAACCTTGATGCTTGGTGCTTGATTACCACTGGTTAGGAAAGAAATCTGATGAACTAAAAGTATCTAAGACTGATAAAAATGGTCACTTTTTGAAACACTTCTAATAACTTCTTATGTTACTGTTCTGTAGAAATAGTTAAGAAGGATCACACAGAAAGGACAATTCTCATCTCAAAGCAACTGGTGGTGGAATTTTAACAACTGTAGTTCCCCTCAAATACAACAGATATCTTGGAACTGGTTCTTAAATCCCTCTAGTAGTCAAACACCTATTTTACATACATCTAAAGCTGTCCCTCCCAGCCTGTGGCAACAATATATGGAATAGTATATTACATTACAAGGGCTGGGTCTAGAGTGGGCCATTGTAAGGCATTGTTTACTTACAGTGCTTTTCCTCCCTCTTGTTTGTCTGTTTGAGCTGCCAAGGCTCTTGTAGATAAGGCAGGGTGGGGACTTAACTCCACCTTGAGCCAATTAAAAAGATTCTCTCTGGAAAATCTGACCAGAAGCAACTTGTTAACAGCCAATGAGGAGGCTTTGGTGTAGGAAAATTCCTACTACAAGGAAACATTTCTAAACAAAGGGTGCAACCAGTTCTCATATTAAAACAATAATTACTGCCCACAAGTTTATTTATATAAAGACATGAGAGTGCCTTTACATGACACTACATTCCCCATTATTTGGAAATATGTGGATAATTTTTGAAATCTAAGATCCCATGATCTAATTAACTGGATTTTTCCATTTTCTTCTGGCTCATCTTGTCATGTAGAACAACTTGAGAGTGCACAAAGAATTGACTTAAAAAATTTGAAGGCTTGTCATGTAGGAGGAGAATTAGGCTTGTTCAGCACAACCCCAGAGGGCACAGCTAGGTGCACAGGATGGAAATTTCAGATGAGGAAACACTAACAATTAGAGCCATACACATGTGAAGTAGTGGGCTATGTCCAGAGGTGGTTGGTTTCCACTTGTCCACATTGCTATAAGAGATTCTTGTTCAGATTTGGGTTGGACTAGATGATGTCTAAGATCTCTTCCAACTTTGAGATTCTGGGTTTCTTTCAGATTTTGGAAATTCTGAGAGGTATAGACCCATTTAATTCATGTCAAATCATCAACCAATAAATTACAAAAATCTATTGTGTATTGTGTTCTTATTTGCAATACTGTTTTTATTTGTAATCTGTTCCCATTTCTCATTCCCTATATTTAATAATAAGTTTCTTAAGGTCACATTCTGGGTTGGTTTTCATCTTTGCCTCATTAGCTCTCATCAGAGAATCCTAGATTTAGAGCTGGAAGGGATCTTAGAAGTCGTGTAATCCAGCTACTTTTGTTTTCCCCTCCCTTCCCTTCCTTTCTTCTGCTTTCCCCTCCCTTCTCTTCCCCTTCCCTTCCCTTTGTAGAAGTTACTTGACCTGCCCCAAGTCAAGTACCTAACAAGTAGCAAGCATGGGATTTGGACTAAGTTTTTCTTACCTCAAATCAAGTGTGTTTTCCACTTTACAATGCTGACTCCTTTAAATAATAATCACTTAATATATTTGATGTTATTGCTGAACTCAGCAATCAACATTTATTAAACATTTAATATGTGCCAGGCACTGCTAGGCACTGGGGATACAAGAGCAAAAAATGAAATGATCACTCCTTTCAAGAAGCTTACATTGTAATGGAGGAGAAAAAAAATACACACACATTTATATGCAGCAGAAACAGAAAGAAAATATCTACAAGTGTAGACAAAGTCGCTAAATCCAAGGTAGCTTTGGGGGGGTGTTGCACAGTGCTAGTTCTTGAGAGGATCAGGAAAGTCTTCATGAAGAATATGGTGCCTGAGCTGAGAGACTATGTTTTGATGAAAGGAAAAGATTAGGATCAATGCAGTGCCAAAAGGCTGACTAATATGATTATTTCCTTATGAAGCTGTAGGTTTCAAAATGCTGATTCTGATTTAGGGGGATAAAAATCCCAAAAGATTTGAAGAGCATATTTTGACTTTTTGCCCAGGAATATTTGGAAATTATTTTTACTGGAACTAAGCATTTCATTCCAGATAATCTCTGCGCTGAGGAGAGATATTCCTCCATCAGATCAAGATAATCATGATAGCTTGCACACAATCAGTTTTAAGCACCACAAAACACACACACACACACACACATTCACAGATCTGCTAGTGTTCAGTCATACCACCACATACACACAGTGGGGGTAGAGAGAGAGACAGAGAGAAATCTTAGTATTTTATACCTGGCCTTATTACTGAATATTTTTCTTTTAAGATGGAAAAATCTATTCAACCAGGAGGATGATAACTTATGGTGATGGTCCATTATCACATTTTTTCCCCTCAATGGAAAGTGACATCTATCATATTTTTTCTGGTGTCCATTATACCCAATTAATTTAAACTGGATTTATGTCTGTCCTGCTTTTCTTTCTTCCTTTTTTTCATGTCCATGATCTGTTCACTTATAGCTACTAATAAGAATCTCTTTCTAGACTACACTAGAGAAAGGTTTGGGAACCTGTGGTCTCAAGGCCACATTTGGCCCTCTAGGTCCTCAAATGTAGCCCTTTACCTGAATCCAAACTGCACAAAGCAAATGCCTTTAATAAAAGGATTTGTTCTGTAAAACTTGGACTCAGTCAAAAGGCCACATCCAAGGACCTAGAGGACCACATCTGGCCTGGAGGCCACAGGCTCTCCATCCCTGGATTAGAGCAATCATTGGTTAGGCTCCTGGATAAATGTTGCTTCTTTTTAACTCTAGCAGAATTCTAAGCATTTCTCGTCTACCAAAAATTTTGAGTTTACTCATTGAATGACAAACAATATTGTGTCAAAACTCCAAAAGCAGGATAAATCAGTAACACTAAATGCAAATAATGAGATTCTCAGAACAGAAAAGGAAAGGAAATTGAAAGCTGGATTTTGGCAAAAGAGGAAAAAGAAGAATTTATGGTAATGACACAGTTGAATCTTGAGAATGTTTTCTGCCTGTAAAGGCTGTTTTTGCAAAATAGCCCACCTTTTCTTGGGTGAAAATTTTTTCATTCCTAGTCTGAAATCTTTCATCTTAACATCTGAAAGCACCATCTACCAGTCACCCAGGCTCAAAATCCAGTTGTTATCATTTTTTAACTTACTCTCTTGTCTCCTACTCTAGTCAGTTGCCAAATCTTGTTGATTCTATCTCACAACTCTTCTCTCATACAGCCACCAACTTGGTAAAAGCCTTTATCATCTCATGCCTAAACTATTGCAAAGACCCTCTGGTTGAACTTCCTGAAACTCTGAAGTCTCTCTCTACTCAACACCATCATCCACTCAGCTAGCCACATGATCTTCCTAAAGCATAGGTCTGATCATGTCATTCTCTACTCAATAAATGGCAATGACTCCCTTTCCAATGAACTAGGCTCCCCCAGGATCAAATCCTCTAGTTGGCTTTTAAAACCTTCCATGTCTTCTAATCTTCTCACATGTTACTCCTCATAATGTGCTCTGGGATCTATTGGATCTAATATTCTTTCTGTTTGCTCTTTACATGAGATACTCCATCTCCTGAACCAGAGTCTTTTTATTGGCTGTACTCCCACAGACCTGTAGTTTTCTCCCTCTTCCCTTTTACCTCCTACTTCCCCGACTTTCTTCAAATCTCAACTATAATCTTACCTTCTATAAGAAGACTTTTTTGACCCTTAATATTAGTGCCTTCTCTCTTAGTTATCTCAAATTTACCTTGTATGTAACTTATTTTTAAATAGTGCTTGTATGATGTCATGGAGTTCAATGACCAGTTGAGTTCACTGAGTTCGACGAACAATTGAGTTCATTGAGTTCCACAAACAATTGAGTTCACGTCCTTTAGGTGAGGGACTGTTTTTTACCTTTCTTTGTATCCCCAGTACTTACTACAGAGCCTAGAATATATTTCATGGTTCATAAGTAGTTCTTGATTTGCCTTGTTGACTTCACAAAACAAGAAGATATAATTTCATAATGGGGAAGAATGGCTGAGGTAAAAATGAATGCCCAAATTCAAACACTGAGTTGGAACTGAAGCCATTGTCTCTCCTTGTTCTGATGAAAATCAGACCTTTATGAGGTGAGCACACACCCAGGTGAATCAGCTCTTCAAGAAGCAACAGGTGACATATAGCACAGCTGATCCAGAAGAACTGACACAGCTCAGATAGAGAAAATTTCCTTAGCTTGGTGAGTTCATCAGGTCTAACTACCCATAAAAGACCAAGAAAAAGATTTCTTAGACCTAGTGAGAATAGATCACGTTGGGGAATGGCCAATAGCTACATTTACAAAATCAAAGCAAACCCTTCCCCCAAACCCCAAATTTTATTTGTTTATATGATTTGGGGGAAGAAAAAAAGAACTAGTCACACAAATTTGCCCTAGACTTGCTATATAGAAGAGATATGAATTCAACCCCTCATGCAAAAAACTGGCACAAATAACAGAATATATAGCTATAAAGGCCCATTGAGGCCAGTTTAGCCCACATCCCCACTTTATAGATGAGGGGTTTGAGGCCAGTCGAGTTCAAATGCCAAATCCTAAATTAGCCAACCTTAAATCACAGAACTAGGGTCCAGAAGCTCCTTTGCTCCATTGTTGATGCTGCTTTGCCCTCAGAGACTTTCCTCACTTTCTACAAAGGGGAAGAATTGGTCTCCTTTGCCTCTGATTCCTCAAGTATGTGGAAGCTGTCTTCACACATAAATTGAAACCTGTCTATTCTTTCCTGAAAGAAGACATCATTTGGTGTGAGGCAGCCAAGGAACCAGCAAATATCCTCTTCTGATTCTTCTTAGGTTAGTTTTCCCAAATGCATTAAATCAAGGCCTCTTAGCCTTTCATGTTTATGTGTGTTCTGGTTCCCTTTGGCATTCTCATGAAGCTCATAGACTCCTTTCCAGAAAAACTTTTAAAATGCCAAACTTGAAATACATGAGGTTACAATGGAAACCAATTAATATTGAAATATAGTTATCAACACATATTTTTTAAGGTTCTTGGCCTGCCAGTTAAGAACTCTTGCCCTAAATGGCTCTCTGCCTTGTCCCACTTTCTGTGTGAGGAACAGGCCAAAGACATTTTACCAGATCTTACCACAAAGCAGCGCAGTGAGGAGCAATGATTGGGGAAGTCACCTGTTCATTCTGGATATATCCGCTGCCTGTGGAAAAACAAAGAATCAAAGGGGAGACTATTTCTCCTGCTTGCATCCCTGGATACAATACCATATAGACTGCGCAAGCTTGAACAGGAAAAAAATGTGAACTGAAGGATTACCGTAACAGGTACAAAAAGCTAAAACAATGAACTCTGCCAAGCAAGATGTTTCCATTTCAGAGGGGTAGGCATCGCAAGGATTAATTAGCTAATGTTTGTTAACTATTTAAGAAGGTACAAAAGCTCTATAATCTCATAATTCTGTGTCTTCCTTAAGCCTGAATTCACACTGCTAAGGTCACATTTTATTGAATGGCCAAAAGATTGGTCTAGCTTAGCTTTAACCTACCATTTATCCTGAAGAAAAAAAATACATTTTAATAATGTCTTTTAAATCGGTGCAAATGGCTGATAGCTGATAGTTTCCATATATTATTTTAAGATCCCTAGTCATTTAACAAAAATTACTATCATGTTACCAGCATAATTCACAGGAATTACTTGTAAAAGATTTCTCACCAGCCATTTATTATTTTCTGAAATCTGTTCAATTTCTTTTTCTCTCCATAAATCGAGTGACTAATCAGTTCTCATTTGCTCCTTGGTATCAACTCCCCTAAGACTTATTCACATAATGGTGTAGCATAGGCAATAACATGGAAAGAGAAATATAAGTGGCCATAGTAAATGAGAGTAAGGTCTAGCACAAAAAAAGGAGAAGAAAGGAAGGGAAGTCACTAGAGATTGCATGCCTACTTGCATTGACTGGGAATGGAATTGGTTCTATAATTTGTCAGTGTTATGAATCAGAGGAAGCAGAAACTATATGTAAGTGTCTGAAGGAAAAGTCCACACAAAAGAAGTTAAACTCTCTCTCCATACATGAGAATTAGAACTAGAGAACATTGGGAGTGGGGTATCTAATGTATGTGTATGGTAATGTGGCAAGCAGAGAGCATTGGACCTAAAGTAAAAAACACCTGAGTTCAAATGTCATTTCAGACATCTATTAGCTGTGTGACCCTGGGCAAGTCACTTAACCTTTATTTATTTCAGTTTTCTCTATAAAATGGGGATAAATGATAGCCCCTAACTTACAGTTAAAGTGAAGTTAAATGAATGTGAAGTTAAAATGAAGTTAAACTTTCAAAGTTGTAAATCACTTTCAAAACTTGAAATGCCATATAAATGCTATATCATCATCATTATTATAACAAAACATCACATTTCCTCTAACGTAAGAAACAGGATTAAAAATGATACACCACTGAGTCAAAAAGATTCTAATCAGAAAAAAGTCATGAATTCATTTGTTTCGACTTTTAGCTCTATATAATGATTTCTTGATTAAATATCTGTCTCTAGTTTTCTTCCTATATTCTAGTCCTGAGTCATTAATTCCTTTCTAAACACTGCCCCAAAGACGTATCAAACTCAGTGTCTCTCAGATTGAGCTCCACTTCTTATCTCCTAACCCTGTCTCTCCTCCTAACTTCCCTTTGGCACCTAGGCTAACTCACCACCTATGTTCACTGTTGCCAAATCTTGTGGATTCTACCTCTACAATGTCATTTACATCAGTTTCCCTCCATTTGTTCCCATGACCACTCCCCTCCTTCAGTCTAGGATTGCTTCTTGCCTGGACTGTTGCAATGGCTTCCCCCTATCTATTCCCTACCTTTTAACCACTTTCATCCCAAGTCATCCTCTACATAGTCCCAAAGTCAATTTTTCTGAAACAAAAGTTGTGACCACATCACTCTAATATTCAAGAAGAAATAACTTTAATGTTTATCTACTGATTTAAAAAATATTTATTTTATTTTTAATTTATGGAATAAAATAAGCATTTCTATAACAGAATAATAAAAAAAGGATTGCACATGAAATTCCATGTCTATTATATACAACTTGCTATTCCTTTAAAATATATTATAAAATTATCATGAATGTTTTTCTTTTATTCAGTTGGCCTCTTCATTGTTCTCTAATCATGATTTTCTATCTTGTCTCTCCCCTGGTCACTGAAAGTCTTCCCCCACCCCAAAAAAATTGTATGATCAACTTATTTGAA
Organism: Bettongia penicillata ogilbyi; assembly: GCA_023548195.1. Classification (NCBI taxonomy): domain Eukaryota; kingdom Metazoa; phylum Chordata; class Mammalia; order Diprotodontia; family Potoroidae; genus Bettongia; species Bettongia penicillata. Next base: position 1,004,486 of record JAJHZJ010000298.1, on the reverse strand, counting down.
AATGCTGCAGAAGTAATGGTTTAGGAAAATAAACTTTCATGTCTTTTCAAATCAGTTCAATTCAAATGACATTTAAGAACCTATTATGATACATAATCTCTATAATAATGTAAAATGAAAGAATAACCACAAAACATATCTGTACCTTTGCATAGGCTGTTGTCCATGTTGGGGATGCTTTCTTACTTAAGCCTGTTAGAACCTCTAGATTTCTTCATAGATCATATAGCCTTCTGCAATAGGCCTTTTCAGATTCTCCCAGTTATTAGTGCTCCCTCTCCCTCCAAATTACTTTGTCTATATTTTGTATAGAATTATCTTTGTACATACCTCAATTTGGGTAATTGCTAATGACTTCATATCTATATCAATATCTATTTATATCTATCTATATCTATATCTATCTATCTATCTATCTATCTATGTGTAACTTTATCAGTCTACTTGTATGTAAAGTTCCCTTCTAAAGTCCCTTCAAGAACCCTGGGTTCCAGAAGGTGTCCAATTGGAATGCAGGCTTGGGGAGTTCCTATCAAGCTGGGAAAACTTCAGGTATGAGTCTGGTGACAGACTGCTTATTGTTCAAGGATCAGCAAACATAAATACAAAAAGGTTCATCATAAAAAAACAAGAACAAAAAAATCTGATGATGATTTGATTGAGTAGAAAGGGCAAAGCAACTCACATGGACTGTCTACTTTGTTATAGAAAATATGGGATCCACCCCAACTATTAGAGTATCTACACCAATGAGAATATGAATCCTTGAACTATAGTGTTTATACTATAGAGTCCACATGACCCTCAATAAATTTAGCCCACAATTTACTGGGCATAACTGATTCTTTCAACCTTTTAAAATATTACGGCAGCATTATGCACTTCTAAACTGTAAGTGGATTGCAATAAAAATGATGAACCCAGGAGGCTGGTGCCATATTGGTATGTAGTTAGGAAGGCGATTCGTATCTCATTTGGTGTGTTTCCCATTCAATTTGCCTTAATCTTGTACCTTTCTCTTTTGTTGAACTACTGTGAAAACAATCAGATGTTGATATTTGAAAAATAGAAGCCCATCACCTTCAACTTCATCCATGATCTTATGATAGCTTAAAATTTTAACATTCACATAGTTGGACATGTTTAAAATTACATTTCATAGCCAATGTCCTGAGAAAAAGAAATCCCTAGAGATGAATGGAAGCTTGAAGGAGAACCAGAGGACACTGAGATTTCATAACTCATCTTGGCCTTCCCTTTCTTTTATTCACCCTCCCTCTCTTC